>CM046946.1:58062149-58662149 GCA_025698515.1 Gossypium sturtianum | reverse complement strand
AAAAAAAAAACCGCATTAGCAATTTAATTGGAACAATTGAAAATGTTAACAATCTAGACTAATTAATGTCATTGTAGAAATAGAAAATTAAATTATGTCAAATTAAAATATAAAGACTAAATCTTATATATATGAATATAGTAGAAGGATCAAAAATGTAATTTGACCATTATAAGATAAATCCCCAAAAAAGAAAAAAAAAACACTGTCGGATAAGATCCTAAAGTATAAAAATAGATGGCCAAATTAAATAAAATTAAAATGTAAAGATTAAATACTAAATATAATCATAGTAGAGGGACTAAAATTGAAATTTGACAAAAGACTACACATTTAAGGCATTAGGGACATAAAAGAAAGAAGAAAAAGAGACACTACACGTGTCAGATGGTAAAATCTTAGGATAAAATTAAAATGTAGAGATTAAATACCAAAAATAATCATAGTAGAAAGATTAAAATTGAAATTTAACCATTATGATACAAAGAACAAAGAAAAAGAAGCAGTAAACGTTTAAGGTATTAGGGACAAAAAAGGAAGAAGAACAAGAGCCGCTACATGTGTCACATAGTAAAACCTCATAATACTACTTTTATATATGGTAGCAGTGGCCAAGCGAGGGGTTCGCGAGCCCCAAAATAAGAAAGAAAATTCATTTCCTCCTATTTCAATTTATAAAATTTTAAATTAATAATAATAAAATTACACTTTAATCTTTTTAAAATTAATAAAAAATTAATTCAATTCTTTAAAAATTATAAATATATAGACTATTAAAATAGTGAAATTACATTTTTACTATCATAAAAATATACAATTTAATTTCAAACAAAAAAAATTCTGTGGATAAATAAAAATTTACTTAAATAAGCTATATATTTTTTCTTTGAAAGATTTAAATAAGCTATATTGATTTAAGGAATTGTTAATAATTTATAAGGGTTTTGATTTTTCATACGTGTTTAATAATTTAGCTCACAATATAAAATTTGGACAAATGTATATATTTTTATTCAAACATCGTATTTTATCCATATATAATTATTATAATTATTGATATATTAGTTAATAAGTTTTTTTTTTTTTTTTTAAAAAAAAAAAAACACTAGTACAATCCCATCTGCCCAGCACTCTTCTCATGGACAAATTAATAATAGAAAATGAAAAAGAACACTCACACAAGGTGTCTTTAAAGAAACAATACCATTTACCATTCAATTATTAATATTTGGACTCTCAAATCAAAGAAAGTAATAAAATATTTAGAGCTATGATAGGTAGGTTAATAAATGGTCGATCTCTTAATTTCACTTATCATGATTCAATTTTTAAAGAGCTTTGATTTGAGCAATGAATGAAGGTATTGCTTCACAAAACAAAAATTAAGGTTTAGGTAAATATATGAGTTCAAATTCTTGCTTGGGTGGCAAGTTTAATATGATGCTTGTAATAATTTTGATGTGTCCAATCTTCATCCTAAGATAATAATAAAAAGTTACCTGCCATGATTATCCAAATAAGATATGGCTACTGCAGCATGGAAGGCTGCTCCAATGGGAAGAACATCCTCGTCAATAATCAAGTAAGGTGAGTGCAATCCGTAGTTTGGTTTTTGTGTTTCGTTTCTTGTCCCAATCACGAAGAAGGCAGCCGCCATTTTGTTCGAATAGAAGCTGAAATCTTCTGCTCCCATGGTCATCGGCATCATTAGTACATTAGATTTCCCAACCACGTATTCTCCAACCTTTTTCGCATGTTCATACATTGATTCATCGTTGACAGTAGCAGGGTAAGGTCTCATTGTTTCCTCAAAGAAGTCTACGGTTGCAGTACATCGATGTACCATTGCTTGAGTCTCAATCACCTGTAAATCATTTATATCAACACTAGAAGTTTAAATTTATGATTTGTTTAGTTAATGGATACCTTCTTGATCCTCCGTTGCAAATAAGACAAGCCTTCATTGCTCATGCTCCGAAACGTGCCTCCAAAGCTTACTGTTTCTGGGATAACGTTTGCTGCTTGGCCGGCTTGAACGAACCCTATTGAGACAACCTGCAGGTTGGTGAGATACGGATTTTTAAACATTGTGAATGGAGAAAATAAGTCTATCAAGATTTACCCTGGGTTCAAGAGGATCCGTCTCTCGAGAAACGAGGTGTTGGAGAGCAAGGATAGCCAATGATGCAGCAAGTACGGGATCTCTAGTGGTATGAGGCTGAGCAGCATGCCCAGCTTTCCCTTGGATTATGACTTGGAACCTGGCTGAGCCAGCAAGCATAGGGCCAGATCTGGAGGATACGGTTCCGGTGGGTAATTCTGGTGTAACATGTAAGCCAAAAATGGCATGGACATTATCAACTGCACCCTCTTTTATCATATGGTAAGCACCAGCGTAAGACTCTTCTCCAGGTTGAAAAACAAGCTTAACAGTGCCCTTCAACTCATCTCGCTTTCGCTCAAGTAATTTGGCTGCTCCAAGCAGCATTGTCACGTGAGCATCGTGCCCACAAGCATGCATCTTCCCTTGCTTCTTGCTTTTATGCTCCCACTCCACCAATTCCTTCAATATACTAACTTTTCATTTTCTCTTAAAATATTACTTGTATTCTGACATATCTTGGGAAGAAGGTATATACAAAACAAACATAAAAAAATGAGCAAACCCAATTATACATCCTACCATATTCAGCGCACATTTCAGTTCTTCATTATTCTCTTGATATATTAGCCAGATTAGACCAATGTCTTAAGAGAACCAAATAATTCTGTATTTTAGCAGGGGCGAAGCCAAAAATTCTTTTTGAAGTGCCAGAATTATTGGTATATTAGCCAGATTAGACAACAGCCCCCTGCCAGGCCTCCGGCGTCGCCCCTGATTTTAGCTTTCTATTTTTTTTCCTTCAAGAAAAACACTTTTCTCCCGAACTTACCAAACAAAACCTATGAAAAAAAAAAAAGATTGCAGGCAAAAGAAAACCTGGATAGCAAGGGCGTCCATGTCAGCTCGAAGACCGAACCAGGGCTCAACACCTGACCCCACGGAGGCCACGATACCAGTCTTTGCAACAGGCCATGAGTAGTCGATCCCAAGCGATTCCAACTCGGACATTATGAGTCGACCAGTCTCGTGTTCTTGGAATGCTAATTCTGGGTATTCATGGATTCTCCTCCTTACCCTCTTTAACCAATCGAAGAACGCGGGTTCCTTGGCTGAGTGCAACAGTTCTCGTGTCAGCGAACCCAGGTCCCGTCCTGACTGAAGCTGCGGATGCACTTTAGAAAGACATGAGATTACGATAATGGTTAACAAACGGAGCCACGCCATTGAAGAGGAAACCTAGATTAGAGACAGAAGTTCTGCTCGATTGACTCGCTTTTTACCCAAAGCATGCGTCGTTGATTCCAATTATAAAGCTCTAAAATAGGTTTAATGCTTCCAAAATTTCAATTTACATAAATTTTAAATTTACATGTTTGGTAAATTAATTCAAAAATTAAATATTAAAAAAATCATAAAATATGTTTGTCATCTTTCTTAAAATTAAATATGAAATATTATTAAAATATTTAAAAGATAATATTAAAAGAAATAAAATTAAAAAATACTATTTCTGTATTTTTTTATATATTTTTGAAACAAATACTGGGGTAAAATACTCAAATATACAAAAAAAAAACAAAATTTACGGAAAAGGGCCGGTTTTTTAAAAATTTAAGGAAAATGTCATTTCTCCACAAAACGCGTCACGTCGGTAGCGTTTTGTGGGGATAAACAGAAAAAGCGCACCGGGGGGACGCACTTTGTGCCACATCGCGAAAAAAGCGGCGTGGACGCGCTTTGGCGATGTGGCACAAAGTGCATCCTCAGAAGCGCTTTAGCCTTTGCAGCGGTCAAATTTTTTTGACCGTTGGGCCTCAACGGTCAAAAAAATAAACCTATAAAAACCCCCAACCCTTTTATTTTTTCACACTTTAGTCCTTACTCATTCTTCTCTCAAATTCCTCTCAAATTCCTCTCAAATTTCTCTTTAAGTCCTTGAAACTTACTCGAAATTTGAAATAGTCCTTTAATATTTACAAAAAGCCCCTTTTTAATTTTTTTAATATATTTTTTTGAAACTTTTAAAATTTTCGATCGTATTACCAATGGTAGGGAATTAATTCGTCTAGACAACAAGGACATCTCCGTCGATCAAATGCAAATGGTAAGTTTTAATTTTAATTTTTCAATATTATTTAATATTTTTAGGTTTATGCAATTTTAATTAATTTTTATTTTATAATTTTTAAACAATTGTAGATCGGGTGTTGCAATGTTATATTCGCAATATGCATGGTCCCCATCGCCGTTGATCGAGAAATTACTGCGGGAAGCGGGTTTTTGGCACGTGGGCCACGATAGGCCGGGGTTCAAGTTGAGCCGACTTTGATCGGTGCGTTGATAGAGAGGTGGAGACCGAGGCGCACACTTTCCATCTTCCATGCGGAGAGTGTACCATCACTCAAGATGTGCGATTGCGATTGGGATTGCCGATGGGCGAGTCGGTGAGTCACGTGGTCCGCAACTTCTACCGATTGGATGGCCGTATGCTACGAGCTTCGGGTGCCATTCCGGATAACATTCATGGAGGTCGGATCGAGATGTCACGGTTACGAGACACATTCCGGAGCCGAATGATGGTTCGACCGAAAAATAGAAAGAATACGGTATGCTCGGGCATACATTCTTGAGATAATTGGAGGTTATCTCGATGCCGAACCTATCTAGAAACCTCGTACACTTGAGATGGTCTGAAACTTGTTGATTTTAGAGCGGTGGTGAATTGAGTTGAAGTCCGCCGTGCTATCGAAGTTGTATCGAGAGAGATGTCTTGAGGCGACCTTGGCGAGTAAAGCGAAAATCGGAGGTTGCCTATCACTACTGCAGTCATGGGCACGGTTTCGATTTCCATTTTTACGTCCTCGACTCGACCACCCATATTCATTCCCACTGATAACGAGGTAAATTTAATATTATATTTTACAATTATTACGTAGATTTATAGTATAATTGTATGCTAAAAATTTATTTAATTAGGTGGAACCATTCGGCGAGTTATGTTGGAATAGCTACCTCTCTTGAAGATATACGGCTTCTATTGGACCAACGGTCGGAATCACAAATAAGTTTCGAATTTCGTATTTATAATTTAGTATTTCGTATTTAGTGTTTAGTATTATGTATATAACTAATATTTTGGTAATGTTAATATAGTTTCAATGGACACCGTACGAGGATCCGACAATTCGGGCAGTAATTCCAGAGGAGTTATTGCAAAATTCAAACATTTGGCACGTGAAGGTCCCATTGATCAACTATGCGACCGTGGAGATGCACCAGTCAGATCGGGTTCTGCGATAATTTAGATTCCGGTAACCGATTCTCGTGCCACCTGAGGTGCTCGATGATGAGCACAAAGTGGACTTACGGCAGTTGCACACGGATTGGCCAAGATTTTGGTCAGCATATATCGAGATGTAGGAGAACCGGTATGACTATTTACCTATCAGGGAACCGATCGTCGTTCCTGAGTTAGCGTGCGTTCCGGAATACATGCCATGGTTTAGGATCCATGGTAAGCTGTATTTGTTGTCGGAAGAAGAGAGGCGACGGCAACTTCGTCAACAAAGGGAACGTCGGGGCCCTTTAAATCCAAGGAGAAGGGGTGATGAGACGGGGCCATCAACAGCGCCGACACAGTCACCGGGCCCATCAACAGCGCCCACACGATCCACTGGCCCATCATTCGGTAAGCGACACCGACATCACGACCTTTAGCCTTTATGCCGGTGCGCACCTAGCCCTTATATGTATCCTAACCCATATATGTTTCCTTTTCCTAGTCCCACCCCAGGTTGGAATGCATGGCCGGGTTCGAGTCCGTTCCCAACTACTCCGATTGGCCAGCCGATCTTGAGGCCGTCGTCGCGTGAGGGATCACAGGAGGCGCCGTCGGGGAGCACTTCTTTTTACCAGTCTCCTTCGCCATACGGGATTCAGACACCCCCGCCGTGGTTTATGCAAACACCTCCGGGGTCGTTATTTTATCAAGGTGGGTCATCCTCGCAACACCCACAACTGGACTCCATCGCGGAGGAACCGGAATCCTCCCAAGGTTCCACGACCCGCCGGAAGCTAGAAGAAGGAGGAATCCAGTAGCAGAATCGTGACCACCCCGTATGGCACTCGATTTCGACCGGCATCAACATTGATTCGGATGGGCTTTTTTATTTTTTAAATTGTAATAATTTTTTTTTATTTTTTTAATAAAATAAAAGTTGTTTTTTATTTGTGTTTGTAATTTAATTTTAATATCTTTACTAAAATAGAAGTTGTTTATTTTTTTTGTATGTAATTTAATTTGAATTTTTTAATAAAATAAAAATTTATTTTTTAATTTTTTATTTTTTGTAATTTAGTTTTAATATATTTAATAAAATAATAGTTGTTTAATTTTTTTATTGTAATTTAATTTTAATATCTTTAATAAAATAGAAATTGTTTAATTTTTTTATTGTAATTTAAATTTAATATATGTAATAAAATAAGAAGTTGTTTTTTATTTTTTATTTTATTATAATTTAGTTTTAATATATTTAATAAATAAGATGTTGTTTTTTATTTTTTATTTTTGTAATTTAGTTTTAATATATTTAATAAAATAAGAAGTTTTTATTTATTTATTTATTTTCTTTTGTCATAATTAGTAAAATAGTTGCATTTGGACCCACTTAATTTAATTTGTGATCTAGAATAATGTTGAAAATTAATATTAAATAAATAAGATTTCATAGGACCTATTTGTTAGAATTTTAATATCTGGTAGAACTTTCTAGATTTTAGCAAATTTAAATCCATTATTTTATATTAGAGATGGTGATGGATCGTGTTGGATGTAATCGCAACTTAAATCAAAACTATTTAAATAGTACATTTTATTATTTAAAAATAACAAAATATTAAAAAGATATTTTTACGCTAATCTTTATATATTTTAAAAATATTTAAATTTAGGCTGGTTCAAAGATAAAAGAAAAATTATTCTCTAAATTTAACCCATGAATATGTAGATTTTAAATTAAATTGAATATTCAATAGATTGATCAGACGTGGTTAATAATTGTAAAATTCATACTCGAATTAATATATATATTTTAAAATTTAGATCCACTAATTATTTGTATTAAACACGAGAGTTGTTATAAGGATTCGAGCCCGATTGCTTAAATTATTTATATGATATTCAAATGTGATTAATAATTGTAAAAATTTTGATATTGTAGGGGGGCTAAGCGCGCGCAGGCCGAGCTTTGTGTGCCACATCGCAAAGCGCCCACGACATGCAGCGCTTTTGCTGATGTGGCACAAAGCGCGCCCCAGTGGGCACGCTTTTCTGGTTTATCCCCACAAAACGCTGACGTGGACGCGTTTTGGGGAAATGGCCATTTTAAAGTAAATTTTCAAGAAATCGGCCCTTTTAAAGTAAATTTTATTTTTTTAGTATATTTGGGTATTTTACCCCAAATCTGGACTGGATTAATGTAAATTCAAAAATACAAAATAGAATCTAAAGATACCCGAAAAACCAAAAGGTAAACAAGCCCAAAATAGAAAAAACTTAAAGACAAAAGCAAAAAGCAAAATAGATAGCACTATCAGACCTACCTAGAGTTGTGCATGTGCCGAGCCGGGCTCAACTAAAAATTTAAGCTCGTTTGTTAGGTCCAGGCCCGGCCCAAAAAATGGGCCTAAAATTTTACCCAAGCCCGACTCGGATAAAAATGCTAAAACTCGGGCCTGACTCGGCCCGCCCATATTAATTTTTATATTATTTTTTTATATAATTTTAAAATATATATAATACATCAAAAATAGTAAAAATATCAAAATAAATATTTCCCAACAAATTGAAAATAAATTTTAAAAAATATGTATATACTTAAATAACACTAAGATAGATGCAACTTAACAAGCAAATATTCTTAAAATAATAACAAAATTAACAATAAAATAAGTTTTATACAATATCCAAACAATAACAACAAAATAGTAGCAACATAATAGTAAAATGATAGCAAAATAGGGAGAAAACAACAAGAAAATAATATTAAAAAAAATAGATTCTTTTTGTCCTTTAATAAATTCGGGCTGAGCCGGACTGGGCTAGGGCCAAAAATGTCTTACCTGATGCCTGGCCCATTTTTTAAACGGGCCTTATTTTTTTGTCCAAGCCCATTTTTCAGGCCTATATTTTTGTCCAAACCCTCCTACGTTTCAGGTGGGCATTCGGGCCGGGCCGGGTGGCCCGACCCATGAGCAGGTCTAGACCTACCTAACCCAAAACAAATAAAAAAAGAAAATTAAAAGACACGTCCTATCCAATCAAATTAGAAAGCTAGCTTCCAGTAATTTCCATTAATTGCCCATAATTATAATACCAGCTGCCAAGGGGTAACAGTTTCCAAAAAGAAAACCCTAAAGTTTTATCTGCTACCCATTTCTTGCTAAAGACCCATTTCCCTTTCCCATTCAGTCTGGGTTTTGCTGCCTCTTCCTCTCCATTGCTCGTCACACAAAGTCCGGAATGGCCTCATCCATGTAAAATTATTCCCCCTTTTTCAAACTTTCCATAGCCAGATGATGAGCGCGTGTGTTTGTAGATCTAGAAACATGTTGAAATTTAATTTGTTGAAAATGCTCCTTGTAGTGTTGAACATTTGCAATAATGGTACCAATCTCCGATTTGTCCCTTCTGTCCGACTTGCATTTCTTGATTATTGTCAACGAGTCTCCCTCGATTACAATTGAATCAAGACCCAGATGGACTCCTAATCTCAACGCCTGATAACGTGCATGCGCCTCTACAGAAAACGGAGAGGGACTCACCTTATCACAAATAACCATCGAGGCCAAGATTTCCCCCGAGGAGTTCCTAGCCACCCCCAGATCCCGATCTAGCTTGATGGACATCAAAAGCTCCATCAAAGTTGATCTTGACGATTGATTCGCATGGAGGCGTCCACTGCTCTTGAATACTCAATCCGATATTTTTTTCCCTTTTTATACCATCAAGTTCCCTCATGTATCTAATAGTTCAGTCAGAAATTTCCTTTCCTGACATTATTTTTCTTTTATGCACGAGTTGGTTTCTACTTGTTGAAAGCGTCCAGATACCACAACAGAATAATCTACACTGCTCACTTGATGAATTTCGGAAAACCCAGGTAATCCACTCCCTACTATTTCTACACAGATTATTAAGTATCCATGAAAAATTCAGATTGACCCATGCCTCAATTGTAATAGGGTAGTCCTGAAACATATGAACAGAGTCTTCCACTGATCTGTGACACCTTGGGCACAATGTATCCACTACTATTTTCCTGTACCTTAGGTTAGCAAGTGTAGGCGTGTAATTCCACGAAATCCATATTGTTGTTTTTATTTTCGGAAGGAGATGTAAATCCCATATTTTTTTGTGAAAGTAGCTAGGATTTGGTTGTAATATATTATCATTAGGAAGTAAGGAACCTGTTTGTAATAGTTTATAGGCACTTCTCACAGTAAACTCTCCAGTCGGCTCACCACACCAAATTTGAATATCCTCATGAGCAACTCTCGACAAAGGGGTTTACAGAATTTTATTTGCAACCTCAATTTGAAAGGTATTGAGAATAAGGCCTTCTTTCCAAACCCTAGAGAAATCATCAATTAAATCTGATACGAGTCTAATATCATCATTAATAATAGTAGTATTTAATATGTACCCTGCAGACTTTGGCAGCCAAGAGTCTTCTCTAATAGATATTCTTTCACCCGATCCCCCCTCCAACCCAACCCCTTCTATATTAGTCCCCGCATAGCCTAAACACTCTTCTAGGTATACGAAGGTAGACTTCCTAACCTTAGATTTAAAAAATCTGTAGATCGAAAATACTTCGCTTTTAAAATACGAGCTAAAAGAGAATTCGGATAAGTAATAAGGTGCCAACCCTGCTTGGCTAATAAAGAAATATTGAATTTGGTAAAACTTTGAAATCTCATTCCCCCATCCTCCTTAGATTCACACAGGAGATTCCAACGACACAAATGAATTCCCTTTTTACGAAGACTTTTGTGCGACCAGAATTCGACTAAAATTTGGCCATGGTCTTAGGTAACAGAAAACATGCCATTGAGTAAGTAGGAATGGCTTAGAGGACCGCCTTAATGAAAACCTCCTGTAACACCCCTAACCCGTAACCATCGTCGATTTAGGGTTAAGAGGCATTACCAGATAATCAAAAAATTTTACGGACATTTCATAACTTAATTTGGCAAATCACATCAAAGTGTCCCTTAAACAGGTCTTTGAGGCCTTTAACATGCTTTAGAGTAGGGTCGGGACTAAACCGATTACATACACAAATTCTCAAAAATTTATAAGATTTATCTAAGTTACAGAGGTCACACGCCCGTGTGGGCAGACCGTGTGCCTCCCACGGCCTCAGACACGCCCGTGTGTCTAAGCCGTGTCAAAACAGGGCATACATACTGACTTGACCACATGGCCTGAGACACACCCGTGGTCGACACTGACTTGCACCACACGGCCAGTCACACACCCGTGTGTCCAGCCCGTGGTCGAGTCTGACTTGTTTTGAAATACAACCACGAGGGACACGGTCGAGCCACACGCCCGTGTGCTCAACCGTGTGGGAAATTATAGGCCATTTCCATGGCCAAAATGCCACCCACACTATGGGCTATCCCTACAAGCATCATATCAATTCAATTCATGCCATAAATAACCAACTATTCCAAGCATTCATAAGCATTTCAAACATAATATCTTATGCAACAATTAGCTCAACTAAATGACAAACATTTCTAAGCAAGTTTCCTTCACAAACTTACCATCATTTTCTAAGACATTTCTCATCAAACATATACCAAATTTTGCATCAACAAGCTTACCATTACCTTGACCATTTCATTAGCTAACAACCATATCAAACTAAGCATCATATAGCTTGATCACTCATACATATCACAAACATTTATCTAACCATATCACATGGCTATTACATATAATAAACATAATCTATTTTAACTAGACTATACATGCCATACTTAATATATACATGATCATAAGGTACCAAAATGTGATTTGAGTAGTGTGATGACAGTCCTCGACGATTCACGAGCCCTCAGTAGCTTTGACGATCTATAAAATAAATCAAACACACACAAAGTAAGCTTTCCAAAAGCTTAGTAAGCCATATACAAATAAACTTAACATATAGGCATTCATTATTCATAACAAATATGAGTTTACTTCTAGCTCATTTGCACATTCATGAGTCTTCTTGGCTCATTTATCTAGCCATTTGCTTACCAACATATTTATCACTATGTACTTCCTTAGATCATAGCCTATTCACACATATAATACATTTTACCTTATCAAATCTATTCACATATCTCATCTAGGTAAGTTCATATAAACACTTACCTTTCATACACTTGCTTAGTGTACAATTCAAACGTACCTGATTCGTTTATACATTTCACGTAGACTTTCATTTCTCAGATTTGCCCGTTGAACTGTTCAGAATCAAATAGGATACTCAGAATGCTCGGAATAGTCGTACAATGCCAACGTCCCAGACGTGGTCTTACATGTAACCAGATATCGATGCCACTGTCCCAGACAGGGTCTTACATGAATCAATACGATGCCAATGTCCCAGACATGGTCTTACACGTAAATCTCAAATTGATGCCAACGTCCCAGACGTGGTCTTACATGATATCACATATCGGACATCTATGTCATGACATATGTAATCCTATCTATTCCTAGGTTCGTACGGGGCTTTTTCGGATGTTGACACCATGTCGATACTATCTCGGATTTCATGTACTCATCATCTCATATACATTCATCATTATAGATTTTCATATGAACATACATATATCAATGTAAATACATTTATTTGTATATAGACTTACCTCGGATTCGGATAAACAGAAACGAACTCGGCTACTCAATTACTTTCGATTTCCCACGACCTAAGTCCGTTTTCTTCGGTTCTTGATCTATACATATTCAAATTTAACTCATTTATTTACTAATTCATTCAATTCAATCCAAATATACATATTTAGGGCAATTTACAAATTAGCCCTCATATTTTCACATTTTGACATTTTAGTCCTTATTTCACAAAATCACAAAATACACATAATTTGCTTGTACCCATGCTTAGCCGAATATTCACTACAATCATACAAATCCATACATTTCATTTATTTCACAATTTAGTCCCTCAAAATATTATTTTCTCAATTAAGTCCAAATTACTCAAAATCACCAAAACTCCAAAGACAAAACATGTTAATCTAACACATATATTTCATATTTCATCATCAAACATCACAAAACTCATGGATTCATCAATGGCACTTTTCATAATCTTCATCAATTCACAAAATTGAAGCATGGGTTTTGAAGAACACAAAGCAACGATTACAAAAACGTAGAAATTATCAAAAACCGAAGCAAAACATACATTGAATCAAAGAACATCCATGGCCGAATGTTTGAAAGCTTAAAACCCTTATTTTTGTTTCTCAATTTGGCAAGATGATACATATGCTTGGCTTATTTTAGCCTTTTGTTTATTTAATTAACATGTAATTTCTAATTTACAAAATTAACCTTTATTACTAAATATATAAAACATATAATATAAGGTTATTCTTGACCATTGCCGTCCACTCACTTTAATAGTGGCTAATTTCCTATTTAGGACTTCACATTATAAAGACATTAACAAATTAACACTTATACATTAATTAGCCACTTTTTCATTTTATGCGATTAAGTCCTTTTCTCAAATTAAGCACATAAATGACCAAATTAAATCACGAAACTTTCACACATGCTTAATCACATATCATAGGCACGGAAAATAATATTAAAATATTTTTCTAACTCGGATTTGTGTTCACGAAACCACTATTTCGACTAGGGTCTAAACTAGACTGTTACAATTCTCCACCCCTTTGAGATTTTCGTCCCCGAAAATCTTACCGTTGAATAGGTTCGGATATTGTTGTCTCATTGTATCTTCAAGCTCCCACGTAGCCTTTTCAACCCCGTGTCGATGCCATAACACTTTCACTAACTAGATTTTCTTATTTCTCAATTCTTTCACTTCACGAGCTAAGATAAGGATCGGTTCTTCTTCATAAGTCATATCAGATCGGATTTCAATCTCAGACGGAGGAATCACATCTGATGGATTGGATCTATATCGACGAAGCATTGACACGTGAAATACATTATGAATCTTTTCCAACTCAGGTGGCAACAACAATCTATATGCTACAGGTCCAATACGCTCGATAATTTCATACGGTCCGATGAACCTTGGACTTAACTTGCCTTTACGTCTGAATCTGAGTACTTTCTTCCACGAAGATACTTTTAAAAATACTTTATCACCGATTTCGAATTTAGTGTATTTCTTTTCAAGTGTGCATAGGACTTCTGACGATCAGGCGCTTCTTTTAGACTATCACAGATTACTTTCACTTTATGTTCAGTGTCTTTTATCAAATCAACCCCGTGTATCTTATTTCCACTGAGCTCAGTCCAATACAAAGGTGTTCGACATTTGCGTCCGTACAAAGCCTCATAAGGTGCCATTTTGATGCTCGACTGAAAACTATTATTGTATTTGAATTCAATTAGTGGTAAATACTGTTCCCACGTACCATTAAACTCAAGAATGCAACATCTCAACATATCCTTGAGTATCTGAATAATCCGCTCAGACTAACCATCAGTTTGTGGGTGAAAAGCTGTACTAAAATGTAATTTTGTACCTAAGGCCTCTTACAGTTTCTTCCAAAATCGTGAAGTAAACCTCGAATATCTGTCAGATACAATAGATAGTGGCACCCCGTGCAATCTCACAATATCGGAAATGTATAGCTCAGCTAATTTATCAAGTGAGTAATTAGATCGTACTGAAATAAAATGGGCTGATTTAGTCAATCAATCAACTACGACCCAAATTGCATCTTTCTTTCTCGGAGTCAATGGCAATCCAGAAACAAAGTCCATCGTCACTCTATCCCATTTCCACTCGGGAATCATAATCGGTTGTAGCAAACCAGATGGAACCTGATGTTCAGCTTTAACTTACTGACAGACTAAACATTTTGACACAAAATCAAAGATATCTCTTTTCATACCAGACAACCAATAGTGTTGCTTCAAATCATAATACATCTTTGTACTTCCCGGATGAATAGGTAGGCGATTGTTATGTGCTTCATTCAAAATCAATTGAATCAACTCTGGGTTTCTCGAAATCTCAAACAATCATCATCATCAACTCTAAATTCAAAATCGGAATTCGAATCACACTGAGCTCGTTTTGTTAGCATTTCGTTATCAATCTTCTGAGCATCGCATATTTTTTGTAAGAACAACGGTTTAGCTTTCAATTATGCCAAAACTGAACTATCATCAGACAGGTCCAAATGAGCACTCATAGCACACAACGCAAACAGTGATTTTCGGTTCAGTACATCAGCAAGAACATTTGCCTTACCTGGATGATAATCTATCATA
Organism: Gossypium sturtianum; assembly: GCA_025698515.1. NCBI lineage: Eukaryota > Viridiplantae > Streptophyta > Magnoliopsida > Malvales > Malvaceae > Gossypium > Gossypium sturtianum. Next base: position 58,647,477 of record CM046946.1, on the reverse strand, counting down.
AGCTCATAATCTTTCAACAGCTCTAACCATCTTCTCTATCGCAGATTCAAATCTTTCTGAGTCATTAGGTATTTCAAACTTTTATGATCTGAAAACACGTGGCATTTCTCACCAAAAAGATAATGACGCCAAATCTTTAATGCGAACACAATCGCAGCTAGCTCAAGATCGTGTGCCGGATAGTTCTTTTCATGCGGCTTCAATTGTCTCGAGGCTTAAGCTATAACTTTGCCTTCTTGCATCAAAACACATCCCAGGCCATTCAATGAAGCATCACTATAAATCACGAATTCTTTACCCGATTCTGGTTGTACTAAAACTGGAGCTTCAGTTAACAGAGCTTTTAACTGATCAAAGCTTTTCTGACATTTATCAGACCATTCAAACCTCACATCTTTCTGAAGCAATCTAGTCAATGGAGTAGCTATCATCGAGAATCCTTTTACAAACCGACGATAATAACCAGCTAGTCCCAGAAAACTACGGACTTCAGACACATTCTTTGGAGGTTTCCATTCCAGAATAGCAGAAATCTTACTCGAATCAACACGTATTCCAGAGGCTGATACAATATGTCCCAGAAAACCAACTTCTCGCAACCAAAATTCACATTTACTGAACTTTGCATACAATTGCTTATGTCGCAGAGTTTGCAAAACAATTCTCAGATGCTCAGCATGCTCAATCTCATCACGTGAATAAATCAAGATGTCGTCAATGAATACAACAACAAATTGATCTAAGTACGGTCTGAAAATTCTGTTCATCAGATCCATAAAAACAGCAGGAGCATTGGTTAGTCCAAAAGGCATAACTAAAAACTCATAATGCCCGTACCTCGTTCTTAAATCAGTTTTCGGAATGTCTGAATCTTTTACTCGCAACTGATAATATCCCGATCTCAGATCTATCTTTGAAAACACACTGGCTCCTTTTAGCTGATCAAACAAATCATCAATTCTCGGCAGAGGATATTTGTTCTTTATAGTCACCTTGTTCAACTGATGATAATCAATGCACATTCTCATCGTGCCATCTTTCTTTTTCACAAGCGCGAGCAGAGCACCCCAAGGTGAGAAACTCGGTCTTGTAAACCCTCCGCTACCAACTCTTGCAACTGTGACTTTAACTCTTTCAACTCTGTTGGTGCCATTCTATACGGAGCTATCAAAATAGGAGTTGTTCCCGGTAACAAATCAATACCAAATTCAACTTCACGTATCGGAGGCAATCCCGATAATTCTTCAGGAAATATATCAGGGAATTCACAGACAACTGGCACTAATTCAACTTTCTTTTTAGTTACTTTTGAGTCAATTACATAAGCAAAATAAGCTTCATAACCCTTTTTCACATAATTCTGAGCTTTCATTACTGATATCACAGCAGGTAACCCATTCAAATAATTAGACTCAATCCGAACTAATTCATCATTCTGACATCTCAAATCAATAGTTTTTCTTTTGTAGTTCACAACAGCATCATGCAACGCCAACCAGTCCATACCCAAAATTATATCAAACTCATCAAATGGTAATAGCATCAGATCAACCGGAAAACAAACATTTCTAAACATCAACGGACAGTTCTTGCATACTTTATCAACCAAGACACTTTTACCTAAGGGGTTCGATACATCTAATAACAAATTCGATGAGACTCTACAGCAAAGTCTTCATGGATACTAAGTTCATGCATATATACGAATGTGTAGAACCCGGTCTATCAATGCAATCACGAAGTATCATAAAGAGTAAATGTACCCGTTATAACATCCGGAGATGAAGCTTCCTCACGAGCTCGGATGGCATATGCTTTGGCAGGCGCTTTAGCTTCAGATCTCGCAACAGTGTCTTTCGTAGTTCTCTGACTACCATTGACATTTCTTGCATTTCGAGAAGGTCTACCTCTTGCTGAAACATTATCAGATCTCGGATTCTGAATAATCTCTTGCTCAACAGACTCTGGGCAGTCTCGGATGAAATGGTCTAACGATCCATATCTAAAACAGGCTTGGTCATTCAATCTACAACTATCTGGATGTCTTTTACCATAGTGCTTACATTCAGGTCGCTCAGATCAGACATTTCCCACACTAGCCATCGATGTAGCTGGAGCTTTAGAATTTGACTGTGATCTAGCTCGATCTCTCAGATTCGAATGTCCCATATTAGTTCTGGAACGGCTATGCTCATCCCTGAATTTCTTTGAAGTAGACTGAAAGGATTTGCTCGAAAATCTCTTTCTCGCATCTCTAACTTCAGACTAAGCTTTTCTTTTGTCTTTCCCAAGTGCCTCAGCTTTGCACACTCGATCAACAAGCACAACAAACTCTTTTATTTCTAGAATTCCAACTAGCAAGCGAATATCTTCATTCAAGCCATCTTCAAATCTCTTACACATTATCGCTTCAGTTGAAACACATTATCGAGCATATTGACTTAGTCTCACAAACTCTCGTTCATACTCAGTCGCAGTCATCCGACCCTGTTTCAACTCAAGAAATTCTTTTCGTTTCTGATCAATAAACCTCTGACTGATGTATTTCTTTCTGAAATCAGACTGAAAGAAATCCCATGTGACCCGTTCTTTTGGAACAACGGAAATCAAGGTCTTCCACCATTGATAAGCTGCGTCTCGTAGCAAAGAAACAACACATTTTATGCATTCTTTAGGAGTCAAAGACATTTCATCAAATACTCGGATAGTGTTCTCGAGCCAAAATTTCGCTCTCCCAACATCATCATCACTAGTAGCCCTAAACTCTTCGGCTCCACATTTACGGATTTTGTCAACCGAAGGTTTATTTAACAAATTCAAGCTCATAACCGGAGGTATAGCAGAAGTCTGAGGAGGATTAAGCGGGGGCAGAGGTTGCGAAACAGCCAGATTAGTTCTTACGTATTGAGTGAACCACTCGTTCATCATTTGGAAGAAGGCTTGTTTAGCCTCTCCCTCTTGACCGCTAGTAGCCGGTCTCGAACCAGATGACGCTGTCCCTTGAGCGGGATCAAGTGCATTGCTTTCAATGTCATCAGCTACGGCTCTTACGGGATACATTACTATACGATAAACACATTTTACTCGTCAGGATTCATCACACTATCACATTTCATATATATGGCATGTATAGCTAGACTCTCACACGCTACGTTAGTCCAAGAATCGACTAAACAGTAGCTCTGATACTAATAAAATGTAACACCCCTAACCCGTAACCATCGCCGATTTAGGGTTAAGAGGCATTACCAGATAATCGGAAACTTTTACGGACATTTCATAACTTAATTTGGCAAATCACATCAAATTGTCTCTTAAACAGGTCTTTAAGACCTTTAACATGCTTTAGAATAGGGCCGGGACTAAACCGATTACATACAGAAATTCTCAGAAACTTATAAGATTTATCTAAGTTACAGAGGTCACACGCCCGCGTGGGCAGGCCGTGTGCCTCCCACGGCCTCAGACACGCCCGTGTGTCTAAGTCGTGTCAAAACAGGGCATACATACTGACTTGACCACACGGCCTGAGACACGCCCGTGTGCCTCACCCGTGGTCGACACTGACTTGCACCACACGGCCAGTCACACACCCGTGTGTCCAGCCCGTGGTCGAGTCTGACTTGTTTTGAAATACAACCACGAGGGACACGGTCGAGCCACACGCCCGTGTGCTCAACCGTGTGGGCAATTATAGGCCATTTCCATGGCCAAAATGCCACCCACGCTATGGGCTATCCCTTCAAGCATCATACCAATTCAATTCATGCCATAAATAACCAACTTTTCCAAGTATTCATAAGCATTTCAAACATAATATCTTATGCAACAATTAGCTCAACTAAATGACAAACATTTCTAAGCAAGTTTCCTTCACAAACTTACCATCATATTCTAAGACATTTCTCATCAAACATATACCAAATTTTGCATCAACAAGCTTACCATTACCTTGACCATTTCATTAGCTAACAACCATATCAAACTAAGCATCATATAGCTTGATCACTCATACATATCAAAAACATTTATCTAGCCATATCACATGGCTATTACAATAAATAAACATATTCTATTTTAACTAGACTATACATGCCATACTTAATATATACATGATCATAAGGTACCAAAATGTGATTTGAGTAGTGTGATGACAGTCCTCGACGATTCCCGAGCCCTCAGTAGCTTTGACGATCTATAAAACAAATCAAACACACACAAAGTAAGCTTCCCAAAAGCTTAGTAAGCCATATACAAATAAACTTAACATATAGGCATTCATTATTCATAACAAATATGAGTTTACTTCTAGCTCATTTGCACATTCATGAGTCTTATTGGCTCATTTATCTAGCCATTTTCTTACCAACATATTTATCACTATGTACTTCCTTAGATCATAGCCCATTCTCTCATATAACACATTTTACCTTATCAAATCTATTCACATATCTCATCTAGGTAAGTTCATATAAACACTTACCTTTCATACACTTGCTTAGTGTATAATTCAAACGTACTTGATTCGTTTATACATTTCACGTAGACTTTCATTTCTTGGATTTTCCCGTTGAACTGTTCGGAATCAAATAGGATACTCAGAATGCTCGGAATAGTCGTACAATGCCAACGTCCCAGACGTGGTCTTACATGTAACCAGATATCGATGCCACTGTCCCAGACAGGGTCTTACACAAATCAATACGATGCCAATGTCCTAGACATGGTCTTACACGTAAATCTCAAATCGATGCCAACGTCCCAGATGTGGTCTTACACGATATCACATATCGGACACCTATGTCATGACATATGTAATCCTATCTATTCCTAGGTTCGTACGGGGCTTTTTCGGATGTTGACACCATGTCGATACTATCTCGGATTTCATGTACTCATCATCTCATATACATTCATCATTATAAATTTTCATATGAACATACATATATCAATGTAAATACATTTATTTTTATATAGGCTTACCTCGGATTCGGATAAACAAAAACGAACTCGGCTACTCAATTACTTTCGATTTCCCACGATCTAAGTCCGTTTTCTTCAGTTCTTGATCTATACATATTCAAATTTAACTCATTTATTTACTAATTCATTCAATTCAATCCAAATATACATATTTAGGGCAATTTATAAATTAGCCCTCATATTTTCACATTTTGACATTTTAGTCCCTATTTCACAAAATCACAAAATACACATAATTTGCTTGTACCCATGCTTAGCCGAATTTATAAAAATCCATACATTTCATTTATTTCACAATTTAGTCCCTCAAAACATTATTTTCTCAATTAAGTCCAAATTACTCAAAATCACCAAAACTCCAAAGACAAAACATGTTAATCTAACACATATATTTCATATTTCATCATCAAACATCACAAAACTCATGGATTCATCAATGTCACTTTTCATAATCTTCATCAATTCACAAAATTGAAGCATGGGTTTTGAAAAACACGAAGCAACGATTACAAAAACGTAGAAATTATCTAAAACCGAAGCAAAACATACCTTGAATCAAAGAACATCCATGGCCGAATGTTTGAAAGCTTAAAACCCTTATTTTTTTTCTCAATTCGGCAAGATGATACATATTCTTGGCTTATTTTAGCCTTTTGTTTATTTAATTAACATGTAATTTCCAATTTACAAAATTAACCTTTATTACTAAATATATAAACCATATAATATAAGGCCATTCTTGACCATTTCCGTCCACTCACTTTAATAGTGGCTAATTTCCTATTTAGGACTTCACATTATAAAGACATTAACAAATTAACACTTATACATTAATTAGCCACTTTTTTATTTTACGCGATTAAGTCCTTTTCTCAAATTAAGCACATAAATGACCAAATTAAATCACGAAACTTTCACACATGCTTAATCACATACCATAAGCACGGAAAATAATATTAAAATATTTTTCTAACTCGGATTTTTGGTCCCGAAACCACTATTCTGACTAGGGTCTAAACCGGACTGTTACACCTCCTTACCACCTTGAGACAATAAACAGGCACTCCAATTTTTAATCCTCTTTTTGAATTTGTCCTTAAGGATCTGAAAAGACTGTTTCTTATTTTTCCTTACCAAACTAGGAAGAACAAGATACCTTTCTAGATCATTCAATGAACACACCCCTAACACTCTAGAAACAAGGCTGCTGTCCCATTCAGAAGTATTGGAGCTGAAAAAATTATTGATTTATCAAACTTAACACACTACCCAGAACAACTCTCATACTCCATTAAAACCTCTTTCAAATTTTGTGCCCTTCTACTACTAGCCTCTCCAAAAAGGATTCAATCATCAGCAAAAAGTAAATGAGAGATTTGTGACCCCCTTTTGCTAGCTTTAGCCCCTCTAATCAAACCGTCTCGCATACATATTCTCATGAGGGTCAAAAGCCCCTCACTACAAATCAAAAACAAAAACGGACTCAAAGGGTCTCCTTGTCTAAGCCCTCAAGATGGCTTAAAAGCCCTTCTAGTATTTCCATTGACTATAACAAAATATGAGATAGAGGAGACACACTTCATGATCATCGCAACCCAAATCAAATCAAATCCCATTCTAATCATCATCTCTTTAAGGAATTATCATTTAACCTTATCATAAGCCTTATTCATATCGAGTTTTACTGTCATATAGCCTCTTTTCCCCACTTTTTTTCGCCTAAAGGTGTGCATAATTTCATAAGCAATCAACACATTATTAGAAATCAACCTTTCTGGGACAAAAGCACTCTGAGCACTATCAATACAAGCATTAAGGGCCCTTTTAAAATGATTAACTAACATCTTTGCAATCACTTTATAAAGCACATTGTATAAACTAATAGGCCTGAAATTCTTAAGATTCATTGGGTGGGGTACTTTAGGGATCAAAACAATACTTGTAACATTTAATGAGTCAAAATTCATACCTTAATTAAGAACATTAAGGCAATAGGTCGTGACATCCCTCCCAACTATGTGCCAATAGTTCTGGAAGAATAAGGTTGGGAATCCATCCTCCCTAGATGCTTTAGTGGGCTCCATCGCTTTAATCGCCACCCAAACTTCTTCTTCCGAATATTTTAAAGTTAACCTCGCATTATCCTCTTGACTTACACACCTTTCATACCCAGCTAATATGTGATAAGAATTCCCAACACCGTTGGAGAAAAAAAAGTTTTTGGAAATAATCTCTAGCTAATTTCTCCATGACATTTTCCTCACAAGTTTTCTTCCCATCTTCGTACTCCAAACATCCTATATGATTTCCGCGCTTGCGCTGGGTTGCATAATTATGAAAGAAGGCTGAGTTTCTATCACCCAATTTCAACCAATTCACATGAGCCTTTTGTTTCCAGTACATCTCATCCTTCTTGATCTCAAAATTCAACCCGATCTTTGTATTAATAAGCGTCGCTAAATTCTCATCATACTTTTCTTCTTTTAACAACTCTTCTAATTTGCTGGTCAAATCCTTCATGTACCCTCCCTCTTTCTTCTAATTTGTTTAGCGCAGTTTTCCAAGCCTTTTTTCAAGATATCTAACTTATTTAGTAAATCACTTGACGAATTCTTCCAAATGTTTAACACTTCCTTAATAAATGAATCTTCCAAAACCCACCATGCCTCAAAACGGAATTTATATCTTCTAACTCTATTACCACACTGGGTTGTATGGATAAGAAGAGGATAATGATCTAAAAAAGAATGCGGAAGATGCTAGATTAACACATTAGGGAACATATTCAACCAGCCAGCATTTACTACCTCGCGATCCAACCGTTCTCTAATATTGGTCTCCGGTACATTCCCTCTTTCCCAAGTAAACCAAGCCCCCGAATAGCCAACATCCATTAACTAACACTCCCCCAAAACTTCTCTAAAGGCCTCTATTCTCCTTTCGTCTCTAGGTAAACCCCCCATTTTTTTCATCTGCAAACATTATTTCGTTAAAATTGCCACATACTAACCAATGAATTTCCTGATCACATTGAAGATTTCTCAAAACATTCCAAGAGTCTTCCCTGCAACGAGTATAAGGAGACCCATAAAAGCCCATAAACCTCTACTTTCTTCCCATCAAATGTTCAGAAATTTCAACATCAATATGAAAATTAGAATAATTTCTAAGATTTACCTCAATATCATCCTTCCATGCCAATCATAGACCACCTTTCGAACCATCAGCCGGCACTTCAATGCCCTTTAGAAAGCCACACCTTCTCCTTACATGTTCCATTATCACCTTGCATAACTTAGTCTCCATAAAGAAGACCACTTGGGGATTATACATCTTCAGCACATACCGAAGTCTTCTAACTGCCCGTGGATTCCCCAAACCACGGACATTCAAACTTAAGATTTTCATTGTGACTGGTTGGCTTGCCTTTTGGCAGCCGTCGATATAAATTGGTTATTTCTCGAAACTCTCCTACTAACAATTAGATAATCCAACTTTTCCCCTTTAGTAGATTTATCTTTCTCCCTTCTAGGTCGTTTCTTCTCATCGCCCTCTCTATTATACTATCTTCAGAATCATGACCCATTGCCCCTTGTCCCTGAGTCGTAAGCAATTCCCCACTTAAACGAGGATCTAAATTCAAGTTCCCTTCTAAATTTACTCTCAACATCGGATCAATATTGGAAACATCCTCTCAATTCTTTTCATCATTCCAAATACGCCTTACCCATCTTTGTCCCTCAGAAGTCCTACCTCTTCCCTCCCCTTCCCCATCCGCAATAGCCATACGCTACTCATTGCGAGAGCTCTTCTAGATTGAGCTCTTATTGACATATCCCACCCTATCTTAGCTACTTCAAACCTTAACGTCATCTTAGCTTCACAAAAATAATCATTATACCCTAGTTGGCCATAAAAGAAACAAAACAAGGTCAATCGTTCATATTTGAAATTAACATAGGAGCAAATTTCGAATGAGAACATCTTTTTCCTTTTCAATAGACGTTGAACGTTTAACATCACCCTTATTCACATAAAAGTCTGCAACCCCTTTCCTAAATTTGTGCCATCATACTCTAAGAATTTCCCCAAAAAATCCCCTATCTGCCTCTCTAATGACTCATTGAAGAACCCCGTAGGAATTTCATGAATTTGTACCTAAAAATTTGCATAAATCAATGGTACCTTCAGTGGATCTTCACCCCTCGTTAAACAATGCAATTTTAAGAGATGATTATTAAGCGTCCATGGAGATCCCTTAAGCACTCTTTCCATATCCATTCTGTGAAAAAATCTAAAAAGAAAACGTTTTCCTCCAATATCTAAGATTTGAATCCCTTTAACCGAATGCTAAAGGTTGGGCATCATACTTTTCATCGCTGGAAAGTGTATAATACTTGCTGTCAAATAACAACCTACCAGGCAAAACTCAAACCCCTCAGATGCAGAATCAGGATCTATTTGGACCTGCAAAATTTCATCTTTCTTATCATCTAACGTCAAACCTGCCAATTTTTTTCCATGGTTCCAATCTCCCAAACACAACCAGCACAAAAGAAAACGATAGGTGGCTAATAAGATAGAAAAACAATGTCGTCAAAACCTAAAAAAACACAGAACACCTTAAACCTAAAAAACAAAACCTGCTAGAAACAATAGATAGAGACGTGCTAGGTGAGCAGGCTAAAAAAAATTTAATATTTCACTAACTAATTTTTTTATAATTTTTTTCATTGGAACGAATTTTTAAAAAAACTAAATTACTGAATAAATTAAATTTCAATTCATTTAATTTTTTCAACTTATTATCAAACAGTGCTTTAGTCTTTATAATTTAGTTTCAATTAATTTAATTTTTTCAATGTTTTTTTCTTTTTTGAGAAATTATAGATAGTGTTGATTTGTGTCGTTAATGACATTGCATCCATTTGAATAAAAAGTTAAAATAATATTTAGTTTTTAAATTTTGCAAATTTTTTTTAATAAAAGGGTAGGTTACAACAACATAATAGCAAAAAAAAAAAAGCAGCAATCCTTTGAGCAAGTTGTGCTATTAAATGCATCAGTGAGAAAAGCAATCCATACCCCATTAGGTAGTCTAGTAAACTCGTATAAACCAGGTGATAAATTCAAAGTAGTATGAGGCATAAAATTAGCTACTTGATTCACCTCCTGCATGTAAGGTAAGGTTGAATTACCTCCTGCATGTAAGATAAGGTTGAACCACCCTTCCCAAGGCTTTTGGCAAAGTTCCATTACACTTCCAAATAGTCTCGATTATAAGGCCTTACTGCTATCCCCTTCCACTATCACATTGTGTGGTCCCCCACTATATGCTGTTGGACAAAATACGTTAGCAAACAAATATAAATATAAATATTTATATTAAATACAATATCTGAACAAATAATATAAACAAATATTTATATTTATATAAAAACACCAGAAGTCGAATAGGGGCATCGAGTTTAACTAGATGTTGAGGCCTGTTTTCACAGTTTCTTTAAGACAGATTTGGTCGCTCTTATGGTACCTGGAGAAACATTGGTCGTCTATCTCCCAGGATACAACAACAAAATGATCGTGACAGTAGTACCTCTACAGTGATCAATGAACAAACATTGCCTTCTTCTATCACCGAACGTTTGAAAATTTGGAGAGAAAAATAAAAGAATTTTTTAGAGTGAAATAAATTCGTTGTGTGTCTCTAAAGAATTTTGCAGTATTCTTTAGGCTTTTATAGGCATCAATATGGAGGAATTTTGGGAATTTCCATGAATAAATATACAAATCTGCATTAAAGGAGCCTTTAAATCAATTTGAATAAAATCAAATCAATTTGATTGGAATCAAATCAAAACAAGATATTTGTCCTTTTAAAACAGATTATGTATAATATCTACAGAGAAAAATAAAATAAAATATGTATTGGGCTAAAATATTCGTAGGCCTAGAAGGGCTCAACCGGTCTGGACATTTCGCGTCGCCCACGTCGTGCAGGTGCGCCTCCAACCCCGGTAGATTTGGATTTGCACCCCCCTGCGCACGAGGGAGAGCATTAGTTTAGTCATTCAATAACCACCAATTCGGTTTACATATATATATACAAGTTCCACACTTGATTCTCAATCAATGTGAGACTAATGCTTTTTCATTTTCCTCAACATAATTCACAAGTAGCTTACTTTGAGCATCAATTTCTCATTCATCAATCAACCATATTGAGCATATGATATCATGTTGTAAAGATCTTATGGGGTAGAACATAAAATCATAATTTTATGTTTCGAAACCCCTCATTTACCAATTGAAAATATGCCTCAAAGATTCCAAAAAATCATATTTTTCCAACAATCCCCCAGATGAATGAAATTGATAGTTTTAATAAAAAAATATTGATTCGATGTGGTGATAGATTCTATGATCGATAGTTACATAGGATGGGTAGACATCAACCCTTGAACCTTCTCTTGTGAAAGTATATTTACTTTACTAGCTAACCAGTAGACACAATGTCTTAGAACTATTCTGTCGTTTGTGTAAACAACGATATACCTCACACAAATACCTCTCTGGCAAGGTCTTCATCTCATGGGTATGTTCATATGGCCATGAACATCTCCTGGTTCTGCAAGAGTTTGAGAGAACTATGCCCTAGTAGTCTCCTCAAAGCGGCCCCACTTCACTCTCACATAGGTGACTTATGTTGCTCGGCTCACCGAAACACACAATGGTCATTAAAAGCTTTGTTTAACCTATCTTATTTTAAATCATTGTTTATATCATAGGAACAAACTTGGGATAAGAACCCCCACAGTGACCTCACAAGGTCTATGCAAGTAGGTTGTCCCTTTGAACCTAAATCTTGGGATCTCCAGTCAACTAGGTTGGGTTTTCCTTCACATAGCACCTTTAATTTTCATGGGCTTTAGTCTCATTCCCCTCGATATTTTATCAACCTGATCTCGATTTAAGTCTTTAGTTAGCGGATCTACAATGTTATCTTTTGATTTTACAAAATTAATAGAGATAACTCCATTTGGCGATATTGTGTTGATGACGCACATGACTCGACTTACCATTATATATTACATTTTGTGTTCTACCAATTGTTGCTTGATTGTTACAATATATACATATTGTGGGCACAAGCTTTAACCAGTCAGGAATATCCTCCAAGAAGTTTCGAAGCCATTCAGCCTCTTCTCTAGATTTGTCTAGAGCTACAAACTCAGATACCATTGTGGATCTGGTTATAATCGTTTGTCTTGAGGATTTCCATGACACAGCTCTTCCTCCCAATGTAAAGACATATCTGCTTGTGCCTTTGGTATCTTGAATATCAAAAATCCAACTGGCATCGGAGAATCCTTCTAAGATAGCAGGTTCTCTGGAATAATGCAATTCGTAGTCCCGAGTATATATCTGAGATATCTCAGTATCCTCACAATTGCTTTCCAATGGTTTTCCCCTGGATTGCTTGTAAATCTGCTTAAATTGCTCATAGTGAAAGCAATATCTGGTCTAGTACAGCTCATAAGATACATTAGACTGCCTATGACCCTTGTATATTCCACTTGGTCAACACTTTCGGCTTTGTTTTTGGACAGATGTTGACTCGTATCTATTAGAGTTCTAGCTATACTAGAATCATCCTTGCTAAATTTTCCAAGAATCTTGTCCATATAGTGCGTTCAAGTCAATATGAGACCTTCAAATGACCTCTTGATTTGGATGCCCAAAATCACATCAGCTAATCCCACATTTTTCATGTCAAATCTTGAATATAACATGTCTTTGGTACATTTTACCATTTCATTGTTACTTCCAACAATGAGTATGTCATCAACGTATAAGCATAAGATTATATATCCAACTTCAGTAGTTTTGACATACACACATTTGTCACACTCATTAATCTTAAAGCCATTTATCATCATAACATTATCAAACTTTTCATGCCATTGCTTTGGTTCTTGCTTAAGTCCATATAAAGATTTTACCAATTTACAAACTTTCCTTTCTTGTCTTGGAACTACATGACCTTCAAGTTGTTCCATGTAAATTTCTTCATCAAGATCTCCATTTAGGAAAACTGTTTTAACATCCATTTGATGTACTTCTCAATTTCGCAAGGCAGAAATCGCAAGTATCATCATTATCGAAGTTATCTTGAATACTGGAGAAAAAAATATCAAAATAGTCAAGACCTTCCTTTTGTCTATAACCTTTTATAACCAATCTGGCCTTGTACTTGTTAATTGTTCCATCTGCTTTCATTTTCCGTTTGAAAATCCACTTAGAATTTAATGGTTTAATTCCCGGAGGAAGATCCACTAATTCCCATATTTGATTTTGCATGATGGATTCAATTTCACTTTTAATAGCATCTTTCCATAAAGTGCTTTCGGATGATCGTATAGCATCATTATATGTTTGACATTTGAACTCTAGCATAAAGGTTAGAAAATCCGATCCAAAAGATTTTTCCACCCTTGCTCGTTTACTCCTTCTTGGCTCTATCTCAGTTTCAACCTCGTCTTGACTATTTTCATCTATAGTTTCTGAAGTTCGTTTTGTTGAACTTGAATAAACTTTCCTAGATTTACAATGGAAGATATTTTCAAAGAATGAAGCATTTTTTGATTCCAATATAGTATTCTTGTAGATGTCAAGATTCTTTGATTTATACACAAGAAACCTATATTCATTGCTATGATCTGCATAACCAATGAAAATACAATCCACCGTTTTAGGACCTATTTTCATTTGCTTTGGTAACGGAGCCATTACCTTTGCAAGACACCTCCACACTTTCAAGTAGTTGTAGGAAGGTTTTTTACCTTTCCATAACTCATATGGTGTCTTGTCCCTTTTCTTGTGGGAAACCTTATTTAAAAGGTAATTAGCTGACAAAATAGCTTCCCCCACATGTTCTGTGATAACCTAGAGCTTTCTAGCAATGCGTTGATCATTTCTTTTAGAATCCATTTTTTCCGCTCGACTACTCCATTTGTAACAGTCCGGTTTATACCCTAGTCGGAACAGTGGTTTCGGGACCACGAATCTGAGTCTGAATAATATTTTAATATTATTTTCTGTGTCTTTAATATGTGATTAAGCATATACTAAATTTCCGTAAGTTAATTTGTCCGTCTGTGTGTTTAATTTGACAAAAGGATTGAATTGCATTAAAAGAGAAATTTGCATGTTTTATGAAAGGATGCTTATTTGTTATGTCTTCTTAAGAGTAAAGACTCATGTGGCAATTAAGCCACTATCATAGTTAGTGGACGGCTAAGGTCATAAATGACCTTGAATTATATGTTTTAATATATTTGATTAAAGGTTAAAAATGTCTTTTATGTATTAAATGATTATAAGATAAATAAAAACATGAAAATGGCCACATTATCATCCTTTGTTAGCCGAAATAAGCAAAGAAAGAAAAGAAAAACATAGGCAAGGGTTCAGTCATAGTTTTGGTCTAATTTAAGGTTAGTTTTCGATCCGTTTTTGATAATTTCTACGTTTTTGCAATCGTTGCTTCGTCTACTATCAAGCCCATGTCTCAATTTTGTGTATTGATGATGTTTGTGTGATATGCCATTGATGATATGTTGAGCTTTGTGATGTTTTATGGTGTTAAATGAAAGATTTGAGCTAGATGAACATACTTTGTTCTTGAATTTTTGATGAATTTGGCTAATTAGGGCTAAATTGAGAAAATAGTAACTTGAGGGACTAAATTGCAAATTTGATGAAAAATATGGGCTTGTATGAGATGTATGGACATTCGGCTAAGCATGTGTATGAATTGATTTTTGTGAATTTGATGTTTTGAGAAAAATGGACTAAATTGATAAATTGTGCAAATGTAAGGGTTAATTTGCAAATAGCCCTAAATGTATGTCTTTGGATTGAATTGAATGAATTATTGAATAAAAGGGTTAATTCTGAATATTTTTAGATCAAGAGCCGAGGAAAACAGATTTAGATCGCGGGAAAGCAAAAATAACCGAGAATGCTTGTTTTCATTAGATAAACCGAATACGAGGTAAGTCACTATGCAAATAAATGTATATGTATGTAATTATAATTGTTCATATGATTAATGTTGGTAATGAATGCCTATGAGAAGTTCTGCATATAAATTTTGAGAAAAGTTTGATATAGTGACTAAGTCCGAGAAGTCCCGTGTGAACCTAGGAGTCGGTAGGATTAGCTATGTCATGACATATGTATCTGTTCTGTTTTATCATGTAAGACCACGCCTGGGATGTTGGCGTTGATTTGAGATTTCGTGTAAGACCTCGTTTGGGATGAAGGCAACGATACGAGCTTTATGAGTAAGACCACGTCTGGGACGTTGGCATCAATATGAGCTTTATGTGTAAGACCATGTCTGGGACATCGGCATCGTATTGATTCGTGTAACACCCTGTCTGGGACAGCGGGATCGATATCCGAGTACATGTAAGACCTCGTCTGGGACGTTGGCATTGTACGACTATTCCGGGCTTTCTGAGTATCCTACTAAATTCCTAGTGGTTCAACGGGCAAGTTTGTGATACGAATTACAAATCCGAGCTATGAACAATTAGGTGATATTAAATCCGATTCAGGTACGTTGATTATACACTATTTGTGTATATAAGGTAAGCATCTAAGTGATCTTATTATGATGAGATGTATATGGAATTTATGATATGATAAGAAT
The DNA here is from genome assembly GCA_025698515.1 of Gossypium sturtianum. NCBI lineage: Eukaryota > Viridiplantae > Streptophyta > Magnoliopsida > Malvales > Malvaceae > Gossypium > Gossypium sturtianum. Next base: position 58,631,774 of record CM046946.1, on the reverse strand, counting down.
TGTTTTGGCTAGATGAGCTATATGTTTATATGATTCTTGAATGGTGAAAATGGTTAATGTGGTTAAAATTGTATGAACCAAAGTAAATAAGTGAGAGTTTGCTAAGTTATTGATATGTGCCAATGTATTTATTTGCTTATATGCCTTCCATATCAAGTTTATTTGTATATGACTTACTAAGCTTTTGGAAAGCTTACTCTGTGTATGTTTTCTCTGTTTTATAGGTCGTCAAAGCTACTGAAGGCTCAGGACCATCAAGGATCGTCATCACACTACTAAACTCTTTTTGGTACATTTTGGAAATGTTTATGGGCTAGACATGGCATGTATAGGCTAGTATATGATCTAGTTGATGTATAAACTTAGTCATGTGATCTGACTAATTGTTGGGTCATATTATGCCTTGATGAATGTGGTATGTGTGATTGTTTTGGTATGGATTGATGCTCATGAAATGGTCAAGTTTTTGGGTAGGCAAATGAATGAAATATGCTTTAGTTATGTATATGTTTTGTCTTGAAAGTTGTCATGAATGAAATAGGTATTGAATGTGTAAATTGAATGGTCAATTTAGATTGTTTTTGGTTGCTATATATGTATGATATGAGATGGATAATGTTGCTTGTAGGTATGACCAATTTTGGGTGGCATTTTGGCCTTGTAAATGGCCTATAATGTCACACGGTTGTGGCACACGGGCGTGCCTAAGACCGTGGGTGAATTGGCAGAATGTAGCTTAAATAGCACACGACTTCGACATGGGCGTGTCAGTTGGCTGTGTTATGCAAGTCAGTAGCTAGCTAAGAGCACACGGCCATGGCACACGGGTGTGCTTGGTGGCCGTGTTGGAAAAGTCAGTATATGGTTTGGTAGCACACGGTCATGACACACGGGTGTGTCTAGTGACCGTGTTGATATAGTCAGTATATAGACACGGAGGGACACACGGGGGTGTCTAGAAGCCGTGGAGGGTACACGGTCTCCTACCACGGACGTGTCTCCCCTGAAAGTTAGAAAAGTTTTTAATTTTCATGAAATTTCATATGTGTTTCAGTTTAGTCCCAACTCGGTTTATATGCATGCTTTGGGTCTTAATGACTCATCTAAGGGACACTATGATTGTTAATAATGAAATGTAATGTATGAAATGTTATGTAAGTTTCCGATCTGTCTGTTAATGCTCTTAACCCTAGTCCGGTGTCGGTTACGGGTTAGGGGTGTTACACCATTTGATTGAGGAGAGTATGGTGGTGTTATTTCATGAATAATACCATGTTTTGCACAGTATTCACCAAATTGTTCAACGTATTCACCACCATGATCACTTCTCACCATCTTAATCTTTTTATTAAGTTGGGTTTCAACTTCCTATTTATAGAGAATAAATTTCTCTATAGCTTCATTTTTTTTCTCTTAAGCAAATATACATAACAATATTTTGTGCTATCATCAATGAAGGTAATAAAATATTTATTCCCTCCTCTGGTTTGAAAAAACTTTAAGTCACAAACATCGTTATGTATTAGATTAAGTGGTTCAATATTTCTTTCAACAATTTAAAATGAGGACCTTATTAATTTTGTCTCAACACAAGTTTCACATTATGTTTATAATTAATGTGAAATGAAGGAATGTACTCTAAATTAATTAATCTACGCAAAGTATCATAATTAACATGTCCGAGCCTACCATGCCATAAATTAAATGACCCAAGCATATAAATAGAAGAAGAAGCAACATTCATATTCATAGTCTTTACTTTTACAAAGATTGCATTAAGTTTCCACATGTCATTTAATACATATCCACTTCCCACAAACATTCTCCCTTTAGACAAAACTAGCTTCTGGGATTCAAACACCATCCTAAAACCGTATACACTTAGGAGTGTCCCAGAAACAAGGTTCTTTCGTATGTCAGGCACATACAACACATTTTGGAGCTTGAGTTCTTTGCCAGAAGTCAGCTTCAAGACCACAATATCCTTCCCCTTGATCTTGGAAGTCGTAGCATTGCCCATATAGAGCTTCTCCCCATTTTCACAAGGCTCCAACTCAAAAAAGGAGTCTTTGTCACAGTAGATATGACATGTGGCACCAGTATCAAGCCACCATTCTCTTAGATTTGAGTCAACCATGTTGACTTTAGAAATCACAGTACATAAATCCATATCTTCCACAGCATTGGTGGGAGTTTCCATTTTCTGTTAAGATTTTTGAAAAGAAACCAGAATTAGAAAAATTATCAACTTTTATTAGATGACAGGAATTTAATAAGAATTATCAACTTCCATTACCGGGCTTGAAATGCCTAGCCCAGCCAGCCCATTGCAAAATGCATCTGTCAATACAACACTCATTCCCAAATAGCAACTCGTTATTGGTTTATTAAAATCTCACCATGATTAAAAAGGTTCAAAACAAATAATATATAATAAGTTATTGTTTATGAATAAACAAATAAGGTAAGTGCTAAGTAGGGATGACATTGGTTCGGTTCAGTAAGATTTTTTAGATTTTTGAACCATCCATCATAATTTTGTTTGGCTCGGTTCGGTTCTCAAATTTTTCATGAGCTTTGTTTTATGCTTTTTCAATAATATGTGACAAAATTTCAATGTCTTTCTAAAAAATAATAAAATCTCAATAACTTTCAAATTATTTTCACTATTTTAAATATAAAATAATTTTTTATATCATAAAAATTAAAATTAATTATATATTAACTAAAAATAGAATTTAATTTAGTTTCCAATAACAGTGGTTTTTGAACTTACATTCCATAAACAGTCCAATCACCTCATTTTGAGTTGGTTGATGTTTTTGCTCAACCCTCTCCTTTGGGTTAAGTTTATTTAGTAAGCTTTTATATTTTATATGTCAAAAGATAGGCCTGAAGCTTGATATTTCTATTGTAACTATTTTATTTTGATTAATATTTTTTAAAATATATTTTTTACATTAAAATAATTGTGTTGAAATGAAACAAATTTTTAATAGTTGTGCGATGTAAAAATATAATATTTAGTGAAAGATTATGAAAAGGTATGGAATTAGTTGACTATCTATTATATGAAAAGGTATGGAATTAGTTAACTATCTTTATGTTGGCGAATTAAGAACTTTTCATTATGAGTCAACTTTATAAAGAGAAGTATATGTCGCTTGATGTGTACTTCACCAATCGCAAACATCTTGATGTAGCAATTAAGGAATTATGCTTCGCACTGCGTAGTCAACATACTTTGCAAGCGCCCACATCTAAATTTACCTGGGTTGAGTTGACTATTCATAGCCATTGAAGGTATGTGTCTTTGAGATAGTGATTCATCAAGCTTACCAGGAGTTTTATAGAGATGACTAAAAAACTCAGTGCATAGGGTATGCAATCTCATTCTCTCTCATACATTTCCATCTCTAATCTCCAATGATTCTTTAAACGCATTCAATTAAATTGTCATCTATCAACATTTTTTTTTTTAATTTTGCATATTAACAACCTTAAATATATATATAAATGATATAATGAATAATTATTATTTCAAATTTTATAAATTTATAATATTACAAAAATCTGATACAAATGAAGTGGAGCTATTCCTGATCAAAATGTTTGAATTTATTTTGAGAATAGTTATGCTACTTACTTAATGCACTCTTAATTGGGACAAAATAAATTATAGTTTAATGTGTAATTATATATATAAATTTTAATTTTATGTAATTTTATATATAAAATTTTGATTTGGTCCAATTCTTGTAAATTATTAATACAATTATTGATATAACATAATTTTATTTTTACATACTGTTTACATAAATAATTATATTTATCCAATATTTAATATATTTATTTCTTTAAATGTGTGTGATTAAATCAAAATTAAAGTTTCAAGTATACATTTAAATCACGATTAGAGTTTCACGTATATAATTGCACCAAATTAAAGTTCATATATACAATTACATATTAAATCAAAGTTCATATATAATTTTGAGATTTATCCCAATAAATTATAATTAAAAATTAATTTTAAAAAACAAATATTTATTTAAAAATATTTTTTTGGGTAATTTTCCAACATATACCAAAAAAAAAATTTCGGAAATGGCCCGAAATTTGCATTATTTACTGGAAAAGGGTCATTTCCCCCAAAGCGCGTCCACGTCGGTAGCGTTTTGGGGATGCAAGAGAGCGCGCTTGAGAAAGCGCTTTGTGCCACATCGACAAAACGCGCGCAGCGACGAGGCGCGCTGCGATGTGGCACAAAGCGCTTCCTCAAGGCGCGCTTTTGCCCCTCTCCTTCCCCTGACTGCCTTTTCAACTGTTTTTAGTGTTAGGGTATGAGGTTTTAGGGTTTTAGGACTAGGGTTTAGGATTTTTTAAGGTCGTTAGGTTTAGGGGTTTTAGGGAAAAATTAATGGACTAGATTATAGGGTTAATTAGGGTTTAGTAAAAATATGTTTAGGGTTTTGGGGAAAATATATTAGCAAAATAAAAATTATTTGAATTTTTTGTGAGTTGTATCTGGCAAAATAATTTTGAGAAGACGTTTCTGAACAAATAGTGCCGAAAACGCTTCAAGCAGGATGCACTGTCAGCAAGAGTACTGAAAAGAGCTCCCACGTGGACGCTCTTTTGCTCTGATAGTCTCGGTAAAATAATTTTGAGAAGACGTTTACGAACAAATAGTGCCGAAAACACTTCAAGCAGGATGCATCGTATCGAAGAAATGCGAAAAAGAGCTCCCACGTGGACGCTCTTTTGCTACGATGAGTCTCGGTAAAATAATTTTGAGAAGACGTTTCGAACAAATAGTTCCCAAAACGCTTCAAGCGGGATGCATTGTATCGAAGAGTATCCGAAAAGAGCTCCCACGTGGACTTTCTTTTGCTCTGATGAGTCTCCGGTAAAATAATTTTGAGAAGGCGTTTACGAACAAATAGTGTCGAAAGCGCTTCAAGCAGGATGCTTTATCGGCAAAAGTGCGAAAAGAGCTCCCACGTGGACGCTCTTTTACTACAGTAGTCTCCGGTAAAATAATTTTGAGAAGACGTTTCTGAACAAATAGTGTCCAAAACGCTTCAAGCAGGATGCACTGTCAACAAGAGTATTGAAAAGAGTTCCCACGTGGATGCTCTTTTGCTACAGCCGTCTCCAGTTAAATAATTTTAAGAAGACGTTTCTGAACAAATAGTGCCGAAAACGCTTCAAGCAGGATGCACTGTCAGCAAGAGTACTGAAAAGAGCTCCCACGTGGACGCTCTTTTGCTACAGTAGTCTCTGGCAATCCTTAGACTATAAATCAACCAAATTTCACTCTCAGGTTGCATAACAGAAATTGAGGCAAAAGAAAAATAGAAACTGAAAATGAGTGAACGCATTAATGCTGTTATTTACTACGATGGTGAGATTTGTGAGACCGAAAATGGTGTTGTTTTTTTATCGGAGAACACAGCGCGACTGGGTTTTAATCGGAACATAGATTTGATAGAACTTCGCAAAAGAATTAGGCGTAAAATTTTTAGAACAACGCCAATGAAAGTTCAGTCTATTAAGTATAGATTTTGCGCTTTGGTTGATCCGGTGAGATATGACTCATTCGACATCAAAGGTCCTCGGAGCTTTGAGGCAATGGTGGAGACTCATCTTGCCAGTGGATCACCCTATCTTGAGGTATATGTACAATTTTCATCGCCAAGTGATCTTCCTTCGACCTCAACATCTACTGCTGTGTGAGGGGAATACACGACCCCAAGCTGACACTCTGTTAGTGGGAGGCAGACTACGGAAGTGCCCGTGTTTGGTGGTAGTATGGAAAACATAACCCCTGCATGACACTCGGTTGGTGGATGGGACATGCATATCCTTCCTTCGACGTTCGATGATAGAAATACGTATTGGGGAACGTCATCAACTTCTAGTGGTTGGCAATCCACATATGATTGGGAACGTTACGAAATATGTTTAAGGAGGGATAATGTACTCCCCACGACATCCACCGGCGAGGGGCCCTCGTTCGTTGCAGATTATGGTGGGTCGGATGATGAGTCTGATGTGGATCCACCTCGAGAGCCCGGGCCCGATGGTGCAGAAGTTGCATTATTTTCTGAACCGGAGCCTGTTCCAATTGTACCTGAAGATGTTGAGGCGGTTCAGATGAAGAAGAAGAAGATCCGCTATTCAGGGCGTACTCGCCTCCAGCCCACATGCATAATGTCGATCTATCTCAAGACGATGCATTGGAGTTTCCTGAACTACCACACCGGACGTGTGACCGTACAAGTTCGTTGTTGGATTCGGGCTAATTAGAAGTTGGTAAAGAGTTTTCCAAAAAGGATGCTTTTCTTGGTGCATTGAAACAATACAGCATCAAGAACGGGGTTAACTACAACGTGGTTAAATCCAAGCTCGATAAGTACGAGGCGAAGTGTGCAGTGCAAGACGGTACATGTTCATGGAAAATCATGGCCTCGTTGAGGAAAATGATAGGCTTGTGGGAGATCAAAAAGTACAAAGGTCCACATACATGTCTTGCCGGTACAGTATCACTACGTGTTCAATGTTTTTGAATAATACTAATATTATGTAATGTTGCATTATTTAACGTACTTCGTTGACAGGTGTTTCACAAGATCATCCGAAGATGGATTCAAAAATGTTGGCTGACTTAATAATTACTGCCCGAATTGCCAGATCATCGTATGGTGTCCATTGAAACTATATTAATATGACCAAAATATTAGTTATATACATAATACTAAATACTAAATACGAAATACTAAATTATAAATACGAAATTCGAAACGACAATTTTATTACGAAAATATATTTTATTTAATACTTACTTGTGATTCCGACCGTTGCTCTAATAGAAGCTGTATATCTTCAAGCTCGGTAGGTATTCCAACATAACTCACCGAATGGTTCCACCTAATTAAATAAATTTTTAGCATACAATTATACTTTAAATCTACGTAATAATTGTAAAATATAATATTAAATTTACCTCGATATGAGTGGGAATGTATATGGGTGGTCGACTCGAGGACGTAAAAATGGAAATCAAAACCGTGCCCATGACTGCAGTAGTGATAGGCAACCTCCAATTTTTGCTTTACTCGGCCGCGTCGCCCCGCACATCTCCCGATACAATTTTGATAGCATGGCAGACCCCCAACTCAATTCACCAGCTGCTCTAAAATCAACGAGTTTGTGACCATCTCAGTGTCTGAGGGTTTCGTGGACAGTCGGCATCAGATAGCCTCCAATCATCTCAAGAATGTATGCCCGAGCATATCGTATTCTTTCTATTTCGGTCGAACCATTATTCGGCTCCAGGAATGTGTCTCGTAACCAGCCCATCTCGATCCGACCACCGTAAATATTATCCGGAATAGCACCCAAAAGCTTATAACATACGGCGGCCCAATCGCCAGAAGTTGCGGACCCGGTGACTACGTACCCATCCACCGGCAATCCTAATTGCAAATGCACGTCTTCTAGAGTGATAGTACACTCTCCGCATGGAAGATGGAAAGTGTGCGTCTCGGGTCTCCACCTCTCTATCAACGCACTGATTAACTTCGGCTCCAACTTGCACCCCCGGCCTATAGTGTCCACGTGCCAAAAACCCGCCTCCCGCAGGTAATTCTCGATCAACGGCGATGGCGGACCAGACATATTGCGAATATAGCATTGCAGCACCCGATCTACAGACTGTTTAAAAAATTATAAAATAAATTTTAATTAAAATTGCATAAACCTAAAAAATATTAAATAGTATTGAAAAATTAAAATTAAAACTTACCATTTGCATTTGATCGACGGAGATGTGTTTATCGTCGAGACGAATTAATTCCCCGACCATTGGTAATACGATCGAATATTTTAAAATTTATCAAAAAATATATTTCAAAAAATTTAAAAAGGGCTTTTTTGTAAATATTAAAGGACTATTGTGAAATTTGAGAGGAAGTTTCAAGGAATTTAAGAGAAATTTGAGAAGAATTTGAGAGAAAGTTGATAGAAAAATGAATAAGGACTTTGTTGTGAAAAAAATAAAAGGGTGGGGGGTTTTTATAGGTTTTTTTTCTGACCGTTGGAGGCCCAACGGTCAAAAAAAAAATTGACCGTTGCAGCAGGAAAGCGCGCCCTTGAGGAAGCGCTTTGTGCCACATCAGCAAAGCGCATCCTCGTCGTAGCGTTTTGTCTTTGATGTGGCACAAAGCGCTTTCTCAAGGGTGCGCTTTCTCTTGCATCCCCAAAACGCTACCGACGTGGGACGCGTTTTGAGGGGAAATGGCCCTTTTCCGTAAATAATGCAAATTTCGGTCCATTTTCGAAATTTTTTTATTTTGGTATATTTTGGTAAATTACCCATTTTTTTTAACTTTTTCTTTTTCATATTTAAGAGTAATATGTGGGTATCTAAATATCCATGACCTGATTTTCATCAAGAAATTGTCCAATTACACCAAAATTATTTTAAAGTAGTTCAAAAATAATTGAAACCGAAATAAAATAAACCCAACCTAAGGCAAACAATTCCAAACATCCAATCATAAAATGAAAATTTAATTTAATCTTAAAATTATACTAAAAAAATCAATTCGGCTAAAAAATTCTTATTGAATAAGCCTATTTTAGGTGAATCCAAGACCCATTTTGATGAAGAAACCAATTATGCAACATCTTTGAATAACTTGTAAAAAGAATAATAGAAATAGATTTGTCTTAATCAGCCTGTGATTAAAAATGCCATTAATCGAGGGTAAATATCCCATATATACCAAAAAATTGAATTATTTACGGAAATGGGCGGTTTGAAGAATATTTACGGAAAGGGTCGTTTCCCAAAACGCGCGTCCCATGTAGCGTTTTTGGGAAACAACAACAAAAAGCGCCCACGAGGGCGCGCGCTTTGTGCCACCTCAAACAAAGCGCGCGCCGCGTAAGCGCGCTGCATTTGAGGTGGCACAAAGCGCGTCCTCAGGGGCGCGCTTTAGCCCTGCAACGGTCAAAACCCAACGGCCAATTTTTTTTGACCGTTGGGGGCCCAACGGTAAAAAAAGTATAAAAACCCCCCAACCCTTTATTTTTTTCACACTTCAATCCTTTCTCAATTTTCTCTCAATTTTCTCTCAAAGTCCTTGAAATTTACGCTCAAATTTCAAAATAGTCCTTTACTATTTACGAAAAAGCCCTTTATAATTTTTGTAATATATTTTTTTGGAAAATTTATTAAAATTTTTTATCGGATTACAATGGCCGGGGAATTACTTCGCCTAGACAACAACCACATCTCCGTCGAGCAAATGAAAATGGTAAGTTTTAATTTTTAATTTTTCAATATGATTAATTTTTTTTTCAATTATGCAATTTTAATTAATTTTTAATTTTATAATTTTTTAAATAGTCTGTAGATCGGGTGTTGGAATGTTATATTCGTAACATGCATGGTCCCCCATCGCCGTTGATCGAGAATTACCTGTGGGAAGCGAGTTTTTGGCATGTGGCCATGATAGGCCGGGGGTTCAAGTTGGAGCCGCCTTTGATCAGCGTGTTGATAGAGAGGTGGAGACCCGAGACGCACACTTTCCATCTGCCATGCAGAGAGTGTACCATCACTCTAGAAGATGTGCGATTTGCAGTTGGGATTACCGGTGGGCCGGGTCGGTAGTCACCGGGTCCGCAACATCTACCGATTGGATGGCGTATGCTCACGAGCTTACAGGTGCCATTCCGGATAAAATTCAAGGAGCTCGGATCGATATAGCACGTTACGAGACACATTCCCGAGTCAAGCGAGGGTTCGACCGAAAGTAGAAAGAATACGGTATGCTCGGGCATACATTCTTGAGATAATTGGAGGCTATCGATGCTGGGACCTCTCTAGAAAACTCGTCCACGAGATGGCTCACGAAACTTGTTGATTTCGAAGCGCACCGGTGAATTGAGTTGGGAAGTCTGCCGTGCTATCGAGGTTGTACAAGGAGATGTGCGAGCGGCGCGGCGAGTAAAGCAAAAATCGGAGGTTGCCTATCACTCTGCGATCATGGGCATGGTTTCGATTTCCATTTTTACGTCCTCGACTCGACCGACCATATTCATTCCCAGCGATAACGAGGTAAATTTAATATTATATTTTACAATTATTTCGTAGATTTATAATATAATTGCATGCTAAAAGTTTATTTAATTAGGTGGAACCATTCGGCGAGTCATGTTGGAATACCTAACTCGCTTGAGGATATACGGCTCCTATTGGACCAACGGTCAGAATCACAAGTAAGTTTCGAATTTCGTTATTATAATTTAGTATTTTGTATGTAGTGTCTAGTATTATGTATATAACTAATATTTTGGTAATGTTAATATAGTTTCAATGGACACCGTACGAGGATCCGAAAATTCGGGCGATAATTCGGAGGAGTTCTTGAAAATTCGAACAATTGGCACGTTAAGGTCCCATTGATCACCTACGCGACCGTGGAGATACACGGTCGATCGGGTTCGCGGCAATTTGGATTCGACAACCGATTCTCGTGCACCGAGGTGCTCGATGATGGGCACAAAGTGGACTTACGGCGATGCGCTACGGATTGGCTAAGATTTTGGTCGAGTCATATCGAGGCGTGGAGAAGCGGGTATAACTTTTACCTATCTGGGAACCGATCATCGTTCCTAAGTTAGCGTGCGTGCCGGAGTACATGCCATGGTTTAGGCCCATGGCAAGCCGTATATGTTGTCGGAAGAAGAGAGGCGACGGCAACTTCGCGAGCGAAGGGAACGTTGGGCCCTTTTAAATCCAAGGAGAAGGGGTGATGAGACAGGGCCATCAACAGCACCGACACAGTCACCGGGCCCAACAACAGCGCCTACACAGTCACCGGGCCCATCAGTTCAGCCGACAATACCGACATCACAGCGTCTACCGTTTATGCCAGGTGCGTACCCTACCCCTTATATGTATCCTCCTAACCCATATATGTTTCAGTTTCCCAGTCCCACCCCAGGTTGGAATGCATGGCCGGGTTCGAGTCCGTTCCCGACTACTCCCGCTGGCCAGCCGATCGTGAGGCCGACATCGCATGTGGGATCAGAGGAGGCACCGTCGGGGAGCACTTCTTTCTACCAGGCTCCTTCGCCGTACGGGATGCAGTCACCCCGCCGTGGTTTATACAAACACCTCCGGGGTCATTATTTTATCAAGGTGGGTCATCATTGCAACACCCAGAACCAGACCCACTGCCGGAGGAACTCGATTCTCCGCCCGAGGTTCCCCGGCCCCCGCCAGAAGCTAGAAGAAGGAGGAATCTAGCGCGTAACTGCCGACCACCCCCGTGTGGCACTGGTTCCCACCGGCATCTTTGATTTTTTTTGTAATTTAATTTTTTTTTGTAATTTAATTTTTTTTGTAATTTAATTTTTTTTGTAATTTAGTTTTAATATCTTTGATAAAATAGAAATGGTTTAATTTTTTTTGTAATTTTGTAATTTAATTTTAATAACTTGAATAAAATAAAAGTTCTTGTACAAAAGTTCATCGTTTTTCTCCAAAAAAATAGAAATTACATAGCCACCAGGAGACAAAAAAGCTAAGAACACGGTCAACTATTCCGATTTGGACACGAGCGAGATGTATCGCCTGGGTTCCTACACCATCCGCACAGCCGACTTTGGTTGCTCGTTTCTCGGATATCCATATTGTTGCGTATTCTATTCGAGCAAGGTCGACCTTTTGGTTTGCACCTCAATTGTCTATCCAAACAATGACTTATACTGATGCAAGCGCGATACCGACGGCCACTTACGTTCATCTGGGACTGGTGGGAATACGTGTCTCCACACGTTGTACATGTTTTCTAATTTATACACTTCGTCGACATAGCTCATGGGATCAAGACGGAGATTCTGACAAGCCGCAAGTACATGAGTGCATGGGTAACAAAGTGCATCAAATATCCCACAGTCGCAGGTCCTATTTGTCAAGTGTACACGATAATGCCCACCAACAATACCTTGGTTCGGTCTGTCAAACTCCGTGACACGAAACCATAGGCTGTCGCGATCGTGACACACTATGTGCATGGTGTTGGCCCGTGCCTTCCCACAGTTTATTTCTTGCAAGATCTTCGGGCTCCATACATGGCCTTCTTGCATCCACCCTCTATAACTCGCTGCTCTCTTCGGAAATAGTGCCGCTAAATGAAAATATGTCTCTCGCACAATCGATGTAATCGGCAGATGACGGGTTCCTTTTAGAACAGAATTTATGCATTCGGCCAGGTTGTGGTCATATGACCATATCGTAGGCCGCCATCGTATGCTTGTGTCCACTGTTCGAAAGGAATATTGCACAGGTAGTTTGCGCCTTCGGCGTTATCTGAGCGCAAACTGGCCAACATCTCGTGAAAATGATCTTTATTGATCTCGTACCCTGCCAATATAAGTTGATAGTGAATATTACATACCACTCTTCAATTGAGAATAAATTGAATATTACAAATGAAATTATATTAATAGATATTTCATACCCATATCAGTCACTTGCTGTTTCTATCTTTTAGATCGATGTTGCCCATAGTAGTTGGATGAAACATGCCTCAGGCAATATCGATGGTGTGTGCGATGCCACATACTTCCCTGGCATTCTATTGCCGCAAGTATTCCAGGGCCCCGATCCGATATAACGCATATGTCAGGTTGGGGGCAGACATGCCTCCTTAACCTAGATAGGAAGAAGTCTCAGTCATCAGCTGACTCCCCCGGTGTTATTGCGAGCGCAATCGGAAGGATTCTCCCACAGCCGTCTTGTACCACAGCTAGCAATAGCCGATGCATATATCTACCATACATAAAGGTACCGTCAATTTGTACCAATGGCTTGCAGTATATAAAGGCATCTCGGCATTGCTTAAATGTCCAGAACAGACGCTTGAACACTGCGCATCCGCGGAGCAGACGATCGTTGTAGCACGCCGGTTCTATTTCAAGGTCTGTTGTGCTGCTTGGGACATATCTCTCCAGCACCTGACACCACTGCCACACTTCATTATATGAAGCGTCCCACCGACCGTGCAACTTTTCTAACGCCTTCTGCTTGGCTATCCAAGCCTTTACGTAAGAGGCGTGTACCCCAATTGGCTACGAATATTGCCAATTAAAGCCGCACCGTAGTCTTGGGATCGGCCTTCACCGTCGGGATTATTAAGTCAGCCAACATGTCTGAATCCATCCTCGGATGATCTTGTGTTACACCTGTCAATGAAGTACGTTAAATAATGCAACATTACATAATATTAGTGTTATTCGAAATCATTGAACACATAGTGGTACTGTACCGGCAAGACATGTATGTGGACCTTTGTACTTTTTGATCTCCCACAACCCTGTCCTTTTCCTCAACGACGCCATGATTTTCCATGAACATGTGCCGTCTTGCACTGCACACTTCGCCTCGTACTTATCGAGCTTGGATTTAACCACATTGTAGTTAACCCCGTTCTTGATGTTGTATTGTTTCAATGCAGCAAGAAAAGTATTCTTGTTGGAAAATTGGTTACCAACTTCTAATTGATCCGAATCCAACGAAGAATTTGTACGGTCACACGTCCGGTGTGGTAGTTCAGTTTTTTTTTCTTTTGCCTCAAGTTCCCTTATGCAACCTGAGAATGAAATTTGGCTGATTTATAGCCTAATTTTGCCGGAGACTACTGTAGCAAAAGAGCGCCCACGTGGGAGCTCTTTCGGTACTCCTGGCGGACAGTGCACCACTTTGAAGCGTTTTGGCCACTATTTGTTCAGAAACGTCTCCTCAAATTAATTTTTTCGGAGACTACTGTAGCAAAAGAGCGTCCACGTGGGAGCTCTTTTCAGTACTCCTGCTGACAGTGCACCCTGCTGGAAGCGTTGGCCATCGCTTGTTTGTTGAAACGTCTCCTCAAATTAATTTTGTCGGAGACTCATCAGAGCAAAAGAGCGCCCACGTGGGAACTCTTTTGATACTCCTCTGCGACGGTGCACCCTTTGGAAGCGTTTTTGGCCACTTGTTTATTCAAAAACGTCTCCTCAAATTAATTTTGCCGAGACTCACTGTAGCAAAAAGAGTGTCCACGTGGGAGCTCTTTTGGTACTCCTCACGACGGTGCACCCACCGGGCGTTTTTTGTGCTTGTTTGTTCGTAAACGTCTTCTCAAAATTATTTTGCCGGAGACTACTGTCACAAAAATTCAATTAATTTTTTCCTAGCCCAAAAATTCAATTAATTTTTCATCCGTAAGTGGGACGGGAAAAGGAGGGCAAAAAGCAGCGTCCACGTCGGTAGCGTTTTCTGGTTATTATTCAGAACAAAGCGCCCCCAAGGACGCGCTTTGTGCCACCTCAAGCAAAGCGCTTAAGTGGACGGAAAGGGAGGGGAAAAAGCGGCGTCCACGCGGCGGCGTTTTCTGGTTATTCAGCAGCAAAGCGCGCCCCTAAGGACGCGCTTTGTGCCACCTCAGCAAAGCGCGCTTAAGTGGACGGGAAAGGGAGGGGAAAAACGCGTCCACGTCAGCGCGTTTTCCTGGTTATTCAGCAGCAAAGCGTGCCCTTGAGGACGCGCTTTGCTGTTGTTTCCCTCAAAAACGCGCTGACGTGGGCGCATTTTTGGGGGAAACGGCCCTTTTCCGTAAATATTCTTCAAACTGGCCCATTTCTGTAAATAATTCAATTTTTTGGTATATATGAGATATTTACCCATTAATCGAACTCTATTTAATAAATAAATAAGAAAATTTAAAAAAAAAACTCCTAAAATTAACTAAATATTTAATTTACAAGTTTTATGTAATCGAAACTTAAATTAAATGGATAAATAAATATATAATATATTAAACAAAGCTCTAAGTAATATAAAATTCTAATTTGACTAATGATCAAGAAACGCCCAGATCCAGACCCTCCTAGGTATGTATCACATTTACTACCAAAATTTGGATTAAGGACCCTGACAAAATTAGGTGTCTACAATTGCTCCACTTTACATGTTGCTTGTGTAATAAGAAATGTGCAAAGACCTAAACACATAATTATTATTTTTTCTTTTTTAATAATTGAAAATTAAGAACAAAATATTTACAAACAAACATAAACAAAATTTCTAAAAACAAAGAGAATTTATCTGTAGAATTTTGCAAAAATTATAATAAACGAGTTTAGAAAAACCAAAAAGACCTCATAACTAGAAAGTAAATGAACCTCAAAATTAGATATTTAAAAAGGAAAATAAATGCTCTAACTAGAAAATCACAATTAAGTCTTTAAACCGAAACATAAATAAACCTTATAACTAGGTCTCCAAATAAGAAACTAAATGTACTTCACAGCTAAATCTTTAAACTGAAAAATAAATGGATCTCACAACTATGCCTATAATATTGGGAAATAAATAAACCACACAACTACACCTCTAAATAGAGAAATCGTAACAAACTAAAATTTTTCGATTTATCGTACGCTTTTTTTTTATTTTTATTTTTTTGACTGTGGTACAATATAAAATTAGATTTTCTTCGGAATTTATTTTGTTTGAACATTTGTAATGTCATATGTTAGCTTTCTAAGCCATTTTTAAAGTTTTGGACTCAATTAGGTAAAATATAAGTTAAGGAGAAGGCATTTTTGTCATTTAGCACTTGTTTGTAGATATATTAATGATTATAGGCGTGTATAATGATGAGATGATTTTTGGAGCATTTAAAACCCATTTTTACATTAAAAATAAATATTAACCACACATTGGATGTTTGCCTTTTTTACAACTAATATTGTATTTTAAAGTGTTAAAATAAGGGAGAATCCCCAATTCTTCAACTATACCAGCCAACCACAATTGAAAAGGAAAAAAAAAACTCTTGATTCTTTCCTTCGTCATTTTCACCTTTTTCTCTTCAAACTTTCACCATTTTTCATTTTTTTTTTTTTTTTTTACAAAATCTCTTCATTGAAATCATATTTGAGTCTTTACTCATCACTATCTTCGTCACCCACTCATCTAAGACTTGCTAATTAGTGAGAGAACATGATTCTAGTGTGAGAAAATTGTGAGCAAGGTAAGAGCTCTTGGATTTTGACATTTCATCGTCTAAGTTCACATTTATGAGTTTATATTTGGTTGTTGAGGCATGGCCATTTAATATTAGCTCCATCGGTGACATTCCACACTTGACTCGGTTACCGAATTTGAGTGCATGATGGTATATTCATTACCAGACAAACTTCGATCCAATCATACATTTCATTCAATACAAAACAAATATCTCAAGCATTTACATGAACCTAACGAAACTAAACCAGATTGTGAGGGTTTTTAAAACACGATCCAATTCTAAGCATGCTTATGAAAGTAATCTTGAATCTAAGGTACATTTAAAGGAAATAATTTGAAACAACAAGTTAGGTCACAAAGTAAAAACAGGGGATGTCGTGACCAAAATGTAGAAATCTTGACCCTATTTCAAACCAAAGCAATTCCATGACTAAAAGCATTAACATTCCATGTTCAAGGATTCTTAAAACTCAACAAAACACACTCGAGCAATAAGGCACCTTCATGATTACCTAATATCAAAATCAAACATCAATTTGGTTAACATGACATGCAAGTAACACATGGAATATAATTTAAACCTTATGCAAAGATCCTAATATGCCATTTGTCGAAACCATTTTTAAAGTTTTGGTAAAAACGGAGATCGACTTTAAAAATAAAAATGGAGTCGCCACCAATCCTTTTTACTTAGGTGTGATTGGATCACCTTGCAAAGCGTTTTATTTCAAAACATTTGATTTTGGTCCATGAAAAACAAGAAAACGGGTTCGGGAATCGGTTACGTATGAGGAAGGGTTAGCACCCTCATAACGCCCAAAAATTGGTACCTAATCGATAAAATTATGTCCAAATGTTGAAAATTTAATAAAAATTTAAAATATGATTTCTAAAAAAAATCTGAACAATTTGATTTAAAATTTGAGATTTCTTTGTTCCGAAAGAATACAAACATCACATCCAGCACGTTAGGACACGATATTTTTAAACTCTCATAACTAAAATCATCTCATGATTTACAAAATTTTATTAAAAGGATATTTAGTTATTTAGTCAAACGGAAAATCGAAACCCAGCACGTTAGGGCACTATTTCCCGAATTTCTAAGTACAAAACATTGTCTTATTTTAAAACCTTTAGGTAAAATATAGTAACTTTATAAAATGCATTTTATTTTAAAACGATGATCTATGAAAATATTATATTAATACATTATCAAACATAAATATCAAAAGCAATCGTGAAATAATAACATTTCATATTAATATAGGCAATAAAAGAAATAATAATATAAAATACGACTAATAATAATATCTACACTAAAGCAATTGTAAATAAATGAAGAAGTATAAACAAATATAATAAATAAAAAATAAAAAATAAAATAAAAAAGCTACAAAATAAATATGTACACTTTTCATGCAAGTTGAAAATTTTCGTACAATGACATATACCTAATAATAAATAAATGCTAAAAAATAAAAAAATATATATATTAAGAAGTAAATAAAATACATAAATAAATAATTTATAACTTTAAATAAAAACATATTTATAATAATCTAATACATATAAAACTACATTTTTAAGAATAAATAATATATTATACAATATAAATAATTTTAGATAAAATAAAATTTTAAAAATAATAATATAGGATATAATACTATATAATATACAAAATTTTAAAAATATATAATATAATAACTAATATGTAAGTCTAAAAATAATATGTAATAAAAATAATTAAATCAAATAAAATAATAAATAATAGTAGTTTAAAATACATAAGGATAATATATAATAAAAATATATATACAAGTTTAATAAATTAATATACGAATAATAAGAGTAATATAATATTTTAACATGATAAAATAATTAAATATAGTATTAGAATAAAATAAAATAAAAATAAAAAATAAATAAAGAAATAAGGATTAAATAGCAAATAAAATAAGTATAAAAGGATTAAATTAAAACACGCGTCGCACTGTAGGGACTCATTAGGCAATTATACCTTCTTCCCAAAACGACATCTGTAACATCCCGATTTAGGGCCTAGTCGGAATAGTGGTTCGAGACCACAAATCCGAGGGTCATGAATGAGTTTTTGAGGCTTATATTATGTATGCATGCTAGTGTGAAAGTTTCAAGAAGCAATTTTGTGAAATTGTGGTGGAATTGTCCAAAAGGACTAAATTGTAAAAGTTGCAAAATGTGTGTTTCTAGAAGCTATATGTGTGAAATAGCTTTAGATTATTAATTAGAGGTCCTTAAATAGCAATTTATCCAAATTCTAATTTTTGGACAAAAATGGGCATGGATGAGTTAAAATTGAAAGTTTATAAAAAAGGGCATTCTGGTCATTTATCAATTAAGTGATTAAAATAGGTGAAAAGATGATAGAAATTCATTCATCTTCTTCCCATAGCTGCCGAAAATTTGAGAAGTCATTGTTAGGGTTCTTTCAATTTTTCAAGCTTGCTAGTAAGTGCTCCTAAGCCCGGTTTTTGATATTCTTCGTATTTTTGAAGTCCCGATAGCATGAGTAAGCTATTTATATCTATTTGGTGAGCTATTATGGATGTTCAAAAATGTATATATGTATGACATGCATGTATTTTGATGTTTTAAGAAAGAATATGAAAGCTTGATGTAGTAGAAACATCTTTTGCTAAGTGATTTTCCAAGAAAATGCATGTAGGGACTTAGTTGTGAAAATCTTAAGTTTGGTCATACATGGGTGATTTAGTGAGATTTAATGAATGCTTTAGTTGAGTAAGTGGTTTGGCTAAGTATGAAAGAGTAGAAAGTTGAATAAAAATCACTTTACGAGCCTTCGGGACTAAAGTGTAAATATGAGAAAGTTTAGGGGCAAAATAGTAATTTTTCTAAATTATGAGATGTGGGTCAAATTAGTCAATGTGTGTATTGAATAAGCTAATTTATTCATTATAGATCAAGAAAGATGAAGCCCGGATCAAAATCGAGGCAAAACCAACGTGGTAGACTAAATTGCATATTTTTGTACTTTTGAGTATCGAGGTAAGTCTATGCATAAACAATGCAATCATACTTACAATTTGTAAATGCTAGCTAGGGTGTAGCATGAATGAGAATGAATGAGAATGATTGGGAACCTATGTGGTTCAAGTAGAATGAATGTAGTATAGATGTGAATGGATGAGTAATTGGGTAAATAGACTTGTGCATGTGTTGTGATAATGCTAGATGGTGGGCTAAGTGCGATACCATCCGAATGCATATTGACGATGAGCTGGCTATGTGCGATGCTATCGTTAGGTATATCATTTAGTGGCTATGTGCGAGATCACGATGATTACCTTTGTGGTAGGCTAAGTGCGATACCACCTTATAAATTGATTGTGGTGTGCTAAGTGCGAAACCACCGAGATATTGGCTGTGTTGATTAATTGTATATATTAGCTGTGTGTAATAGCTGTGTGGATAAGATATGTGGATTAGCTGTGTGGATTAGCTATGTGAGTTAGCTATGTGGATGTATTATTGAGCAATAATGATGTGTTGTATATTGTGTAAATGTGATATTGAATGCAGGGGTGCATTTCAATAATTATGAGCATGTGACTCATGATGTGTTGGTAATATGGTAAGGGATAGAAAGAGTAAGCATAGTTGTATATTATATGTTGGTATAATGCTAATTGTTGTTGGGCTTATACTATAATGCTTAATTGTTTATGTGTAAACTTACTAAGCTCAAAGCTTACACTCTTTTTCCCTTGTCTTATAGATTTAAAGCGTTGAATCGAGATACGAGGATCATCAGAAGATAGCCCACATATCAGCACACTTTGGTACATGAAACTTAATGTTTTGTATATGGCATGTATAGGGGCTAGATAAGTTAGTAAATTTTGTTGTAAAGGGCTAAGATGTGTTGGCCTTTAGATGGATAGCTTATTTTGTATAATGCCATGGTTGTTGGCTATTACATTATATGAAAGAAAGATGTAGTTTTCTATGTGAGAATGCACTACAATTTGAGTTGATTATGATGGTGTTAGATGAGTATATGTTGTGTATGTTAGAAGGGTGAAAAGAACTTGACACTTAGTCTTGTTCTTGACCATGTGGATAGACACACGGGCGTGTGTCTAGACCATGTGTGACACACAGTCGCCCACGGGCGTGTCTTTGTGGCCGTCGTCCCCTGGATGTTAATATTTGAAAACAGAATAGACCCCGGACTAGTCACACGGGCGTGTGCCTAGGGCGTGTGGGATTCATCAGTGTTGGCCACAGGCTAGCCATACGGGCGTGTGTCTAGACTCTAGGCCGTGCGAGGGAAGTCAGTGTTCACCACGGTTGGGGAGCACAGGCGTGCCATGGCTGTGGGGCATTTGGCAGAATGCTTGGGATTTTAGGCATGGTCTGGGGACATGGGCGTGTGTGCACATGCACGGGCGTGTCTAATCTTGCACGGGCGTGTGAGACCTGTATAAAAGAGAAAAATTTTAAGGATCGTAAAAGTTCGGGATTTGTCTCGAGAGTCCTCGTGTGTATGAGTGAGGCCTCGTAAGTCGAGAATGAGGTTATAGCGAGTAATGACGTTGAGCCTAAGTGGCGATTAAGCGATTTGAGTTTGGTAACGCCTCAGGCCCAATTCTCGGTGTAGAACCCGGGTAAGGGGTGTTACATTTAGTGGTATCAGAGCTATGGTTTTATCGATTCTAGGACTACTATAGCGGGTGTAAGAGTCTAGCTATACATGCCATAAGTGTACGATGATAGTGTGGTGGTTTCTGATGATTTTAAATCTTGTTTTATATAGAATATTGATTCCAATCCATTGACTGCTGATGAAGCAGCTAGTAATGCGCTGGCTCCTGCGCAAGGAACCGTGCCGGTGTAAAGTGGACCCGAGGCGAGGGGTCAAGGGGAAGATGCACGAGAAGCCTTTCTCCATGTGATGAGTAATTGGTACTCGGCTTATGTCCGAGCAAACCCTAATGCTCAACCTCCTCCACCTCCTCCTATACCTCAGCGAAATCCTGTGGCTCCTCAAGGTATGGATGTAGTGAGGATATCGAAACCCCTGGTGGATAAGATTAGGAAACACGGGGCTAAGGAGTTTAGAGCTAAAGTAAATGACGACCCTGAGAGGGCGGAGTTCTGGTTAGAGAACTCGATGAGGGTGTTCTATGAGCTCTCATGTACACCTGAGGAAAGTTTGAAGTGTGCCGTATCTTTGCTGAGGGACTCAGCATACCATTGGTGGTGCCGAGAGAGCGGGTAACGTGAGACTTCTTTCTGGAAGAGTTCGGAAGAAGTACATAAGCAGGAGGTTTCTTGTTGAAAAAAAGGAAAGAATTCCTTGAGTGAAGCAAGGAAGGATGACATGGTGAATCTGAGCATGAGTTTGTTAGGCTTAGCAAATATGCTCAAGAATGTGTGTCGATTGCAGAGACCATCTTGTGCAAGAGGTTCGAAGATGGGCTGAATGAGGATATCAAACTCCTAGTTGGCATTTTGGAGTTGAAAGTATTCGTGGTATTAGTTGAGAGAGGGCAAGTAAGGTAGAAGAGTTGAGTTCGAGATAAGAGGAGGGTCGTGTGAGTGAAGCCCGAGATGCGAGAAAGAGACCGATGGGCAAGTCGTATCAAGCCTAGTCGAAAAGATCCAAGGAAGTTAATCCTCGGACGTCAGCTTCAATGGGATATTTGCATCGAGACTTGGACAGTACTCGTCAGGGTTCGAGATTTCGAGCCCCCTCGATGGAAAGTGTGGGCAATACAAAGAGTAAACTGGAATGTCCAAGTTGTGGTAGGTATCACACCGGAGAGTGTTGGGGAAACAGTCAGAAATGTTACAAATGTGGTTCCCCTGACCACTTTATCCGTAACTGTCCCGAGAGGGATGATAAGAAAGAGAGGCAAGAAGTGAGACCTAGTGATGTGTCTACGAGGGGTAGACCACCAAAGAACCCAAGAGGTGGGGCTAGTGGTAGAGGTGCGTCCAGGGACTTTACTGTGAGACCAGAGGTGTAACATCCCGGTTTAGGGCCTAGTCGGAATAGTGGTTTGAGACCACAAATCCGAGGGTCATGAATGAGTTTTTGAGGCTTATAATATGTATGCATGCTAGTGTGAAAGTTTCATGAAGCAATTTTGTGAAATTGTGGTTGAATTGTCCAAAAGGACTAAATTGCAAAAGTTGCAAAATGTGTATTTCTAGAAGCTATATGTGTGAAATAGCTTTAGATTATTAATTAGAGGTCCTTAAATACCAATTTATCCAAATTCTAATTTTTGGACAAAAATGGGCATGGATGAGTTAAAATTGAAAGTTTATCAAAAAGGGTATTTTGGTCATTTATCAAATAAGTGATTAAATTGGTGAAAAGATGATAAAAATTCACTCATCTTCTCCCCCCAAGTAGAAAATTAGAGAAGCCATTGTTAGGGCTCTTTCAATTTTTCAAGCTTGCTAGTAAGTGCTCCTAAGCCCGATTTTTGATATTCTTCGTATTTTTGAAGTCCCGGTAGCATGAGTAAGCTATTTATAGCTATTTGGTGAGCTATCATGGATGTTCAAAAATGTACATATGTATGACATGCATGTATTTTGATGTTTTATGGAAGAATATGAAGGCTTGATGTAGTAGAAACATCTTTTGCTAAGTGATTTTCCATGAAAATGCATGTAGGGACTTAGTTGTGAAAATCTCAAGTTTGGTCATACATGGGTGATTTAGTGAGATTTGATGAATGCTTTAGTTGGGTAGGTGGTTCGGCTAAGCATGAAAGAGTAGAAAGTTGAATAAAAATCACTTTACGAGCCTTTGGGACTAAAGTGTAAATATGAGAAAGTTTAAGGGCAAAATAGTAATTTTGCTAAAGTATGAGGTGTGGGTCAATTTAGTCAATGTGTGTATTGAATAAGCTGATTTATTCATTATAGATCAAGAAAGACGAAGCCCGGATCGAAACCGAGGCAAAAGCAATGTGGTGGACTAGATTGCACATTTAAGTACTTTTGAGTATCGAGGTAAGTCTATGCATAAACAATGCATTCATACTTACAATTTGTAAATGCTAGCTAGGGTGTAGCATGAATGGGAATGAATGAGAATGATTGGGAACCTATGTGGTTCAAGTAGAATGAATGTAATATAGATGTGAATGGATGAATAATTGGGTAAATAGACTTGTGCATGTGTTGTGATAATGCTAGATGGTAGGCTATGTGCGATACCATCCTAATGCATATTGACGATGAGCTAGCTATGTGCGATGCTATCGTGAGGTATATCATCTAGTGATCTATGTGCTGAATCACTACGAATACCATTGTGGTAGGCTAAGTGCGATACCACCTTATTAATCAAATGTGGTGTGCTAAGTGCGAAACCACCGAGATATTGACTGTGTGGATTGACTGTGTGTATTAACTGTGTGGATGAGTAGTGTGGATTAGTTATGTGAACTAGCTGTGTGGATAAGTTATGTGGATTGACTGTGTTGTATATTACGTAAATGTGATATTGAATGCAGGGGTGCATTTCAATGGTTGTGAGTATGTGACTCATGATGTGTTGGAAATGTGGTAAGGGATAGAAAGAGTAAGCATAGTTGTGAATTACTTGTTGGTATAATGCTAATAGTTGCTTAGCTTATACTATATTGCTTATGTGTTTATGTGTAAACTTACTAAGCTCAAAGCTTACTCTCTTTCTTTTCCCTTGTCTTATAGATTAAAAGCGTTGAATCGAGATACGAGGATCATCAGAAGATAGCCCACATATTAGCACACTTTGGTACATGAAACTTAATGTTTTGTATATGGCATGTATAGGGGCTATATAAGTTAGTAAATTTTGTTGTAAATGGCTAAGATGTGTTGGCCTATAGATGGATAGCTTATTTTGTATAATGCCATGGTTGTTGGCTATTACATTATATGAAAGAAAGATGTAGTTTTCTATGTGAGAATGCACTTCAATTTGAGTTGATTATGATGGTGTTAGATGAGTATATGTTGTGTATGTTAGAAGGGTGAAAGGAACTTGACACTTAGTCTTGTTCTTGACCATATGGGTAGACACACGGGCGTGTGTCTAGACCATGTGTGACACACAGTCAGCCACGGGCGTGTCTTTGTGGCGCGTGCATCCTCTGCATGTTAATATTTGAAAATAGAATAGACCACGGACTAGTCACACAGGCGTGTGCCTAGGGCGTGTGGGATTCATCAGTGTTGGCCACGGGCTAGCCACACGGACGTGTGTCTAGACTTTACGCCGTGCGAGGGAAGTCAGTGTTCACCACGGTTGGGGAGCACGGGCGTGCCATGGCCGTGGGGCATTTGGCGTAAAGCTTGGGTTTTTAGGCACGGTGCAGGGACATGGGCGTGTGTACTCATGCAGGCGTGTCTAATCTTGCGGGCGTGTGGGACTGATAAAAGAGGAAAATTTTAAGGATCGTAAAAGTTCCGGATTAGTCTCGAGAGCCCTCGTGTGTATGAGTGAGGCCTCGTAAGTCGAGAATAAGGTTATAGCGAGTAATGACATTGAGCCTAAGTGGTGATTAAGCGGTTTGAGTTCGGTAACGCCTCGGGCCCGGTTTCCAGCGTAGAACCCGGGTAAGGGGTGTTACATTTAGTGGTATCAGAGCTATGGTTTAGTCGGTTCTAGGACTACCGTAGCGGGTGTAAGAGTCTAGCTATACATGCCATAAGTGTACGATGATAGTGTGGTGGTTTCTGATGATTTTAAATCTTGTTTTATATAGAATATGGATTCGATCCATTGGCTGGCGATGAAGCGACTAGTAATGTGCCGGCTCTTGCGCAAGGATCCGTGCCGGTGCAAAGTGGACCCGAGGCGAGGGGTCAAGGGGAAGAGGCACAAGAAGCCTTTCTCCATATGATGAGTGATTGGTACTCGGACTACGTTCGAGCGAACCCTAACGCTCAACCTCCTCCACCTTCTCCTATACCTCAGCCAAATCCTGTGGCTCCTCAAGGTATGGATGTAGTGAGGATATCGAAACCCCCGGTGGGTAAGATTAGGAAACACGGGGCTGAGGAGTTTAGAGCTAAGGTAGATGACGACCCTGAGAGGGCGGAGTTCTGGTTGGAGAACTCGATGAGGGTGTTCGATGAGCTCTCATGTACACTTGAGGAAAGTTTGAAGTGTGTTGTATCTTTGCTGAGAGACTCGGCATACCATTGGTGGAAGACGCTGACATTAGTGGTCCCGAGAGAGCGGGTAACGTGGGACTTCTTTCTGGAAGAGTTCCGGAAGAAGTATATGAGCCAGAGGTTTACTGACCGAAAAAGGAAAGAATTCCTTGAGCTAAAGCAAGGAAGAATGACAGTAGCTGAGTACGAGCGTGAGTTTGTTAGGCTTAGCAAATACGCTCAAGAATGTGTGTCGACAGAGACCATCTTGTGCAAGAGATTCGAAGATGGGCTGAATGAGAATATCAAACTCCTAGTTGGCATTTTGGAGTTGAAAGAATTCGTGATATTAGTTGAGAGGGCAAGTAAGGCCAAAGAGTTGAGTTCAGATAAGAGGAGGGCTGTGAGTGAAGCCCGAGATGCGAGAAAGAGATCGATGGGCAAGTCGTATCAAGCCCAGTCGAAAAGATCCAAGGAAGTGAATCCTCGGATGTCAGCCTCAGTAGGGTATTCGCATCGAGACTTGGACAATGCTCATCAGGGTTCGAGAGTCCGAGCTCCCTCGATAGAAAGTGTGGGCAATACAAAGAGTAAACCAGAATGTCCTAGTTGTGGTAGGTATCACACCGGAGAGTGTTGGGGAAACAGTCGGAAATGTTACAAATGTGGTTCCCCTGACCACTTTATCCGTAACTGTCCCGAGAGGGATGATAAGGAAGAGAAGCAAGAAATGAGACCTAGTGAAGAGTCTACGAGGGGTTGACCACCAAGGAACCCAAGAGGTGGGGTTAGTGGTAGAGGTGCGCCTAGAGATTCTGCTGTAAGACTGGAGGGTCGGGCACCTGCGAGGACGTATGCCATTCGCGCTCGCGAAGAGGCATCCTCCCCTGATGTGATAACGAGTACTTTTTCTCTCTTTGACACCTCTATTATTGCTTTAATAGATCCAGGGTCTACTCACTCTTATATTTGCATAAGATTAGCATCTAGTTTGAGTATGACCGTTGAGTCTACGGATATTGTGATTAAGGTGTCAAACCCGTTAGGAAAGTATGTGTTAGTGGACAAAGTGTGTAAGAATTGTCCTTAGTCAATTGAGAATCATTATTTTCTGGAAAACCTTATGTTTTTGCCATTTGATGAGTTCGATTTAATCCTAGGCATGGATTAGTTGACTACCCATAGTGTTTTAGTGAACTGTGGTAGTAAGTACATTGAACTGAAATGTGAGTGTGGAGTTGTAGTTCGAATTGAATCAGGTGGATCGGACAGTCTACCCGTGATGATTTCTTCCTTTGTGGCCGAGAAATGTTTAAGAAAAGGGTGTGAGTCCTATCTTGCATTTGTGATGAATACTCAAGAGGTTGGAGTAGGGTTTGAAACAGTGCCAGTGGTATGTGAGTACCCAGATGTGTTTTCGGAAGAGTTACCCGGATTACCTCCAGTGAGAGAGGTCGAGTTTGGAATTGAGTTGGTTCTGGAAGCGGCACCTATTTCGATTGCCCCGTACAGAATGGCACCGGTAGAGTTTAAGGAACTAAAAGTTTAGTTGCAAGAACTGACGGATAAGGGTTTTGCAAGACCGAGCTACTCGCCGTGGGGTGCTTCGGTATTGTTTGTGAAGAAGAAAGATGGGTCTATGAGGTTGTGTATAGACTATAGACAACTGAACAAGGTGACGGTTAAGAATAAGTATCCTTTACCAAGGATTGATGATCTTTTCGATCAACTGAAGGGAGCTACAGTGTTCTCTAAGATAGACTTGAGGTCGGGTTATTATCAGCTCAGAGTGAAAGAGCAAGATGTGTTGAAAACTGCGTTTCGGACAAGGTATGACCATTATGAGTTTTTGGTTATGCCGTTTGGTTTGACGAATGCACCTGCGATTTTTATGGATCTGATGAACCGTATTTTGAGACCATATGTGGACAAGTTTGTGGTTGTCTTTATTGACGACATATTGATCTATTCTCGGGATGAGAACGATCATGAAGAACACTTGAGAATTATCTTGCAAACTTTGAGAGATAAACAGTTGTATGCTAAGTTTAGTAAGAGTGAGTTTTGGCTCCGAGAGGTCGGATTCCTAGGACACATGGTGTCAGGTGATGGTGTAAGAGTTGACCCGAGTAAGATATCGACTGTTATGGATTGGAAACCGCCGAGGAACGTGTCAAAAATTAGAAGTTTCTTGGGGTTAGCGGGATATTACAGACGTTTCATTAAAGGGTTCTCTGTGATTGCTACCCCGATGACGAAGCTATTGCATAAGGATGTCAAGTTTGAATGGACTGAGACATGTCAATGAGCTTCGAGAGATCGAAAACAATGTTGATCGAGGCACGATTTTGGTTCAACCAGAATCGGGGAAGGAGTTCGTGGTATATAGGGATGCGTTGTTTAATGGTCTCAGTTGCGTGTTGATGCAAGAGGGTAAGGTAGTCGCTTATGCCTCAAGGCAGTTAAAACCGCACGAGAAGAATTATCCTACTCACGATTTTGAGTTGGCTGCGATTGTGTTTGCGTTAAAGATTTGGCGACATTATTTTTGTGGCAAAAAGTGCCGAATCTTTACAGATCACAAGAGGTTAAAGTATTTGATGGATCAGAAGGATCTGAATCTGAGATAGAGACTGTGGCTTAAATTGTTGACAGACTATGAGTTAGTCATTGATTACCACCCGAGAAAAGCGAATGTGGTTACGGATGCCTTAAGTAGGAAATCCCTGTATGCTCTAAGAGTTATGAGGGCGAGTTTAGCATTGTCTGATGATGGTGCTATTTTGGAAGAGTTGAGAGCTAGGCCACTATTTGTTCAACAAATATGTGAAGCTCAGAGAAATGACAGCGAGATACAAGCTAAGATAGCTACGTGCGGATCAGAAAGTGATTCTGATTTCGAGTGGATTTGAATGGTTGTCTGATGTATCGTGACAGAATTTGTGTTCCTAAAAATGAGGAGTTGATTCGAAAGGTTTTGTATGAGGCCCACAATGGATGCTTGTTAGTACATCCGGGCAGTACGAAAATGTACAACGATTTGAGAAAGTTGTATTGGTGGCCGGGTATGAAAAGAGATATTTCAGAGTTTGTGACTTAGTGTCTGATTTGCCAACAAGTGAAAGCTGAGCATCAAGTGCCTTCGGGATTGCTTCAGCCGGTGATGGTTCCCGAATGAAAATGGGATCGGGTTACCATGGATTTTGTGATGGGGTTGCCGACGACTCCGAGAAAGAGAGATGTTGTGTGGGTTGTTGTGGATAGATTGACGAAGTCGGCTCACTTTATTCCAGTGCGTGTTGATTATTCACTGGATAAGTTAGCTGAGTTGTACGTGGCAGAGATAGTGAGATTGCATGGTGTACCTGTGTCTATTATATCGGATAGAGATCCGAGGTTTACGTCAAGATTTTGGAAGAAGTTGCAAGAGGCCATGGGTACGAGATTGAATTTCAGAACTGCGTCCCATCCGCAATCTGATAGTCAGTTTGAAAGAGTGATTCAAGTTCTTGAAGATATGCTTCGATGCTGTGTGCTAGAATTCGAAGGTAGTTGGGAGAGATATCTACCTTTGGTCGAATTCGACTATAAAAATAGTTATCAGTCGAGTATACAGATTGCACCATATGAGGCTTTGTATGGCCGTAAGTGTCGGACTCCTTTGTATTGGACCGAGCTTAGCGAGAAACGGATCTATGGGGTTGATCTAGTAAAAGAGACCGAAGAGAAATTGAAAGTAATCCATAATAGTCTGAAAGCTGCTTTGGACCGACAGAAGTCGTATGCGGATTTGAAAAGAAAAGAAATTGAGTTTGAGATAGGCGACAAAGTATTTTTGAAAGTATCGTCGTGGAAGAAGATTATGAGATTTGGACGAAAAGGGAAATTGAGTCCAAGGTTCATAGGGCCGTATGAGATTCTGAGGCATGAATTGGGCACGTAGCTTACTTAGGTTGGCTTTGCCGGCAGAGTTAGAAAAGATTCATAACGTGTTCCATGTGGCGATGTTGCGACGTTATCGCTCCGATCCCTTACATGTGATTCCTTCAACAGAAATTGAGATAAGACCGGATATGTCTTATGAAGAGAAGCCGATTAAGATCTTGGCTCGAGAAGTGAAACAGTTGAGAAATAAGAGCATAGCACTAGTGAAAGTGTTATGGCAGAAACATAGTGTGGAAGAGGCTACGTGGGAAACAGAAGAAGCTATGAGAGAGCAACATCCAAACCTCTTTACTGGTAAGATTTTCGGGGACGAAAATCTCTAAAGGGGGGAGAGTTGTAACATCTCGGTTTAGGGCCTAGTCAGAATAGTGGTTCGAGACCACAAATTCGAGGGTCATGAATGAGTTTTTGAGGCTTATAATATGTATGCATGCTAGTGTGAAAGTTTCATGAAGCAATTTTGTGAAATTGTGGTTGAATTGTCCAAAAGGACTAAATTGCAAAAGTTGCAAAATGTGTGTTTCTAGAAGCTATATGTGTGAAATAGCTTTAGATTATTAATTAGAGGTCCTTAAATAGCAATTTATCCAAATTCTAATTTTTGGAAAAAAATGGGCATGGATGAGTTAAAATTGAAAGTTTATCAAAAAGGGCATTTTGGTCATTTATCAAATAAGTGATTAAATAGGTGAAAAGATGATAAAAATTCACTCATCTTCTCCCCCAAGCTGCCGAAAATTAGAGAAGCCATTGTTAGGGCTCTTTCCATTTTTCAAGCTTGCTAGTAAGTGCTCCTAAGCCCGGTTTTTGATATTCTTCGTATTTTTGAAGTCCCAGTAGCATGAGTAAGCTATTTATAGCTATTTGGTGAGCTATCATGGATGTTCAAAAATGTACATATGTATGACATGCATGTATTTTGATGTTTTATGGAAGAATATGAAGGCTTGATGTAGTAGAAACATCTTTTGCTAAGTGATTTTCCATGAAAATGCATGTAGGGACTTAGTTGTGAAAATCTCAAGTTTGGTCATACATGGGTGATTTAGTGAGATCTGATGAATGCTTTAGTTGAGTAAATGGTTCGGCTAAGCATGAAAGAGTAGAAAGTTGAATAAAAATCACTTTACGAGCCTTTGGGACTAAAGTGCAAATATGAGAAAGTTTAGGGGCAAAATAGTAATTTTGCTAAAGTATGAGATGTGGGTCAATTTAGTCAATGTGTGTATTGAATAAGCTGATTTATTCATTATAGATCAAGAAAGACGAAGCCCGGATCGAAACCGAGGCAAAAGCAATGTGGTGGACTAGATTGCACATTTAAGTACTTCTGAGTATCGAGGTAAGTCTATGCATAAACAATGCATTCATACTTACAATTTGTAAATTGTAGCTAGGGTGTAGCATGAATGGGATTGAATGAGAATGATTGGGAACCTATATGGTTCAAGTAAAATGAAAGTAATATAGATGTGAATGGATGAATAATTGGGTAAATAGACTTGTGCATGTGTTGTGATAATGCTAGATGGTAGGCTAAGTGCGATACCATCCTAATGCATATTGACGATGA
Source organism: Gossypium sturtianum (assembly GCA_025698515.1). Lineage (NCBI taxonomy): Eukaryota > Viridiplantae > Streptophyta > Magnoliopsida > Malvales > Malvaceae > Gossypium > Gossypium sturtianum. The sequence goes on along the minus strand of CM046946.1, from coordinate 58,600,998 downwards.
GCTAGCTATGTGCGATGCTATCGTGAGGGATATCATCTAGTGAGCTATGTGCTAAATCACTACGAATACCATTGTGGTAGGCTAAGTGCGATACCACCTTATTAATCAAATGTTGTGTGCTAAGTGCGAAACAACCGAGATATTGACTGTGTGGATTGACTGTGTGTATTAACTGTGTGGATGAGTAGTGTGGATTAGTTATGTGAACTAGCTGTGTGGATGAGCTGTGTGGATAAGTTATGTGGATTGACTGTGTTGTATATTACGTAAATGTGATATTGAATGCAGGGGTGCATTTCAATGGTTGTGAGTATGTGACTCATGATGTGTTGGAAATGTGGTAAGGGATAGAAAGAGTAAGCATAGTTGTGAATTACTTGTTGGTATAATGCTAATAGTTTCTTAGCTTATACTATGTTGCTTATGTGTTTATGTGTAAACTTACTAAGCTCAAAGCTTACTCTCTTTCTTTTCCCTTGTCTTATAGATTAAAAGCGTTGAATTGAGATACGAGGATCATCAGAACATAGCCCACATATCAGCACACTTTGGTACATGAAACTTAATGTTTTGTATATGGCATGTATAAGGGATAGATAAGTTAGTAAATTTTGTTGTAAATGGCTAAGATGTGTTGGCCTATAGATGGATAGCTTATTTTGTATAATGCCATGGTTGTTGGCTATTACATTATATGAAAGAAAGATGTAGTTTTCTATGTGAGAATGCACTTCAATTTGAGTTGATTATGATGGTGTTAGATGAGTATATGTTGTGTATGTTAGAAGGGTGAAAGGAACTTGACACTTAGTCTTGTTCTTGACCATGTGCGTAGATACGGACGTGTGTCTAGACCATGTGTGACACACGGTCAGCCCATCGGGCGCAGCGTGTCTTTGTGGCGCGTGCGTCCTCTGCATGTTAATATTTGAAAATAGAATAGACCACGGACTAGTCACACGGGCGTGTGCCTAGGGCGTGTGGGATTCATCAGTGTTGGCCACGGGCTAGGCACACGGGCGTGTGTCTAGACTCAGGCCGTCGCGGGAAGGAAGTCGGTGTTCACCACGGTTGGGGCACGCAGGCGTGCCATGGCCGTGGGGCGATTGGCGTAAAGCTTTGGGTTTTTAGGCACGACACCAGGGGACATGGGCGTGTGTACTCATGCACGGGCGTGTGTACTCATGCACGGGCGTGTGTACTCATGCACGGGCGTGTGAGACTTGTATAAAAGAGGAAAATTTTAAGGATCGTAAAAGTTCCGGATTAGTCTCGAGAGCCCTCATGTGTATGAGTGAGGCCTCATAAGTCGAGAATGAGGTTATAGCGAGTAATGACATTGAGCCTAAGTGGCGATTAAGTGGTTTGAGTTCGGTAACGCCTCGGGCCCAGTTCCCGGCGTAGAACCCGGGTAAGGGGTGTTACAAGAGGGTCGGGCACCTGCGAGGACATACGCCATTCGCACTCGCGAAGAGGCATTCTCCCCTGATGTGATAACGGGTACTTTTTCTCTCTTTGACACCTCTATTATTGCTTTAATAGATCCAGGGTCTACTCACTCTTATATTTGCATGAGATTAGCATCTAGTTTGAGTATGACCGTTGAGTCTACGGACATTGTGATTAAGGTGTCAAACCCGTTAGGAAAGCATGTGTTAGTGGACAAAGTGTGTAAGAATTATCCTTTGTTGATTGAGAATCATTGTTTTCCGGCAAACCTTATGTTGTTGCCGTTTGATGAGTTCGATTTAATCCTAGGCATGGATTGGTTGACTACCCATAGTGTCTTAGTGAACTGTGGTAGTAAGTTTTTTGAACTGAAATGTGAGAGTGGAGATGTAGTTCGGGTTGAATCAGGTGGATTAGACAGTCTACCCGTGATGATTTCTTCCTTAGTGGCTGAGAAATGTTTAAGAAAGGGTGTGAGTCCTATCTTGCGTTTGTGTTGAATACTCAAGAGGTTGGAGTAGGGTTTGAAAGCAGTGCGGTGGTATGTGAGTACCCGGATGTGTTTTCTGGAAGAGTTACCCGAATTACCTCCAAAGTGAGAGAGGTCGAGTTTGGAATTGAGTTGGTTCGGAAAACGGCACCTATTTCGATTGCCCATGCATGAATGGCACTGTAGAGTTGAAAGAAGCTGAAGGTTCGATTACAAGAGTTGACAGATAAGGGTTTTGCAAGACCGAGAGCTACTGCGTAGTGGGGTGCTCCGGTATTGTTTGTGAAGAAGAAAGATGGGTCTATGAGGTTGTGTATAGACTATAGACAACCGAACAAGGTTACTGAGTAAGAATAAGTATCCTTTACCAAGGATTGATGATCTTTTCGATCAAGCAAGGGAGCTACTGATGTTCTCCAAGATAGACTTGAGGTCTGGTTATTATTAGCTCAGAGTGAAAAAGCAAGGTGTGTTGAAAACTGCATTTCGGACAAGGTATGGCCAATATGAGTTTTTGGTTATGCCATTTGGTTTGACGAATGCACCTGCTATTTTTATGGATCTGATGAACCGTGTTTTCAGACCATATGTGGACAAGTTTGTGGTTGTCTTTATTGACGACATATTGATCTATTCTCGGGATGAGAACGATCATGAAGAGCCTTTGAGAATTGTCTTGCAAACTTTGAGAGATAAGCAGTTGTATGCTAAGTTTAGCAAGAGTGAGTTTTGGCTCCGAGAGGGTGGATTCCTAGGACACATGGTGTCAGGTGATGGTGTCAGAGTTGACCCGAGTAAGATATCGACTGTTATGGATTGGAAAACGTCGAGGAACGTGTCAAAAACTAGAAGTTTCTTGGGATTAGCGGGATATTACAGACGTTTCGTAAAGGGGTTCTCTGTAATTGCTACCCCGATGACGAAACTATTGCATAAAGATGTCAAGTTTGAATGGACTGAGACATGTCAACAGAGCTTCGAGAGACTGAAAACAATGTTGACTGAGGCACCGATTTTGGTTCAACCAGAATCGGGGACGGAGTTCGTGGTATATAGTGATGCGTCATTTAATGGTCTCAGTTGCGTGTTGATGCAAGAGGGTAAGGTAGTCCCTTACGCCTCGAGGCAGTTAAAACCGCACGAGAAGAATTATCCGACTCACGATTCGGAGTTGGCTGCGATTGTGTTTGCGTTAAAGATTTGGCGACATTATTTTTATGGCGAAAAGTGCCGAATCTTTACGGATCACAAGAGTTTAAAGTATTTGATGGATCAGAAGGATCTGAATCTGAGACAGAGACGGTGGCTTGAATTGTTGAAAGACTATGAGTTAGTCATTGATTACCACCCAGGAAAAGCGAATGTAGTTGCGGATGCCTTAAGTAGGAAATCCCTGTATGCTCTAAGAGTTATGAGAGCGAGTTTAGCATTGTCTGATGATGGTGCTATTTTGGCAGAGTTGAGAGCTAGGCCACTATTTGTTCAAAAAATATGTGAGGCTCAGAGAAATGACAGCGAAATGCAAGCTAAGATAGCTAAGTGCAGATCAGGAAGTGATTCTGATTTTTGAGTGGATTTGAATGGTTGTCTGATGTATCGTGACCGAATTTGTGTTCCTAAAAATAAGGAGTTGATTCGAAAGGTTTTGTATGAGGCCCACAGTGGATGCTTGTCAGTACATCCGGGCAGTACAAAAATGTACAACAATTTGAGGAAGTTGTATTGGTGGCCGGGTATGAAAAGAAATATTTTAGAGTTTGTGGCAAAGTGTCTGATTTGCCAACAAGTGAAAGCTGAGCATCAAGTGCCTTCGGGATTGCTTCAGCTAGTGATGGTTCCCGAATGGAAGTGGGATCGGGTTACCATGGATTTTGTGACGGGGTTACCAAGCGACTCGAGAAAGAGAGATCTTTGTGTGGGTTGTTGTGGATAGATTGTGAAGAAGTCACTCACTTTATTCCGAAGACGTGTTGATTATTCTTTGGATAAGTTATTTGAGTTGTACGTGGCGAGAGATAGTGAGATTGCATGGTGTACTGTGTCTATTATATCGGATAGAGATCCGAGGTTTACTTCGAGATTTTGGAAGAAGTTGCAAGAGGCCATGGGTACGAGATTGAATTTTAGTACTGCGTTCCATCCGCAATCCGATGGTCATTCTGAAAGAGTAATTCAAGTTCTTGAGGGTATGCTTCGATGCTATGTGTTAGAATTCGAAAGTAGTTGGGAGAGATATCTACCTTTGGTCGAATTCACCTATAACAATAGTTATCAGTCGAGTATACAGATGGCACCGTATGAGGCTTTATATGGCCGTAAGTGTCGGACTCCTTTGTATTGGACCGAGCTTAGCGAGAAACGAATCCATGGGGTCGATCTAGTAAAAGAGACTGAAGAGAAAGTGAAAGTAATCCGTAATAGTCTGAAAGCTGCTTCAGACCGACATAAGTCGTATGCGGATTTGAAAAGAAAAGAAATTGAGTTTGAGATAGGCGACAAAGTATTTTTGAAAGTATCACCGTGGAAGAAGATTATGAGATTTGGACGGAAAGGGAAATTGAGTCCAAGGTTCATAGGGCCGTATGAGATTACAGACAGAATTGGGCCTTTAGCTTATCGGTTGGCTTTCCCGGTAGAGTTGGAAAAGATTCATAACGTGTTCCATGTGTCGATGTTGCGACGGTATTGCTCCGATCCTTCACATGTGATTCCTTCAACGGAAATTGAGATAAGACCGGATATGTCTTATGAAGAGGAGCCGATTAGGATCTTGGCTCAAAAAGTGAAACAGTTGAGAAATAAGAGCATAGCACTAGTGAAAGTGTTATGGCAGAAACATGGCGTGGAAGAGGCTACGTGGGAAACGGAAGATGCTATGAGAGAGCAACATCCAAACCTCTTTTCTGGTAAGATTTTTGGGGGCGAAAATCTCTAAAGGGGGAAGAGTTGTACCATCCCGGTTTAGGGCCTAGTCGGAATAGTGGTTCGAGACCACAAATTCGAGGGTCATGAATGAGTTTTTGAGGCTTATATTATGTATGCATGCTAGTGTGAAAGTTTCATGAAGCAATTTTGTGAAATTGTGGTGGAATTGTCCAAAAGGACTAGATTGCAAAAGTTGCAAAATGTGTGTTTCTAGAAGCTATATGTGTGAAATAGCTTTAGATTATTAATTATAGGTCCTTAAGCAATTTATCCAAATTCTAATTTTTGGACAAAAATGGGCATGGATGAGTTAAAATTGAAAGTTTATCAAAAAGGGCATTTTGGTCATTTATCAATTAAGTGATTAAAATAGGTGAAAAGATGATAGAAATTCATTCATCTTCTTCCCATAGCTGCCGAAAGTTTGAGAAGCCATTGTTAAGGTTCTTTCAATTTTTCAAGCTTGCTAGTAAGTGCTCCTAAGCCCGGTTTTTGATATTCTTCGTATTTTTGAAGTCCCGGTAGCATGAGTAAGCTATTTATAGCGATTTGGTGAGCTATTATGGATGTTCAAAAATGTATATATGTATGACATGCATGTATTTTGATGTTTTATGGAAGAATATGAAAGCTTAATGTAGTAGAAACATCTTTTGCTAAGTGATTTTCCATGAAAATGCATGTAGGGACTTAATTGTGAAAATCTTAAGTTTGGTCATACATGGGTGATTTAGTGAGATTTGATGAATGCTTTAGTTGAGTAAGTGGTTCGGCTAAGCATGAAAGAGTAGAAAGTTGAATAAAAATCACTTTACGAGCCTTCGGGACTAAAGTGTAAATATGAGAAAGTTTAGGGGCAAAATAGTAATTTTGCTATAGTATGAGATGTGGGTCAATTTAGTCAATGTGTGTATTGAATAAGCTGATTTATTCATTATAGATCAAGAAAGATGAAGCCCGGATCGAAACCGAGGCAAAACCAAGGTGGTGGACTAAATTGCATATTTCTGTACTTTTGAGTATCGAGGTAAGTCTATGCATAAACAATGCATTCATACTTACAATTTGTAAATGCTAGCTAGGGTGTAGCATGAATGAGAATGAATGAGAATGATTGGGAACCTATGTGGTTCAAGTAGAATGAATGTAGTATAGATGTGAATGGATGAGTAAATGGGTAAATAGACTTGTGCATGTGTTGTGATAATGCTAGATGGTGGGCTAAGTGCGATACCATCCGAATGCATATTGACGATGAGCTGGCTATGTGCGATGCTATCATTAGGTATATCATTTAGTGGCTATGTGCGAGATCACGATGATTACCTTTGTGGTAGGCTAAGTGCGATACCACCTTATAATTTGATTGTGGTGTGCTAAGTGCGAAACCACCGAGATATTGGCTGTATGGATTAATTGTATATCTTAGCTGTGTGTAATAGCTGTGTGGATAAGATATGTGGATTAGCTGTGTGGATTAGCTATGTGAGTTAGCTATGTGGATGTATTATTGAGCAATAATGATGTGTTGTATATTGTGTAAATGTGATATTGAATGCAGGGGTGCATTTCAATAATTATGAGCATGTGACTCATGATGTGTTGGTAATATGGTAAGGGATAGAAAGAGTAAGCATAGTTGTATATTATATGTTGGTATAATTCTAATTGTTGTTGGGCTTATCCTATGATGCTTAATTGTTTATGTGTAAACTTACTAAGCTCAAAGCTTACTCTCCTTCTTTTCCCTTGTCTTATAGATTTAAAGCGTTGAATCGAGATACGAGGATCATCAAAAGATAGCCCACATATCAGCACACTTTGGTACATGAAACTTAATGTTTTGTATATGGCATGTATAGGGGCTAGATAAGTTAGTAAATTTTGTTGTAAAGGGCTAAGATGTGTTGGCCTTTAGATGGATAGCTTATTTTGTATAATGCCATGGTTGTTGGCTATTACATTATATGAAAGAAAGATGTAGTTTTCTATGTGAGAATGCACTTCAATTTGAGTTGATTATGATGGTGTTAGATGAGTATATGTTGTGTATGTTAGAAGGGTGAAAAGAACTTGACACTTAGTCTTGTTCTTGACCATGTGGATAGACACTGCGGGCGTGTGTCTAGACCATGTGTGACACACGGTTAGCCCACGGGCATGTCTTTGTGGCCGTCGCCCCCGCATGTTAATATTTGAAAACAGAATAGACCCTGGACTAGTCACACGGGCGTGTGCCTAGGGCGTGTGGGATTCATCAGTGTTGGCCATGGGCTAGCCACACGGGCGTGTGTCTAGACTCTAGGCCGTGCAAGGGAAGTCAGTGTTCACCACGGTTGGGGAGCACGGGCTTGCCATGGCCATGGGGCATTTGGCAGAATGCTTGGGATTTTAGGCATGGTCTGGGGACATGGGCGTGTGTGCTCATGCACGGGCGTGTCTAATCTTGCACGGGCGTGTGATACCTGTATAAAAGAGAAAAATTTTAAGGATCGTAAAAGTTCCGAAATAGTCTCGAGAGTCCTCGTGTGTATGAGTGAGGCCTCGTAAGTCGAGAATAAGGTTATAGCGAGTAATGACGTTGAGCCTAAGTGGCGATTAAGCGGTTTGAGTTCGGTAACGCCTCGGGCCCGGTTCCCGGCGTAGAACCCGGGGAAGGGGTGTTACAACGTCGTTTGATTTTTAACCCTTAAAGCAGTCCGAGGGACTAAATTGAAGTAAAGTATAAGTTTTTGGGCTAATTTAAAAAAATAAAAAAAACTATTCGGACATAATTGTAAATTTTCAAAAATGTTGAAGGGCCTGTAAGGCAATTAGACCTTTAAACAAAAACACGCGGATCCTCCCGGGTCGGGTCAACGCGCGGGCCTCAGCTTTATAATACGATGTCGTTTTGGCCTTTAAAGGTAACCCCCAAAACGGCGTCGTTCCCATTGCCTATATAAATCAAATTTCGGCCAAAAAAATCATTTTAACGCCGTTTGAAAAAAAAAAATTTTGTAAACGCTCTCAAATTCTCCTCGCCTCTGTCCGGAATGGCCTTCGGACTTTACAGGCCACGTACCCCACGCGCTATACGCGCCACCGCGAATGGTGGCCAGAGACCAAACCTCGATTTTTCAGTACTCTCGAAAGGTAATCCCACTCATTTTATTTTTTAAAAAAAAAATAGTATTTGTATGCGTAAATGTATAGAAGATAAAAATAAAACAGAATAAGAAAACAAATCACCTCTTGCGATTTTCGTATTTTATTTCTTTGAATCTTTTGTCTCTGTTTTTTCGTGTGTATTTTATGAGTTTCTTTGGGGTTTTATAACCCGAGAGAAAAAATGAAAAAGGAAACATATATTCTGGCATATTCGCTGCTGTATTTCCTTCCATTTTTGCAGGTCTGGAGCAAGAAGTCCGGCGGTGGTGCGGGATTTGCGCGCGGATCGTGGCGCGACAGAAGGCTGGCGTGGGCGCGAGGAGTTGATTGCGGCGCGATCAAGCGGCGTGGACCAGGTCGGTGTCTGCAAAGACTTGCGCGCTTTAGGGAAACCCTAGGGTTGGGGTTTCGATTCTGGGAAACAAGTTTGGGCCATTGGGCCGTGTAATTTGGGTCTGGGTAAGGTAGTTAGGATCTGGGCTAAGTGTAACGGGCCACGGGTTTAGTTGATTTGGGTAGTCTGTTGTTTAATTTTGGGCCACTAAAATTGGGCTTTTGTAAAAGGATTGTAAAAGGACATTTATTATTATTTTTTATTGTTATTGGTTTTTGTCTGAATGGAATGGGCCCGGGCTAAATTGGGTTCCTACAGCTGCCCCTCTTTGCTCATTGTCGTGTAACGAGGATAGAGCAAAGACTATAAAGGACCATTTTTTGCCCGGTCTTTGAATCTTGACCTCCTGGCCCTTGTCTTCTTCAAATGGCTTCCAACTCCACTGCAATGGTATTGGAACTTCATCTTGATTTCAAATAAATCTGATAGCTTCAATCTGCTTCACTGCAACTTCAGGAAGACAAAATCTGCTATCTTTAGTCTATTCTACTGCAACTCAGGGAGACCAGACTAATGTCTTCGATCTGCTTCCTGCAACTTCAGGAATGCCAGATCTACTATTTTTCGATCTGCTCCACTGCAAACTCAAGGGAGACAAAATCTGATGTCTTCGATCTGCTTCCTGCAACTTCAGGAATGCCAGATCTGCTGTATTCAATCTGCTCCACTACAAACTCAAGGATGCCAGATTGATGTCTTCGATCTACTTCCTGCAATCTCAGGAATGCCAGATCTGTTATCTTCAATCTGTTCCACTGCAAACTCAGGGATGCCAGATTGATGTCTTCGATCGGCTATTTTAATCTGCTCCCTACAAACTCAGGGATGCCAGATTAGAATCTTCGATCTGCTTCACTGCAATCTCAAGAATGCCAGATCTACAATCTTCAGTCTGCTCCACTACCATCTCGAGGGAACAAAATCTAAACTTTCCAATTTGCTTCCTTACTATCTCAGGAAGACTTCAATCTTCAGCCTGCTCCACTACCATCTCGATGGAACAAAATCTGAACTTTCCAATTTGCTTCCTTACTGTCTCAGGAAGACTTCAATCTTCAGTCTGCTCCACTACCATCTCGAGGGAACAAAATCTGAATTTTTCAATTTGCTTCCTTACTATCTCAGGAAGACTTCAATCTTCAGTCTGCTCCACTACCATCTCAAGGGAACAAAATCTGAACTTTCCACTTTGCTTCCTTACTATCTCAGGAAGAATTCAATCTTCAGTCTGCTCCACTATCGTCTCTAGGGAACAAAATCTGAACTTTCCAATTTGCTTCCTTACTATCTCAGGAAGAATTCAATCTTCAGTCTGCTCCACTATCATCTCTAGGGAACAAAATCTGAACTTTCCAATTTGCTTCCTTACTATCTCAGGAAGGCTTCAATCTTCAGTCTGCTCCACTATCATCTCTAGGGAACAAAATCTGAACTTTCCAATTTGCTTCCTTACTATCTCAGGAAGACTTCAATCTTCAGTCTGCTCCACTATCATCTCTAGGGAACAAAATCTAAACTTTCTAATTTGCTTCCTTACTATCTCAGGAAGGCTTCAATCTTCAGTCTGCTCCACTACCATCTCTAGGGAACAAAATCTGAACTTTTTAGTCTGCTCCCTTGCTACATCAAGGAGATTAGACCAATGGCTAAAATCTGCTCCATTGCTGATACATGGAGATAGGATTTGCCAAATTTGACATGCTCCACTACTGGTTAGGGAGATAAGATCTGTGGATTCACCGATGTTGCTAAACCGTCCTCTGAGGGACATGTCCTGTAGACTAGGTTCCATATACATATGTTTATGCTGAATGATCAGGATGCTATGATCAAAATGAATCAAATGCTCCTAGCCACATATGTTATGAACGCAACATGTCATGAAAATGATTCCTGATTAGGATGCATTGATCGGAATGAATCTAATGCTCCTAACCAAATGATATTAGAGATGACATTTGCATGAATGCAGAATGTCATGAGAATGATCTTCTTCTTTTTTTTTTTTATGTACAACATTAGGATACAACGATCGGAATGAATCAAATGCTCCTAATTGGAAGTGTATGAATGATATTTACATAAATGCATAAGAATGATCCCTTTTTAATGTTTTGGGTTGTCACTGCTCATAATTCATCAAGGTTCTATCACTGATGCGTTACCATGCTTTCTCGGTCAGCTGGTATCTTTGACAGAAAACCCAAAGAAATGATCATATTCTGCTCAGCAAGCTTACCCCGCTATAATTTCAGAGTCCCGTCCACTGTACCTTCTAGGACATAAAGTTTTTACCTCCCACTGCAACTTCAGGGGAATAACATTTGGTTTCTTTCATATAATCTGTTATCAATTTGATCTATTACACCATTCCCCGGGTGTAATAACTAGATGTATGTGTCTAAAATTTGCATGAATGCTGGGTATCATTTTTCTTTTCTCGAGAATAATCCCCTTTTACCCTTGGGTTGACAATGCTCATCATTTATCGAGATGATATCACCGACGAAATGTCTTTTCCAATAAAAATCTGAAGAAGTAATCATCTTTCAATATTTCCAACCCTTAAGCTTGGTGAATTCTAAACAATAGTCCTGTTTCAGATTCTCATATTATTTAGAAGCCTCCAAAGTAATATGCGAAACTCTTTTTATGAAAGTATTATTAGTCTATTAATCGTTATTTCAATAAAAATGCTTGAAAAAGATCACAATAATGGACGAGAAAGAAATTAATCAAGAGCATAGCTCGAAACAAATAAGTTAATCAAAGATAGCCAAAAAAATAAAAGAAAATTGATTGGGGTGTATCTTGAAAAGAATAAAGTAATCCAAAATAACAAATTCAAAAATGGGTAAGATAGAGGCTAGGTGCCCTAGATATCGCAGCCTGAGCTTCTCTGTACAAACTTCTTGATGACCATTTTGAGCTCAATACGTGTTTAGAGGATCCGGAGTACTTTGTCCATGCCCCAAGACGTAGCATGCTTCCTCATTGTTAATTCAGGCATAGCAAGACCACCACATGCCCTATCTTTGATCAAAATTTGAGCCGCCCTTTTCGGGTTTTCGGCTCAAAACCCCTTTGGTCTCAAAGCGCCCTTTGTGGGTTTTCGCCATGGCCTCTCCCTTTTCTTTCTTTCTTTTTTTTTTGAATTAGATCTCAAGGCGCCCTTTGCGGGTTTTCACCTTGGTCTTTCCTCTTTCAGGCAAAATCCTTCTTGATTGATCCTGAATTCACCGGATTGGGCGAGTCTTTAGCATCCATGTCGGTCAATATCAATGCTCCTCCAAGAAAGGCCTTCTTTACAACATAAGGTCCTTCTCAATTTGGGATCTGCTTTCTTCTAAAATTCTTTTGTATAGGAAAGATATTTTTTAACATCAGGTTCTGTGGAATTTTCTAGGATGAATCTCTTTGTCATGAACTTACATCATCTGACCATGATGGATAGCTTTCAACATTTTCTTCGATTAGGTTCGCTTCCATCTCATAAACCAATGGGTAAGATGTTACCCCAGTGAAGGTTCTGGCTGACGTTCGATAAGACAGAGGGTAAATGGTAGCTTCTTATGCCAATCTTTACAAGTCTTAGTCACCTTTCCTTTTTTTTTGGCAACCTTTGCTGCACTGTGATATGCTGCCTGATCTTTGAACAAACTGTAAACTTTGACTTTGAACAGTTATGCATTATTAAACGTGATCCTTTCTGGCACTCTTTGCTGGCATCTGATCCTTTATTCTTTTTTTTTTAAATTTGATGAGTGTCGACTTTGCAATATTAGCATATGAAGCTACTTCCACCCTCTTAGTGAAGTAACCGACGACCACGACGATGAATCGATATTGACTAAAAGCTTTTGACGAGATTGGCCCCATCACATCCATGCCCCACATATGGAAAGTTTTTGAAGAAATGGAGAAGGCACATGAATCTTGTCTCCTTAAATATGGCATAGCTGGTGCCATCCCCTTCTATGTAGACTAACAGTACTCAAACCTCATGATTGGCCTGGCTATTGTTAAACCATTATCACGTTCTCTAAACACCTTTATGGACCTTTTTAAATATTTTCCCAAGCATGTAAAAACATCTTTGAATTCTTGAAAACAACTCAATGATGTCTTCCCTTATTTTTGTGGTGAGCTGGGCTTCGATCTTCACCCCTTTTCTAGGATCGCAATGTCCACTGACCCTTTGTAAAGTAGGGTCCGTTCTTTATCCTGTTCTGCCATCCTTAACAGATCGGAAGATAGGTTACAATCTCTGTTATCTTCAAAGTCCTGAGATCCCTCTAAACACATATCTTACTCGAAAGGAGACTTTGAGTCAGTAATAGCGTTGCTCACATCGTTGATATCTTGAGACCTATGGTAGGCTCGAAGGAAGATTCCAAAGAATAAATGATTCAAAAAATGATTATTTGTATGGTCATGAATAAAGAAAGAAAGAATACTTGAAAGAAAGTCCAAACAAAAGAAGAAACTAAGACCAATTCTTTGTACAGTATAAAATGGAAAGAATAGAAGAATATTTGCTCAAAAAGATGCATTTTATTGAAATAAAAATTATAGACACAAGCCTATTTCACAAAAGGGGTCTTATTGCCTCTAGGCTTAAGGCAACAAGCGTGTTTTGAATATTACTCTTGATTAACTCTAAAATACAAGGATTTCTTCCACAGTCCCATTATTCAAAACACTCCCAAGTATGTAAGGGCTTGGAAACTTTTATTCCTGGTTCTCTCTTCGAATATGTCTTTAATGCTCAACATTTTCATCGGGTCCTCCATCAAGCCTTGCACTAGGGCCCTGAGTTTGATGCATTCTTGGATCTCCTGTCCCTATCTATCGTGGAACTCACAATGTTTACCCCTTTAAACGAATTTTCTGCACCAGAGGGATCATCGAATTTTACAACACCTAATTTGATGAGTCTTTCGATTATCTTTTTAAAGGCAGTGTAGTTTTCTATTGAATGCCCCGTTATTCCCGCATGGTAGTCACATTGAGCGTTTGAATCATACCATTTGGGATATGGGGGCCATATTGGTTCTATATAAAAAGGGGATACAACATGTGCGTCAAACAAAATTTGGTACAATTCCCTATACGTGATTGGGATGGGTGCGAACTGGGGTTTTTCTGAGTTCGGTCTTGGATTGGGTTCTTGCCTTGGGGAGACCTGATGGCTAGTAATTACTGTCCTTGGCTGCCTTGCTGTAATCGGCTCTAAATGGCCCTTGTTATACCTTCCCATACTATTCGCTCTATTTTTCTTTTTCTTTGGGGCTTTTAAAGTACATTCTCCTTTTTCTTTTGTTTATGCCAGTACAACCGGTTTGGCTCGATCACGATCCGGGTTAAAACCTGAACCCATTAGGAAGTTCAATAGGGACGAAGTATCAGTCTGACATTGGGGTCCAATAATGACGTGTACCCCATGCGAATGCGTGTCTGGTTGAGTCGGGACACCTATTGAGGAATAAACGATGTCTTAATCTTCATCCACACTGTTGATCACTGGGCCACTCCTCTTTTCAAGTCCTCTTGCTAGCAACTGGGTTAGCTGGCCTATCATATTCCTTTGGAATTCTAGCATTTGTTCCCGCATTTCTTGTTGAATCTTGGTCAATTGCCCCTGCATCTGTATTTGCAATTGCTATATTCTCTCCAACCTTTGTTTCATGTTTTCCAGGTTAACTGAAATATTTTTACCTAATTAGGGTCCTTTTGTAAAAGTCTAATGCAAATGATGCAATGTAATGCAAATGCATGAATGCAAAAAGGCATCGATTCAGATTCAACTTCCTTTTAGAAAACTTTATTAGAAAACAAAATCCTTTACATAAAACGGACTATAATTATGCTTTCGCCTTAAGGCCTAAAGTTTTGATTTTCACGAACAAAGAGGTTAGCTCTTGACTACGATCCGACTGTAGCTCATACTTCATGCTCAACACATCAGCCTGTGCTGCCAAAGTCTGTAGATGATCAGCTACCTCTCAAATCTGAACTATTGCTTCACCCATGAGGTAATCTCGACTTCTAACTTGGTAATGGGAATGGTGGAGCTCTTCCTTCCAATACCCTTCTCTTGCTTCAAGATGCTTGATCCGGAGTTCACAATTCTGCAACACCGATTCTAATTTTTCGATCTTGCCCTTCATTTCCTCAATCTTATTCAAACTTGACTTCAAATCAACCGCAGAATTACAGCTTCGATGGTGATGAAGAGACTGTCCCAATTCAGCCACTCTAGCTTTTAATCCACTCTTTTCCTTTTGGCTTTCTGCTAAACTCTTTTCTAGGGCCTCGTTTCGCATCTGCATCTCTAGGAACTTCCTCTCCCAATGGTCAGCTTTGGCCTTTTCCTCTTGAACCTCCTGTTGCCACTGTTCACTCATCCCCGTGATATTCATTATCTTCTTCACAAAAGTCGAGACATTAGCAGCCCTAGAGTAAGCTTTGTCGACTTGGATCCTTGAACAGAGAAGCAAAGTTGTATATTCCTCCACCGTGAGTACTAAATCTACTTTCCCGAAAGTGAAACAGCTATAAGCAGAGTTCCAAAACTAAGTCATAGCCTAGAGTAGAGGTTTATCTACCTTGATGTCGAGCAAGTAGGGTAGATCACCATAATTACGATAGAACGGCTGCTTTGCCTCATCATTCCACTGGGTCCATATTCCTTTCAACTCTTTAAGCTCATTTTGCGTGACACTGATACGAGCAAAATCCCATAGTTCTGACACATACCCCTCAGCTAAGCTATCCCTTTTTTCTAATTGCCTTTGCTCTGACCATATGCGGACGACTGCATTGTCTTCCACTTTACCAAGGAATTCGTTCTCCATAACCAGCTTTCTAACTTAGAAACTGACCGTGAATCGATACCTCTTAAAATATGAAATGACATGCACAAAGAATAAAACACAACAAGTTAGTTGTAACACCCCAAACCAGGTCTATGCGTTAAGACGAGATTTGGTTTGTCACACCAAACGAACATCAAAAATTCTCTAATGACTTAAGTAAAACAGTAATGTAAAGCCTTTAGAAATAAGGTTTAATAAAAACTAAGTACAATGATTATGAATTAAGAAAAATACTTGTTTGAAATCTTATATATATTAGTCAAAACCTTAACGTAGTATTAAAAGAATTTGAAAGAAATTGAAGAGTAATTTAGGTGTCCAAAATTGTTATAAAACACAATATTTTTAAGAAAACTTTATAGATTTTAACATAAGCCCATATTAAGAGTCTTAAAATAAAATTAAATCCATCCACACATAAAAACAATCCATAAAAACATAATTAGAGGCCTTATTACATCATACCCAAAATAGTAATTAAAATAAGTAACTTAAATAAAGTTCATAGTTTATAAAACCCAAGCTCGTAGTATGGCCTCCACCATGTCATCCCCGGCCCAAGTCCACATCAATTTCCATTACCTCAGATGGATAATAAAACGGGGTGAGTTACAAAGAACTCAGTGTGTAACTCACTTACCACCATTATTGGGCCGGACCATCAAGGCATTAATTTGGGCTTGAGGCCAATTACAAATTTTAACAATATAAAATGAAATAAAATATATAAAATGCATGTAAAATGAATTTCCCAACCAAGCCTAATTTCCATCCGCTACACACCCCCGTACCAACCAGCACACCTGTGGGGATCAAGTCAAACCACCCCACCAAACACACCAATCGTAGGCATTTAGCCTTTTAAATAATATTGTAGTGCACTACCGAACTAGATTGTGACATAGTCACCGAACTAGAGGCATTAAGCCAAAATTTTGTGGCAGAGCCACCGAATTAGATACGTGGCCACAGGCCTTTCTTCTCTTCATCAAATCCCATCCGATGCATTTATGTATGAATAACAAACTTTAATCATAAATAATTTATCAAGTAACCCATAATACAAATGAGTTTTTAATAAAACCCTTCATTTAGGCTTATTAACAATATAGTATTAAACTTTGGCCCATATCTCGAACTAGAGGGTTTCCGGCCCATTAGCGATCTAGCAAACTTTTATGGCCCAATTTATCGATCTAACAGTTTTATGGCCCAATTTATCGATCTAGCAGTTTTATGGCCCAATTTATCGATCTAGCAGTTTTATGGCCCAATTTATCGACCTAGCAGTTTTATGGCCCAATTTATCGATCTAGCAGTTTTATGGCCCAATTTATCGATCTAGCAGTTTTATGGATTTACACAAAAGTACTTATTACTACAACATTTTTGATTTGGCCATTTTTACGATTTATCATAATACTTACTGTTTAGTATCTAACCCGAAAGATAACTGTGAAGTTACACACCTGGTTATGGTGAGAACTAGACTTTCCCGCTCGTCAACATCTATACATATCACGATAACTTAGGATCATTATAATCTAATAATAAAACCGATCTAAACATAACGATCTAAAATTTACCCTCGAATTTTTGAACTACTTCCACTTGCGGTTTCTCCCCGATTGATGGTTCGTTAACCGAATCAAATCCACGAACAAATAATGGTTCGGGAGTACGAACTACTTCAAACAATTGATTCTCCTCGGATGAACGTCCACAACCGTGGGAATCCCGGATTCTTTGGCTTGATCCTTTGTTTATACTTAGGGGATTAACGGAACCCACCCTCTTCCGAACACTATTCACCGCCCTTTTCTTCCCTATCTTGATTGTCTTCAAAGACAAAAGATCGTTAGCACGTCCTAATAATATATATATCGAATATGAATAAAGGTTTTAAGAACGAGATTTCCTTACCACAAATATTCTTGTTTCACAAGGAGAATCGATCCAAGCGTTCTATGTCACTCACGACCACTTGATTTTCGATCTTCCGTTATCGCACTAAAGTATAACAAAAATAAACGTTAATAGAAGGAACGTTTATTTCGATCTAAGAAAGCCTTCATACCACCATCAATATTCGGCCATGACTACTTCTAACTAAACGGAACTAAAAAGAATTCTTACCCTTTTGTCCACGGTTGAAAAGAAAGGATTGAAAATGATGTCTCTAAGTGATGGAGAATTCGGCTATGACTCACTAACATTCGGCCATGGAGAAAAACAATGGAGAAAAGGATGAGTGAAAAGAAATAAAATATGAGAGAAGAGATGAAAATGAAGATTCGGTTTTCAAAGAGAAGAAAAGAGAAAAAGAAAAAGATGTATTGGAGAGCAAGGTACATTCGGCAATGGAGAAAGAAAACAAAAAGAGAGAGATGGTCTTTTTGGTACTAACACTTTCGGCACTAAGAAGAGGCACAAGAGAATATTCAAAAGATGAACAAAGAAAATGACCAAATGGTCAAAAGAATTAGGCTTTACCAAATGCACAAATTCGGCCAAGGGAGAAAAGTTGAGAAAGGATTGCAAACTTTGCACATATGCTAAGAATGACCAAAAAGAGACTTCAAATCCTAGCCAAACTAACACCAAAAATTCGGCTCCCCCCTAGACCATATTGCCGCCCATATGCATGGTCAAATGGCCATGATTTTGTTTCCAAAACACTTTCCTTGATACTAGCCCTATGTCTCCATATCTTTTCATATTTTCTTGATTCCCTACCAAAAATTCACTCTTACCTTATTCCTTTGATATACTAACCAAAATAACAAGGTCAACACTTACCATAAATAAGCTTGGCCGACACTTACCAAAGAAGAGCAAAATAAAAGTTGTCAAAATGCCATCCAAGGGATTCGAACCACTCTCCTCATGCTATAACCCATGCGCCAACACCACCTTGCCATTTACTCATCTTATGCTACTTTTTAACACTTAATTTAACTTAAGTGTCAATGCCACTTGCTCCACTTCAATAAATTCTCAAACTAAACAAAATTATTCCATACCCGAATAATTCTATACTCTTCTTCAGGACTATAATAGGCACTAAAAGAAATAAGAAAATTTTCCTTCGTAATCTAAACACCAAAACATGCAATAAATCGATACTTGAATTTTAGGGTGTTACAACTCTACCCTCCTAAAAAAAAAATTTCGTCCTCGAAATTTACCTGGTGGAAAGAGGTGAGGGTATTGTTGCCGAATTGCATCCTCAGGCTCCCACGTAGCTTCCTCCGCTCCGTGATTTCGCCATAAAACCTTGACCAACGGCACGGTTTTCTTTCTTAGCACCTTAACATCTCGGTCTAAGATTTCCACTGGTTCCTCCTCAAAAGACAAGTCTGAATACAACTCCACTTCTTCTACCGGTACTATGTGCGAAGGATCCGATCTATAGCGCCAAAGATGGAAACATGAAAAACATTATGAATCGACTCAACTCCCAGGAGGTAATTCGATCCGATAGGCCACCTGGACCAACACGCTTCACCACACGATATGGTCCAATGTATCTAGGACTCAATTTGCCCTTCTTCCCAAACCTAAAAATCTTCTTCCAAGGTGAGACCTTCAAGAAAACTTGATCCCCACAAAGATACTCGATACTTCTACGCTTCGGATCGCATACGACTTTTGTCTATCCAAGCTTCCTTTAACCGTGCTCGAATAGCTTTTACTTTTTCTTCCGTTTGAGAGATCACCAGGACCTAACATCCATCGTTCGCCCAATTCAGTCCAACAACTAGGAGAACGACACCTACGACCGTATAATGCCTCGTAGGGTGCCATCCGAACACTAGATCGATAGCTATTGTTGTAAGCAAATTACGCCAATGGCGTAGAAAATCCTCCCAACTACCTTTGAAGTCGATTATACATCCCCTTAACATGTCTTCCGAATCGAATTACTCTTTCGATTGACCATCCGATCGAGGATGAAAAAGCCAGATCGAAGTTTAGCTTTGTTCCCAAAGCTTCATGCAATGCTTTCCAAAACCGTGGACGTAAACCTAGGATCCCTATCTCGATATAATAGACGCGGTACCCCATGCAACCTCACGATTTCGGATACGCATGCCTTAGCCAACTTCACGTAATGAGTAATCCATGCGAATTGGTAGAAAATGAGCGATCTTCGTCAAACGATCAACAATTACCCAAACAGAGTTTTTCTTAGTAGGTGTTAAAGGTAACCCACTAAAAAAATCCATTGTTATCCGCTCCCATTTCCAAAGAGGAATCTTTACCGGTTGTAATAATCCTAACGGCAATTGATGCTCCGCCTTCACTTGCTGACAAGTTAAACATTTTCCCACAAATTCAGAAATCTCACGCTTCAACCCTGGCCACCAATATTGTTCACGAAGATCCCGATAC
Source organism: Gossypium sturtianum (assembly GCA_025698515.1). Classification (NCBI taxonomy): domain Eukaryota; kingdom Viridiplantae; phylum Streptophyta; class Magnoliopsida; order Malvales; family Malvaceae; genus Gossypium; species Gossypium sturtianum. The sequence continues at coordinate 58,581,317 of CM046946.1, read as the reverse complement.
ATCTTATTTCCTCCGGTGCATAGCATAAGGGCTACTATGCGCCTCTCGTAGAATCATTTGTCTCAGATCTGAGTCCTTAGGCATACAAATTCTCCCACGAAAACATAACACACCTTCCGCGTTTATGCTAAAATCCTCTATTCCACCATTTTCAACTTGTTGAATTAATGATCCCAATTTCTTATCGATATCTGCTTTTTCCTTGATTTGCTCTAACCACAGAGGCTTCACACAAGTTCCGCTATCGACTACCATCCTCGTACAAACTTAAATGGGCAAACATTGCTCTCAAATCGAGATACCACCTTACGACTTAACAATGTCGCTACCACATTAGCTTTTCCAGGATGATACTCGATTGAGAAATCATAGTCCTTTAACAGCTCCACCCATCTTCGTTGTCTCAAGTTTAATTCCTTCCGAGTAAGAAGATACTTAAGACTTTTGTGATCCGTATAGATGATAGACTTTTCACCGTAGAGGTAATGCCTCCAAATCTTTAGAGCAAACACTCTGCAGATTAACTCCAAGTCATGAGTAGGATAGTTTACTTCGTGCGGTCTCAAGCGATGAGAAGCATAAGCCACCACTTTCCCACTTTGCATCAATACACATCCTAAGCCCGTGTGTGACGATCGCAAGAAACTATAAACTCCTTTCCGGCCTCGGGTTGAATCGATCTTGGCGCTCAAGTTAAAATCTTCTTCAATTTCTCGAAACTTTCTTCTTTGTTTATCGGTCCATAAATATGGTACTCCCTTCCGCAATAGCTTAGTTAAGGGTGCGACAATCAACGAAAACCCCTCAACAAAGCGTCTATAGTAACCAGCCAAACCCAAGAAACTCGAATCTCAGCATCGACTTTGGTGGTTTCCAATCCAATCTGACCTCAATCTTCCGAGGATCCACCCTTATTCCTTGGTGACACCACATGACCCAAGAAAGTCACTTCCTTAACGAATTCACATTTATCGAATTTGGCATACGATTGATTATCTCAAGTAAGCGCAATACAATTCACAAATGCGAGTCATGCTCTTCTTCATTCCTTGAATATACCGAGAATGTCATCTATGAATACCACCACAAACCGGTCTAAATATGGTTGAAAGACCCGGTTCATCATATCCATAAATGCGGTGGTGCATTGGTCAACCCAAACGGCATCACCAAAAACTCATAATGTCCATAACGAGTTCGGAAAGCCGTCTTGTGAATATCCGCTTCTTTCACCTTAAGGCGATGATAACCCGATCTCAAATCAATTTTGAGAAAATCAAGCTCCCTTCAATTGATCAAACAGTCGTCAATTCTTGCGAGAGGGTACCTATTCTTGATCGTCAATTTATTTAATTGCCTGTAGTCAATACACATACGCATTGACCCATCTTTCTTCTTAACAAACAAAACCGGTGCTCCCCACGGAGACACACTCGGTCGAATAAAGCCTCGATCTAGCAATTCTTGAATTTGAGCTTTAAGCTCCGCCAACTCCTTCGGTGCCATTCTATAAGGAGCAATGGACACTGGAGCCGTTCTGGGCAAAAGCTCAATACCAAATTCCACTTCCCGATCTGGAGGTACACCGGGAAGTTCTTCAGGAAATACATCTGGAAATTCCTTCACTGTTCTCACATCTTCCACTGACAACTCTTTGGCATCTAAAGCACTAATAAATGCTAAAAATGCTCCATACCCTTTCAAGGACTCGCAGCATTGCTCGCGTCACCGCATTATCTTCTTCCATATTATTATGTGATCCTGTCTCACTTTCGAGTGACGCAGGTGCATCCATTTCCGGCATATGATCCGGTGCTTCGGTTGCGCCTCTAACACCTCGTCCTCTACCACGGCCACGTCTACCGCGTCCACGACCACGTCCTCTAGAGCTCATAATGACCGATTTAACGATTATGAGTTTTATGAATCGAATACTATTTCGGTGTTTATTAACGATGTTTTATGATATGAAAGAGATAGAGTTATTTTCGCAACCATATCCTATTGTCTCAATCTCTACGATTTTCAACACCTAAAACTAGAAGTTCTAGAGTGTTTCTTATGATCATATCACAATGATAATAAACAATCAATATACAGATACTTACTTGACTTGGCGCGGAATGCTTATGGTGCCATACTACCTTTAAATCAAAAAGTCTAGAAATTTGAGTTGTTTCTCAAACAATTATCTTTATTGAACCCAAACCACAGCCGAGTTTTGAAACTAGGTCTGATACCATTAAATGTAACACCCCAAACCAGGTCTATGCGTTAAGACGAGATTTGGTTTGTCACACCAAACGAACATCCAAAATTCTCTAATGACTTAAGTAAAACAGTAATGTAAAGCCTTTAGAAATAAGGTTTAATAAAAACTAAGTACAATGATTATGAATTAAGAAAAATACTTGTTTGAAATCTTATATATATTAGTCAAAACCTTAACATAGTATTAAAAGAATTTGAAAGAAATTGAAAAGTAATTTAGGTGTCTAAAATTGTTATAAAACACAATATTTTTAAGAAAACTTTATAGATTTTAACATAAGCCCATATTAAGAGTCTTAAAATAAAATTAAATCCATCCACACATAAAAACAATCCATAAAAAGCATAATTAGAGGCCTTATTACATCATACCCAAAATAGTAATTAAAATAAGTAACTTAAATAAAGTTCATAGTTTATAAAACCCAAGCTCGTAGTATGGCCTCCACCATGTCATCCCCGGCCCAAGTCCACATCAATTTCCATTACCGAGATGGATAATAAAACGGGTGAGTTACAAAGAACTCGAGTGTGTAACTCACTTACCACCATTATTGGGCCGGACCATCAAGGCATTAATTTGGGCTTGAGCCCAATTACAAATTTTAACAATATAAAATGAAATAAAATATATAAAATGCATGTAAAATGAATTTCCCAACCAAGCCTAATTTCCATCCACTACACACCCCCGTACTAACCAGCACACCTGTGGGGATCAAGTCAACCCACCCCGCCAAACACACCAATCGTAGGCATTTAGCCTTTTAAATAATATGGTAGTGCACAACCGAACTAGATTGTGACATAGTCACTGAACTAGAGGCATTAAGCCAAAATTTTGTGGCAGAGCCACCGAATTAGATACGTGGCCACAGGCCTTTCTTCTCTTCATCAAATCCCATCCCATGCATTTATGTATGAATAACAAACTTTAATCATAAATAATTTATCAAGTAACCCATAATACAAATGAGTTTTTAATAAAACCCTTCATTTAGGCTTATTAACAATATAGTATTAAACTTTGGCCCATATCTCGAACTAGAGGGTTTCCGGCCCATTAGCGATCTAGCAAACTTTTATGGCCCAATTTATCGATCTAGCAGTTTTATGGCCCAATTTATCGATCTAGCAGTTTTATGGCCCAATTTATCGATCTAGCAGTTTTATGGCCCAATTTATCGATCTAGCAGTTTTATGGATTTACACAAAAGTACTTATTACTACAACATTTTTGATTTGGCCATTTTTACGATTTATCATAATACTTTCATGTTTAGTATCTAACCCGAAAGATAAGTGTGAAGTTACACACGGTTATGGTGAGAACTAGACTTTCCCGCTCGTCAACACCTATACATATCACGATAACTTAGGATCATTATAATCTAATAATAAAACCGATCTAAACATAACGATCTAAAATTTACCCTCGAATTTTTGAACTACTTCCACTTGCGGTTTCTCCCCGATTGATGGTTCGTTAACCGAATCAAATCCACGAACAAATAATGGTTCGGGAGTACGAACTACTTCAAACAATTGATTCTCCTCGGATGAACGCCCACAACCGGTGGGAAATCCCGGATTCTTTGAAAGCAGATCCTTTGTTTATACTTAGGGGGATTAACGGAACCACCCCTCTTCCGAACACTATTCACCGCCCTTTTCTTCCCTATCTTGATTGTCTTCAAAGATAAAAGATCGTTAGCACGTCCTAATAATATATATATCGAATATGACTAAAGGTTTTAAGAACGAGATTTCCTTACCACAAATATTCTTGTTTCACAAGGAGAATCGATCCAAGCGTTCTATGTCACTCACGACCACTTGATTTACGATCTTCCGTTATCGCACTAAAGTATAACAAAATAAACGTTAATAGAAGGAACGTTTATTTCGATCTAAGAAAGCCTTCATACCACCATCAATATTCGCCATGACTACTTCTAACTAAACGGAACTAAAAAGAATTCTTACCCTTTTGTCCACGGTTGAAAAGAAAGGATTGAAAATGATGTCTCTAAGTGATGGAGAATTCGGCTATGACTCACTAACATTCGCCATGGAGAAAAACAATGGAGAAAAGGATGAGTGAAAAGAAATAAAATATGAGAGAAGAGATGAAAATGAAGATTCGGTTTTCAAAGAGAAGAAAAGAGAAAAAGAAAAAGATGTATTGGAGAGCAAGGTACATTCGGCAATGGAGAAAGAAAAAAAAAGAGAGAGATGGTCTTTTGGTACTAACACTTTCGGCACTAAGAAGAGGCACAAGAGAATATTCAAAAGATGAACAAAGAAAATGACCAAATGGTCAAAAGAATTAGGCTTTACCAAATGCACAAATTCGGCCAAGGGAGAAAAGTTGAGAAAGGATTGCAAACTTTGCACATATGCTAAGAATGACCAAAAAGAGACTTCAAATCCTAGCCAAACTAACACCAAAAATTGGGCCCCCTAGACCATATTGCCGCCCATATGCATGGTCAAATGGCCATGATTTTGTTTCCAAAACACTTTCCTTGATACTAGCCCTATGTCTCCATATCTTTCCATATTTTCTTGATTCCCTACCAAAAATTCACTCTTACCTTATTCCTTTGATATACTAACCAAAATAACAAGGTCAACACTTACCATAAATAAGCTTACGACACTTACCAAAGAAGAGCAAAATAAAAGTTGTCAAAATGCCATCCAAGGGATTGAACCACTCTCCTCATGCTATAACCCATGCGCCAACACCACCTTGCCATTTACTCATCTTATGCTACTTTTTAACACTTAATTTAACTTAAGTGTCAATGCCACTTGCTCCACTTCAATAAATTCTCAAACTAAACAAAATTATTCCATACCCGAATAATTCTATACTCTTCTTCAAGACTATAATAGGCACTAAAAGAAATAAGAAAAATTTCCTTCGTAATCTAAACACCAAAACATGCAATAAATCGATACTTGAATTTTAGGGTGTTACATTAGTACAACAGAATAAAATGTAAAGCAAGTAAAATAAACAAACACCTATCTGGGTAACTACTAAAGTTTGACATAGTTCTACTTAGGGTGGGCCCTTAGGTTGTCTATGTGTGGTTCAGCTCTAAAGTTGAGGTACCTGAACCAGCAGATTCCTCGATCCTCACCTATTATAGGCTCATATGGACCGAGTTCAGTTCAGGGGAATACATTTCCCTATGGCCATGCGGAAGTGAAAACTTCACGAAGACATAGGTACAGATGTATCCCGGAAGCAATCCACTAGCCCATGCAAAGGTGAAAACCTCACGAAGGCATAGCTTCTCGCTCCCACTTAAAGGCGCGACCACAACGGTCATGTAATGCAATGCAGAGATATATATTAAAAATTAGAACCACATGCAATAAAAGGATCATGATTTTTTTAAATCAAAATTTTAAATTCGGACAAAAAGATATGAAATTATCGATTTTATGGCTTGACTCTCTTATGGTCCCCAGCGGAGTCGCCAAGCTGTCGAAACCATTTTTAAAGTTTTGGTAAAAACGTGGATCGACTTTAAAAACGAAAATGGAGTCACCACCAATCCTTTTTACTTAGGTGTGATTGGATCACATTGCAAAACATTTTATTTCAAAACAATTGATTTTGGTCCATGAAAAACAAGAAAACGGGTTCGGGAATCGGTTACGTATGAGGAAGGGTTAGCACCCTCATAACGCCCAAAAATTGGTACCTAATCGATAAAATTATGTCCAAATGTTGAAAATTTAATAAAAATTTAAAATATGATTTCTAAAAAAACTCGAACAATTTGATTTAAAATTTGAGATTTCTTTGTTCGAAAGAATACAAACATCACATCCAAAGACGTTAGGACACGATATTTTTAAACTCTCAGAACTAAAATCATCTCATGATTTACAAAATTTTATTAAAAGGATATTTAGTTATTTAGTCAAACGGAAAATCGAAACCCAGCACGTTAGGGCACTATTTCCCGAATTTCTAAGTACAAAACATTGCCTTATTTTAAAACCTTTAGGTAAAATATAGTAACTTTGTAAAATGCATTTTATTTTAAAACGATGATCTATGAAAATATTATATTAATACATTATCAAACATAAATATCAAAAGCAATCGTGAAATAATAACACTTCATATTAATATAGGCAATAAAAGAAATAATAATATAAAATACGACTAATAATAATATCTACACTAAAGCAATTGTAAATAAATGAAGAAGTATAAACAAATATAATAAATAATAAATAATAAATAATAAAATAAAATAAAAAAACTACAAAATAAATATGAACACTTTTCATGCAAGTTGAAAATTTTCGTACAATGACATATACCTAATAATAAATAAATGCTAAAAATAAAAAAAATATATATATTAAGAAAGTAAATAAAATACATAAATAAATAATTTATAACTTTAAATAAAAACATATTTATAATAATCTAATACATATAAAACTACATTTTTAAGAATAAATAATATATTATACAATATAAATAATTTTAGATAAAATAAAATTTAAAAATAATAATATAGGATATAATACTATATAATATACAAAATTTTAAAAATATATAATATAATAACTAATATGTAAGTCTTAAAATAATATGCAATAAAAATAATTAAATCAAATAAAATAATAAATAATAGTAGTTTAAAATTGTAACAACCCGATTTAGACCCTAATCGGAACAGTGGTTTCGGGACACAAATCCGAGTCTAAAAAATATTTTATTATTATTTTCTGTGTTAATTATGTGTGAATTTACTTTTGTGAAAGTTTCGTGAATTGATTTTATTGTTTGTGTGGTTAATTTAAGAAAAAAAGGGCTTAATCGCGTAAAATGAAAATTTGATGGTTAAATAAGAAAGTGCCTAATTGTTGTTGTCTTTATAATTTGGAGGCTTTATGTTGTAATTTAGCCATAAGTGTGAGTAGTGGACGGCATCATGTCAAATTATATAGATTATTCTATTATGTATAATGGTTTAATAATATAATGTTATTATAAAAAAACAAACATAAGTTAAAAAGCCATTATCATCTTTTAAGTGGCCGAATATTGCAAAGAAGAAAGCTTTCATGTTCTTCAAAATTTCGGCACCTATTTTGGTTTGATTCAAGGTTAGTTTTTGTTCGGTTTTTGATAATTTTTACGTTTTTGAAATCGTTGCTTCGAATACTACAAGACCCACGCTTGAATTTTTGAAATTGATGATGATTTTGTGTTATGCCATTGAAGATAATTTGTGATTTTTGTTGTTTGATGATAGAAAATGAAAGATATGTTTTAAATTAACATGTTTTATATTTGAATTTTTGATAATTTTGAGTAATTTGGACTAAATTGTAAAAAAATAAAATGTTTGAGGGACTAAAATGTGAAATAAATGAATATATGGATTAGTATGAGCATAAGGAAGATTCGGCCTAACTATGATGTGGTGAGATTTTGTGTATTTTGTATTTTGTGCAATTAGGACTAATTTGTAAAAGTATGAAATATCAGGGGTAAAATGGTAATTTTCCCATTTATGTGTTGTTGGATTTAATTGAATGAGATTGTGTTTAAATGGGGTTAATTTGAAATTATATAGATCAAGAACAAAAGAAATCGGACTTGGATTGGGAAAAACAAAAGTTGTCGACTAGTCGTCCCGTTCCGTTTTACATCGTCTGAGGTAAGTTTGTTGGCAAATAGACGTGTTTAATTGTAGATAAATGTTATATATATATGCTGGTATGAAAAATATTAATTTATATGTGCTTATGCCGAAAGTGAATAAGCTTGGCTACCATGTTTAAATAGCCGATTTATAATGTCCGTCGATATTCGAAGTAAGTTTTTAAGCAATCATGTTGGATTGGATTTATCTATAAAGATATACATGAATTTAATGGAAGTATATATGTGTATTGTTGATATAGCCGAATATGAGATTGATTTGAGAGATGAATATAGTCGAATGTGATGTATACATATATGTCAAAGATATACACGAATGTGATATTGATTCGAGAGATGAATAAGATAATACGTATATATATATATATATGGTTGAGGTTTAAGCTTTATATATATATATATATATATATGAATGAGTAGTAAGTTTGAGATATGCACTTAATGTACAAATTTGATATCGAGCACTATGTGTGCGAAATCGGTTATTGAGCACTAAGTGTGCGAGTAATTTTAATTTCAAAGATTGAATTTGGTAAGTTTATAAGCATATATGTGTTGTTAATTATAATTAAACATGAAATTTATATGCTGATTTGTAATATGTGAAATTAATGTACGGAAATGATAGTATAAAACATAGCATTATGTAACAACCCAAACCCGGCCCAAACATTACGACCGAATTTGATTTGTTACGGAGAAAATCCTTGTGAACACTATTTCAATACCCATTTAAGTTTTATTGAACCATTTAAGTTTTATTGAAAGCCTCTCGTTTTTGGTCATCTTGCCAAAGCTACACTTAGATTAAATTCGGAAATTTAATTAAGTCCGGTTATTATACAAGTTTCAAGTGTGCCCGATGGCACGATAAAACATTTTCGTGTTAATTTAAGAAAACATGTGATTTCAATTCAGTTTTAATAATATAGTTTAAAGTAAATATCCAACATAAAAAAAAAATAACACAAATAAAGTTCGTGGTGGCCTTATTACAACCAAAATAAAAATAACCAAATTTAAAGTTCTATAAATTTAAATCCACTGCATGGCCACCTCGAGTCCAACCGGCTCCTCAACCGCCATCTACGGGTCACCTGAAAAATGTTAAAGGAGAAGGTGAGTCACCAAGACTCAGTATGTAACCCTTCCCCCGTTTAAAAAAGAAACAACATTTCATACACAACATATAACAGTTAATATGCAGAGTATCGTGTGCCCATTCTAGCCAACCAAACGCCTTTGTCTACCCCATGTGGTACCAAACCACTGGTGACCGTAGTCACGATGTGTTACCAAAACACTGGTGGTGCCAAACCACTGGTGACGTATAGTCACAATGTGCTACCAAAGCACTGGTGTCCGTAGACACAGATCGGGTGATGGGGCCAACCCATCGTGTGATACCAAATCACCGCGCACGATCCCATATCTCAAGTGGGGCCAACCCACGGTGGTGTTAACCACAGGGACGAGTCGCTATGAGGTACCAAACCTCTGGAGGTACCAAACCTCTAGTGACATGTAGTCACAGTGTGTTACCAAAACACTGGTGCTCGTCAGCACGAAACATCATCGCCCCTCCTCTCATATGGCCCATAGTAGGTAAACTTGAGCTAACAATGAGATCTCATGCATTTATCACATGTATCAATAAGCCATGCTTCCCAAAAGCATTAAAGTAATCTCATATTAACAGAGACTTACCGGGATCCTCACTTGTACCGTTAAGGTACCAATCCGCATCTACATCAAGTAGATTTACATACAAAATATATATATATAACACAACATTAACTGCTATACGTGTGTATGTACACACTGTCACCCACTTAATAATCTAAATCCCGAATGAAGAAGTCGGCCACCTTAGATCCACTAGCCCCTATATTCGGCCAAAATAGTGTTAGTGATATGGGCCATTCGGCCAAACCAAATAATCCTTTTAGGGTTATTGCTTGAACCCGAATCCTTACCTATCACCCTTTGAGTACTCGCTTCGGTACTTGGTATGCGATTCCTGCTTCACTCCTACATTCGGCCATCACTAGAGTTGTTAGCCTTGGCTTAAACGAATAGTAAACTAAAGGAAATCTTCTTACCACTACTTACCCAAATCCGATTGTTAAGGGATGAAAGATCCGATCTTACTACTTTGAGATCCCGAAGTACCTAAAAGAAATCGATTACCAAAGTGTTTAGGAGCCTTTCCTGCCGAAATCAGCACTTTACTCTTGTAAAAGTCGACAGAATATGAATGAGAAGAACAATAGGCATTCGGCCTAGGTACTTACTTTCTTAAATCGTTTGCCAAGGAAGATTCAAGAGATCTCTCCTACCTTTATTGTTCGGCCAAGGTGTTTCAAGATAGGGAAAAGAAACTTCGGCACCAAGGTGAGATGTATATTCGGCTAGAGAGAGTTTAACAGGGAGAAAAGGGATTTCGGCAAAGGGTAAGGTGTAGGTTCGGCTATGGTTGATTCCAATATCAATCAAGGCTGGACTTTGAGAAGAAAAGAAAAAGAAATAGGTTGGAGAGGGTGTGGAGAATTCGGCCAAAAAGAAGGAAAAGTTGATGTTTTTGCTTGAGGGAGAATGAGAGAAAACCTAAAAGAAGTGAAGGCTAGCCGAATTTTTGTGAAGTAAATCACTAGGCAAATTCGGCCTTATCCCCCCCCAATACCTTGCCGTCCACTCCTCTTCAACAAGGAGTCCCAAATTCGGCCAACACCTAAAAATCCTCTTGGCCACCTATTTGATTTAATTCAAAATAGCTTGAATTAATCAAATAATAATCTCCTAATAATCCATCCATTATCCCTTTTATTATTACAATAATTAAACAATTAAAACTCTCCTATTGTCCTTTGATAATAACACTTAATTAAAGAGTTTGAAGGGAGAAAAACTCTCCCACTTGTGCCGTCCAAATCAAGAGCAAAAAGGAGGATTTTGTGACTCAACCAAGGCTCTCCCTTGTTCCTTGGTGGCGTCACATGCTAGCTCCTAAGTGGGCTTGCTTTGCCACTTATTCTAGGCTCATCTTATGTCCAATTTATCCCCATTTATTCTTATAACACCCACTTGCTAAGGCTCCTTCCTTTTAAAATTAAAAACTGAAATTTTTCTAACAAACCTAGCACACTCAAAGCCTTAAATTAAGCTCTATTATTCCATAAATAATATCACAAATTATTCACAATAAGAAAATACTTAAATTCTAAATAACCCCATTTTTGGGATGTTACTGATTCTACCCTCCTTAAAATAAATTTCGTCCTCGAAATTCCTTGATCAAAAGAGATGGGGTATTTCGCCACATCACCTCCTGCTCCCACGTAGCTTCTTCCACTCGTGGTTCCGCCATAGCACTTTCACTAAAGGCACTGCCTTCCTACGTAGAACTTTCACATCTCGGTCTACAATCTGAACTGGTTCTTCTTCAAAAGATAAATCTGAGTTCACCTCAATCTCGCGCTCATCGCACAACTTGTCTGAAGGATCCGACCGATACCGTCTCAAAGATTGACACATGAAATACGTCATGAATCGACTCGATTCTGCCGGCAGCTCTAGCTGATAAGCTACCGGTCCTACTCGCTTTACAACTGTATATGGCCCGATGAACCTTGGGCTCAGCTTCCCTTTCCGTCCAAATCTTAACACCTTTTTCCAAGGCGACACTTTCAGAAAGACTTTGTCTCCCACAGCATACTCCACTTCCTTGCGTTTGAGATCGGCATAAGACTTCTGCCTATCCGATGCTTCTTTGAGACGAGACCGAATCACCTTTACTTTGCCTTCCGTCTCGGTTACCAATTCTGGACCCAGAACTTGTCGCTCTCCCAACTCTGTCCAACATGTAGGAGTACGGCACTTTCGTCCATACAGCGCTTCATATGGAGCCATTTGAATACTCGCTTGATAACTATTGTTATAAGCGAATTCCGCTAATGGTAGGTACTCCTCCCAACTACCACTAAAATCCAAGACATGACCTCTTAACATGTCTTCTAAAATCAGATCACCCTTCCGATCGTCAGTCGATTGTGGATGGAAAGCCGTGATTGAAATCTAACCGTGTACCCAAAGCTTGATGCAACGCTTTCCAAAACCTTGACGTGAATCGGGATCCCTATCCGAGATAATCGATCTTCGCACACCATGCAACCTTACTATTTCACCCACATACGCTTCTTCGCTAGCTTCGGAGTGAGTAATCCATTCTCACCGGCATGAAGTGAGCTGATTTAGTCGAGCGATCCACAATTACCCAAATCGCATCCTTCTTGGTGGGCGTAAGGGTAGCCCACTAACAAAATCCATGGTGATCCTCTCCCATTTCCATTGAGGATCTTTATCGGTTGAAGTAGTCCCGATGGTAAGCGATGTTCACCTTAACCTCGCCGGGCACGTCGGACACTTCCCTACGAACTCCGTTATCTCACGCTTCAACCTGTGCCACGTAATCAAGCTTTCCGCAAATCTCCATACATCTTGCTTCCCCCAGGATGCATAGCGTATGGGCTGCTATGTGCATCTTGGAGAATTTTCTGCCTTAATTCTGTATCCTTTGGCATACAAGCTCGTCCTTGAAAGCAAAGCACTCCATCACTAGACAGACTGTACCCTTCCAAGCCACCATCCTGAACTTGTACCCTCTTAGCGCTCAAGCCTGCATCCACTAACTGCTTTTCCTTAATCTCCTCAATCCAAGTCGGCTTTACTTGAAGTTCCGCCAAAAGACTCCCATCATCATATAGACTCAACCGAGCGAACATTGCTCTTAAGTCCGTCACCACCTTCCGGCTCAATGCGTCAGCTACCACATTAGCTTTACCCGGATGGTACTCGATTGAACAGTCGTAGTCTTTTAGTAGTTCAATCCACCGACGATTGCCTCAGATTCAGATCCTTCCGAGTCGGAAGGTACCTCAAGCTTTTGTGATCCGTGTAGACTATCGACTTCTCCCCATACGGTAATGTCTCCATATCTTGAGAGCGAAGACGCACCGCCGCTAACTCCAAGTCGTGCGTTGGGTAGTTAACCTCATGCGGTCTTAAGCGACGGGATGCATAGGCTACTACCTTCCCTTCTCGCATCAACACACATCCCAAACCGGTGTGAGATGCATCACAATAGATCGTGAATAACTTTCCCGCTTCAGTGTACAAAACCGAGCTTAGTCAAAATTTTTCTTAACTTATCAAAGCTTTCTTGCTCGCTTCTCCGTCCATACAAATGGGACACCTTTCCTTAGCAACTTAGTTAGCGTATTTGCTATTAGAGAGAATCCTTCCACGAATCTCCGATAGTACTGCTAAACCCAGAAAACTTCGTATTTCACCACCGACCTAGGTGGTTTCCACTCCAATTTCGCTTCAATCTTGCGAGGGTCTACTCTAATTCCTTCCAGCGATACTACGTGTCCTAAGAAAGCCACTTCCTTGACCAAAATTCGTGACTTCATCGATTTGGCATATAATCGCTTCTCCTCAATACTTGCAGAACTATCCGTAAATGCTTGTCATGCTCCTCTTCTCGTCTTTGAATAAACCAATATGTCGTCTATGAACACCACGATGAACTGGTCCAAATATCTGCTGGAATACTCTATTCATCAAGTCCATAAATGCCGCGCAGGTGCATTGGTCAACCGAATGGCATCACCAAGAACTCGAAATGCCCATACCGAGTTCGAATGCCGCTTTTGTGAACGTCACCTCCTTCACCTTTAATTGATGATATCGACCTAAGGTCTATCTTCAAAACACCGAGGCACCCTTGAGTTGATCAAACAAGTCGCCAATCCGAGGCAGCGGATACTTGTTCTTGATCGTTAACTTATTTAAGCGGCGGTAGTCGATGCACATCCGCATAGAACCGTCATTCTTCTTGACAAACAACACAGGTGCTCCCCACGGGGATATACTTGGTCGTATAAACCCTCTATCCAAGAGCTCCTGAATTTGAGCCTTTAGCTCCACCAATTCCTTTGGTGCCATTCGGTATGGTGCTATGGACACAGGTGCCGTTCCAGGTAGCAAGTCTATACCGAATTCGACTTCTCGATCTGGAGGCAAACCCGGAAGTTCTTCTGGGAATACATCAGCAAACTCCCCAACCGTTCGGACCTTTCCAACTACTAACCCCTTAGCTTCCAAAGCACAGATTTGAACCAAATACGCCTCGCAACCCTTCTTGACCATCTTTTCAGCCTTCAAGGCAGTCACTACATTGGATAGATAATTCCTTCTATCTCCTATCATAACCACTTCATCACCTTCAGCCGTCTTAAGGACCATGCGTTTGGTCACAGCATGATCCAAATTCGCTTGGTACTTAACCAACCAATCCATACCGAGGATCAAATCGAACTCCCCAAACGGTAGTTCCATTAGATCAGCTACAAATACTACCCCTTGAAGTTCTAGGGGTACGCCTCTATAAAGTCTATCTACGACTACGGAGTGACCTAAGGGGCTAACTACGAGTCATCTCCTAGAAGCGGTTTGAGTTTAGGTCCATAGTTCCTACCACACTACTAGCAATGTACGAGTGCGTCGAGCCCACATCAATCAATGCAACATAAGGAAAACCAAAAATTAGAAACGCACTTGGTTATGACATCCAGGTGCGTCACCTTCTTCGCGACACCTCATTCGCGTAAACTAAGCCGGTGCCGCCTAGCCTCGTGTTGCTGAACCTGCGCCTTGAGTTCCACGACCTCGGTTAGGACCGTTGTTTCCTCTTCCATTACCATGACCCCTCCGTGGTCCTACATTTCTATCCCGAGCACTGCTCGCGCCTCTCCGTCGCTTCTTAGCTAGTTTCGGGGACAATCTCTCGACACGATGCTCCAAAGACCCACACTCAAAACATCCTTTGTCACCGGTCCAACAACCTCCCCAATGGGTCTTTCCACGGCGATTGCTTTGAGTCGGCCTCTCGATTAGCGATCGTGGGCCTTGTCGCTGATTGGGCCCACTTGGCCTAGCCTTTTCTCGAGCACTACCGCTTGATCCGGTGACCCAAAACTTCTCTTCCGATTGTTCTTACTATAGCTACGCCTCACGGCCTCCTTGATCCCTTCGGCTACTTTAGCCTTCTCCACTAGGGATGAGAACTCACGAACTCTTTGTGGGGCAATCGGTAACCTTAAATCATCTCGAGTCCGTCCTCAAAGCGGACGCAGCTACGCTCATGTTCGAGTGGACACGATGCCTCTCGCATACCTACTCGGCCTTAGAAATTCCGCCTCATATTCCGACACACGGACTTAGTTCCTTGCACTAATCCCGAGAAAAGCCTTTTCTGCGCATCGGTGTAGCCGATGCCCACATACACCTCCGATAGGTGGTTCGAAATACTCCCAAGTCAAATCATCTGCTGTAGCCCCATCTCGAACCGTAAGCCACCACCGCACGCTTCATCCTTTAGAAGCGACACGCGCCCTTTCGGACTTTTCTTCCTCGGTCAGTCAAGGTCATCCATGATTCTTTCATTGACTCTAACCAAGATTGCACAGACTGGGTGCCACTCGACACACCTCGGAATACCTCCGCTCCGTTAGATCGGAGTCGCCGGGGACGATTTCCGAGCTCCTACATTTCCACCAGCCCGACCACCATCTCCAAAACTCGTAACACGACTTGCGATACCGACTCGCCACCGGCCCGATCCGGCTCCTCACTCTAAAAGTAGGAGGTGGTGGTGGCGATGGTACCTCATTTTCGAACCTTGTCACGACTGACGGGTTTGGACACCGTCATCCTACCCCTACCACGTCCACGGCGCCCACGTCCTCTAGAACTCATTCTATCTACCGCGCTTTTAATCGATTAAGAAAAATTTTATGCGTTAGCATTTGTTTCACTTTATTACTCATGAAGAAATTTTATGGATAAGGTTTAATCGAGAGATTCTTTCGAGCAAACAATGTTTCAGTTTCCTATCCTAGTTCACACAAAAAAAATTTCATGCATCCATTCCTTAATACTTTCCATACCTATTCGCTCATCGGACATTTCTGCCCATTTCGAACCCAGGGGTATTTTCGTCTTTTTCCTACAGGGGTATTTTCGTAATTTTCCAGAACCAAAATATTTTGCTGATGATTTCCAAAGCTAAGTTATTGAATATTTGTATAATAGTTGAATTTTTTTGGCAAAACCATTGAATTAATATTTTATGGGTCAGGGGCATTTTGGTAATTTTCCTCCTAAGGGTATTTCTGTAATTTTTCACAAGTTACGTTTTTCGAGAAAAACGTTGTAAAAGTAATATTCTAGGATTTGAGAGGGTTATTGCACAAGTTTTGGAACCGTTAGGGTTTGTTGTTTCATTCTATTTCAAAAAAACAAGGCTAATTCCCTTTCTCGGGTTTTAATCATTGTGTTTAGCCTATGACCGAGCCCTCCTGGTCAGGGTGAACCAAAGCTATGCACCAGGCAGAATTCGAGTGAAGAGGAGGTGGGTCACGCGGACCGCTTAAATACCAAGCTCTCACTGAACCTTTCTAGACATGCGCACAGAGGTTGCCACACCACTGAGCCCTCTGAGTTAGGGTGAACCGAAGCTACGCACCAGGTAGGATACTTGCGAAGAGGAGGTGAGTCACGAGGACTGCTTAAATACCAGGCTCTTCCGGATCCAATCCTAGACATGCGTACAGGGGTTACCACACCCTAGCTCATTGACTAAGTCATAGGTTGGTTTAGCTCCTTAAGTCTTATGCTTCGTTTGTGTTTGAGTAATCTAACCTTAGGGTCCAAGTCCTATAAGCCTATCTACGTTCCATGCTTCCTACCCTTCTACAGAATATAATTCACCAAGAGGTTTAGATATACTTACCTGGGCGGATCGGTGCCGGAGACTCGGGCCATGCTGCTTAAAACCCAAAAACAATTCATAAGGCCTACCAAAACATTTTTGGGCCTTGGGCCCCCACAGCTGAGCTTTGAACTTGGCTCTGATACCAATTCTGTAACAACCCAAACCCGGCCCAAACATTACGACCGAATTTGATTTGTTACGGAAAAAATCCTTGTGAACACTATTTCAATACCCATTTAAGTTTTATTGAACCATTTAAGTTTTATTGAAAGCCTCTCGTTTTTGGTCATCTTGCCAAAGCTACACTTAGATTAAATTCGGAAATTTAATTAAGTCCGGTTATTATACAAGTTTCAAGTGTGCCCGATGGCACGATAAAACATTTTCGTGTTAATTTAAGAAAACATGTGATTTCAATTCAGTTTTAATAATATAGTTTAAAGTAAATATCCAACATAAAAAAAAAATAACACAAATAAAGTTCGTGGTGGCCTTATTACAACCAAAATAAAAATAACCAAATTTAAAGTTCTATAAATTTAAATCCACTTTGCATGGCCACCTCGAGTCCAACCGGCTCCTCAACCGCCATCTACGGGTCACTGAAAAATGTTAAAGGAGAAGGTGAGTCACCAAGACTCTCGATATGTAACCCTTCCCCGTTTAAAAAGAAACAACATTTCATACACAACATATAACAGATTAATATGCGAGTATCGTGTGCCCATTCTAGCCAACCAAACGCCTTTGTCTACCCCATGTGGTACCAAACCATTGGTGACCGTAGTCACGATGTGTTACCAAAACACCGGTGGTGCCAAACCACCGGTGACGATATAGTCACAATGTGCTACCAAAGCACCGGTGTCCGTGAGACACAGATCGGGTGATGGGGCCAACCCATCGTGTGATACCAAATCACCGCGACGATCCCATATCTCAAGTGGGGCCAACCCACGGTGGTGTTAACCACAGGGACGAGTCGCTATGAGGTACCAAACCTCTGGAGGTACCAAACCTCTGGTGACATGTAGTCACAGTGTGTTACCAAAACACTGGTGCTCGTCAGCACGAAACATCACTGCCCCCTCCTCTCATATGGCCCATAGTAGGTAAACAGTTAACAACAGATCTCATGCATTTATCACATGTATCAATAAGCCATGCTTCCCAAAAGCATTAAAGTAATCTCATATTAACAGAGACTTACCGGGATCCTCACTTGTACCGTTAAGGTACCAATCCGCATCTACATCAAGTAGATTTACATACAAAATATATATATATAACACAACATTAACTGCTATACGTGTGTATGTACACACCTGTCACCCACGAATAATCTAAATCCCGAATGAAGAAGTCGGCCACCTTAGATCCACTAGCCCCTATATTCGGCCAAAATAGTGTTAGTGATATGGGCCATTCGGCCAAACCAAATAATCCTTTTAGGGTTATTGCTTGAACCCGAATCCTTACCTATCACCCTTTGAGTACTCGCTTCGGTACTTGGTATGCGATTCCTGCTTCACTCCTACATTCGGCCATCACTAGAGTTGTTAGCCTTCGGCTTAAACGAATAGTAAACTAAAGGAAATCTTCTTACCACTACTTACCCAAATCCGATTGTTAAGGGATGAAAGATCCGATCTTACTACTTTGAGATCCCGAAGTACCTAAAAGAAATCGATTACCAAAGTGTTTAGGAGCCTTTCTGTAGAAATCAGCACTTTACTCTTGTAAAAGTCGATGAATATGAATGAGAAGAACAATAGGCATTCGGCCTAGGTACTTACTTTCTTAAATCGTTTGCCAAGGAAGATTCAAGAGATCTCTCCTACCTTTATTGTTCGGCCAAGGTGTTTCAAGATAGGGAAAAGAAACTTGGCACCAAGGTGAGATGTATATTCGGCTAGAGAGAGTTTACTTGAGGAGAAAAGGGATTTCGGCAAAGGGTAAGGTGTAGGTCTGGCTATGGTTGATTCCAATATCAATCAAGGCTGGACTTTGAGAAGAAAAGAAAAAGAAATAGGTTGGAGAGGGTGTGGAGAATTCGGCCAAAAAGAAGGAAAAGTTGATGTTTTTGCTTGAGGGAGAATGAGAGAAAACCTAAAAGAAGTGAAGGCTAGCCGAATTTTTGTGAAGTAAATCACTAGGCAAATTCGGCCTTATCCCCCCCCCAATACCTTGCCGTCCACTCCTCTTCAACAAGGAGTCCCAAATTCGGCCAACACCTAAAAATCCTCTTGGCCACCTATTTGATTTAATTCAAAATAGCTTGAATTAATCAAATAATAATCTCCTAATAATCCATCCATTATCCCTTTTATTATTACAATAATTAAACAATTAAAACTCTCCTATTTTCCTTTGATAATAACACTTAATTAAAGAGTTTGAAGGGAGAAAAACTCTCCCACTTGTGCCGTCCAAATCAAGAGCAAAAAGGAGGATTTTGTGACTCGAACCAAGGCTCTCCCTTGTTCCTTGGTGGCGTCACATGCTAGCTCCTAAGTGGGCTTGCTTTGCCACTTATTCTAGGCTCATCTTATGTCCAATTTATCCCCATTTATTCTTATAACACCCACTTGCTAAGGCTCCCTTCCTTTTAAAATTAAAAACTGAAATTTTTCTAACAAACCGGCACACTCAAAGCCTTAAATTAAGCTCTATTATTCCATAAATAATATCACAGCTGTTCACAATAAGAAAATACTTAAATTCTAAATAACCCCATTTTTGGGATGTTACACATTAAGTGTGCGAGATGTTAATGTGACGGCACTAAGTGTGCGATAAGTTACAAGGTTTTGGCACTAAGTGTGCGAGATGTTAATGTAACGGCACTAAGTGTGCGATACGTTACAAGGTTTTGGCACTAAGTGTGCGAGATGTTAATGTAACGGCACTAAGTGTGCGATACGTTACAAGGTTTTGGCACTAAGTGTGCGGGTTTACTGATCCTTTAAGTGTATCGGTTATTGAATGTGATAAACGAGATAAAATGATCAGGTATGTGATGATAGATTACCATTTGGATAATGAAGTAAGTATTGACTGTTGAAATGAAATTATGTATTGTACATATTAATATGTGATTTATATGGGTTTGAAGTGCAAGTATAAATTCGGTAAATGATATATGCATATGAAATTAAGAAAATGTGATATATTTGTATACTTGCGTAAATGTATATTTATTTGTATTGAGATGGGAAAGTGATTATAGATCAATGTGAAATCTATTATTGAATGTGTGAGTGTCCGGCTTTAAGGATATGAAATGTGAAAGTTTACAAATGGTGATATAAATTATAGTTATGGTTCTAAACCTCGATTGTGATTATATTAAATTGGCCTTACTAATATAATGATATAATGCATTGTTGTTATGTAATTGCTTATAACTTACTAAGCTATGATAGTTTACTGTATGTGTTTGTTTACATTGTTTATTAGATATTGGAGTCAAGTTACGAGCTCGGGATCATTGTCAAATTTTATCACACTATCGACTGTCTTCGGTATTTTATAAGCTGAATTTTCAAACCTATGGCATGTATAGGCTAGATTGAAATTAATAAAGTTGGATTTTGGTTTTGTATAAATTAAGCCATGCGAAAATGGCTTGCCCATATTATTATGCCTTATGTGTGTATTCGATCATGGTCTAAGATTGTTTGGAAGTGTATTTTATGCTATAAATTGTGTGGTGGAGGGATATTTGTTTTAGCAATGTAAAGTATTAGATAGGACTTTATAATGTGAATTGGCTATATAGGTTTGGTTTTAATTGACATTCGAAGGAAGTGTTTCAGGATTAATTTTGCTAGCCGAATTGATAAGAAGTAAGTTGGCTTTTGTTTGATATTTGGGTACAATATGTAATATGTGTAATAAATATGATTTGATTCGGCATTTGTACTTATGAAATAGGATGATTTGATTTCATGATTATATTATAAACATGATATAAATATATATTGGTTTTGGGATTAGTTAATAAGTAAGTTAAATGTATATTTATATTCGGCTAGTAAAATAGGTAATAATAATAATTTATACCTATGGATTCATTGGTTGAGAAATGATCAATTTTGTTATGAATAGGAAATGGCATAATTTGTACTATTTATGTGGTTAACCTTGATAGCCGAATAAGCAATAACAAGAATTTGCTAAGTATGTATAAATTTTGATATATGCTAGAGTACATTTTAATTATGAAATGGTATGATTGTTATGAATTTAAAACTAGATATTTGATTAAGCTACGAGCATTGATATGATTGAATTTTGAGTTGTGTAATGTAATGATTTTTCTATATGAACTGCGATATAATCGGTAATGCCTCTAATCCCAAGTTCGGCGACGGATATGGATTAGGGGTGTTACATTTAATTGGTATCAGAGCTATGGTTTAGTCAGTTCTAGGGCTACCATAGTGTATGTGAGTCTAGCTATACATGCCATATTTAACCTGCGATAGTGTGATATCTCCTGACTCTGACGAAAATTATTTTAATGAGATAGATAAGTTTTCAACCGAGCTAATTTTGATAGCACAGAATGTGTACTCGAATGTTTGATTTGAAATGTGTTGATGATGAGTTAAAACTCATAAAGATATGGATCAAAGAGTATGATACATTGATATTGACAAATGTTATAATTATATGAGCATATAGATTATGATATGTGAGATGTGATTGCTATCTGAAATGTTTTGATCGTAAATTAATGATTTGAGTTGGGATATGAATTAAGTGTTAAGAATAAAGGTGATTAAAAGCAAATGTTTATTAAATGTTTGGACATTGTGAAATTATTAATGAATTGACTATTTCTGAAAGTGTGTGTTATGTATATATATGTGTAAGTTAAATTTGAGGCTTTATTACCCTCACCCCCTTATTAGTGAAATGTTACTGTGAAATCTGTAAGATCTGGGTTGAATAAGCTCAAGAGTGTGGAATTACAGAAGTTTGTGTTCGAAAGATTAATAATGTAGCCAGAAAAGAGATTGAATCAACAAATGAAGACAGTATTAAAGAGACATTGGATAGTTTTGTAGATTATTCAAATTATGTGACGTCGCTGTTAAAGAAAAAGTTATCTCCGATCAAATGACTTATTCAGGTATGTTAACTAAGGAAAATATTAGTTAAAAGCTTTTTTGAATTGATTTCTGTTAGTGAGGGGATAATGTGAAAATTTCTAATGGCAGAATTAGACAGTTGAAATAATGTTTGAATTGTATTGAGGACTGAGTGTGGTGGTTATAGTCGAGCAGTTATTATGGTTCCTTTTTGGGCATTCTATGTGTATATTTATTCTCAGAAGTATATGTGACTGTTTAACTTCAGAAGGAATTCTAATCATAAAAGAATATTGGCTAAACATATTAATAGACGAAAGTATCGTTGGTTTGTTTGGGGTTGTATTAGACATTGTTATGTCTTTCTTTGGTATTTATCCCCTTGTGTGGATATGAAAGATGATGGTGAAATCAGTATAATGCTAATACTCTGTTTCACTGGGCTATTATTCGTTGAAAGTATGTGAAGATTATATTGCTTCTACTCATCGTGGATTTCAAAGCATTTACGAGTAATATTGTTCTTCTGGACATTATTGGAATATCATCGGGATTGATATCATTCTATATGGGTTGTAATTTTTGATATTCGGTGTAGCTTCAGATGTTGAAAATTTAGTTATTCTGGTTTTCTCATGATTCTATGTGATTATCTATAAGAGATGTTCATTTGAAGGAAATAGTTATAAAATTTGTGCTTCTGCATTGGTTGTTGTTCAAATCATATTTGATTTTCTTCTGGGTTCAGATGCTTCGTTAATAGCCGGGATATTATCTATTGTCACGGGTAAGACGATAATCCTATTATGACAATATGATTTCTATTTGATGACTGTAATATATATAAAGATATGTTTGGATTAATCTTTCTAACGAGAAGAAAAGATTTCTTCGAAAAAAAAATGATTTTGTGGTTTGATCTGATCTGAAACTATTTGATTGAAAATGTAACTGGGTTATGTGAGGTTGAATCTATCCACTGGATTGGAAACAAACTTTAAATGTACATGTGTGATCTGAAGGATAGTATGGAAGTAGAACTTGTATTTTTGAGGATTTGATACAGAATTATGTTTTTCGGAACAATCCTATCTGAGAAATGTTATGGTAAATTAAAGTTAGTTCAATTGTTGAAGCTTTCTTTTGCACGAAGACATTATCCACTAAAATATTAGTTCTGATTTAGTCTAAATTGAACGAAGAGTTTACGAACCTCATTCATGTGTCAATGGACGGGTCGAAGTATAATAATGGAGCACACAGAGATATCCTGTGATTCCTTATGATTCGAATTGTTAAAAGACTATGAGCTTGTGATTGACTACCATCCGGGAAAGGCTAATGTTGTTACTGATGTTTTAAGCCGAAAATCACTGTTTGTTTAGTGTGAAATGAATGCGTATATGGCTATGTCTGATGATGATTCAATAATAGTTGAATTAAAAGTGAGACCGTTATTTATTCAGCAAAATTAGTGATACTCAAAAAGTTGATAATGATTTGTTAGCGAAGCAGGTCTAAGGTGATTTGAAGGTTGATTCAGAGTTTCGAAGTTGATGCTGAAATTTTTCTGAGGTTCAGAAACCAAATATGTGTTCCGAGGAATTCAGATGTTGATTCAGATGATTTTGAATGAAGTTCACAACAGTTGATTGTCTGTTCACTCAGGTAGTATAAAGATGTATAGTGATCTGAAACAACTTTATTTGGTGGTATGGTATGAAATGAGATATTTTCGACTTTTCTTGAAATATTTAATCTGTCAACAAGTAAAAAGCCGAGCATCGGGTATCTTACAGGTTGTTTTGGTGATTTTGATACACGAATGGAAATGGGATAGAGTCACGATGGATTTTGTATTTGGTTTTCTGTTGACACCAAGCAAGAAAGATGCAATTTGGATTATTGTTGATTGATTGGCTAAATCGGCTTATTTTGTTTTGGATATGTACAGACTACTCGCTTGATAAGTTAGTTGAATTGTATGTTTCTCAATTTGAAAGATTACATGGTGTACCTATATCTATTGATTTGAATAAAGATTCGAGGTTTACATCGGGTATTGGAAGAAAGCGCATGATGCTTTAGGTGCGAATTACATTTCAAAGATGACTTTCCATCCATGCAATGTGGGCGGTCTAAACGAGTCATTCAGATACTGGAGGATATGTTGAAATGTTGCATTCTGAGTTGGAAAGTATGTAGGAACGATATCTACCTCTGATTGGATTTCTGTACAATAAAATGGCATCTTATGAGGCTTTATACGGTCGTAAATGTCATACGTCATTGTATTAGATTGAGCTCTGTAAAAAATAAGATATACAGGGTCGAATTGATCAGAGAGACTAAACAGAAAGTAAAAGTGATCCGTGAAAATCGAAAAAGCGACGGATCGATCGCCGAAATCATTTGCGGGCTTGAAAAGTAAAGACATAGAGTTTCAGATCGGGGATAAAGTATTTTTGAAAGTCTCACCGTGGAAGAAAATACTCAGATTCGATCGTAAAGGCAAATTGAGTCCGAGATTTATTAGACCGTACGAGATTATAGAGAGGATTGGACAGGTTGCGTATAGACTGCTGTTGCCACCTAAGTTAGAAAAGATCCATAATGTATTTCTTGTTTCGATGCTTCGTAGATACCGATCTGATCCTTCACATGTGATTAGTCCGACAGAGGTCGAGATTCAGCCTGGTATGACATATGAAGAGGAACCGATTTGTATTCTGGCTTGTGAGATAAAAGAATTGAGAAATAAGAAAATTCTGTTGGTCAAAGTATTGTGGAAAAAGCACGGGGTTGAGGAAGCAACTTGGGAATCAGAGAATATGATGAAGGAACGTTATCCAAACCTATTTACTTGTAAGATTTTCGGGGACGAAATCCCTAAGGGGGGAGAGTTGTAACAGCCCAATTTAGACCCTAATCGGAACAGTGGTTTCGGGACCACAAATCCGAGTCTAAAAAATATTTTATTATTATTTTCTATGTTAATTATGTGTGAATTTACTTTTGTGAAAGTTTCGTGAATTAATTTTATTGTTTGTGTGGTTAATTTAAGAAAAAAAAAGGGCTTAATGGCGTAAAATGAAAATTTGATGGTTAAATAAGAAAGTGCCTAATTGTTGTTGTCTTTATAATTTGGAGGCTTTATGTTGTAATTTAGCCATAAGTGTGAGTAGTGGACGGCATCATGTCAAATTATATAGCTTATTTTATTATGTATAATGGTTTAATAATAATAAAATAATATAATGTTATTATAAAAAAACAAACATAAGTTAAAAAGCCATTATCATCTTTTAAGTGGCCGAATATTGCAAAGAAGAAAGCTTTATGTTCTTCAAAATTTCGACACCTATTTTGGTTTGATTCAAGGTTAGTTTTTGTTCGGTTTTTGATAATTTTTACGTTTTTAAAATCGTTGCTTCGAATACTACAAGACCCATGCTTGAATTTTTGAAATTGATGATGATTTTGTGTTATGCCATTGATGATAATTTGTGATTTTTGTTGTTTGATGATAGAAAATGAAAGATATGTTTTAAATAACATGTTTTATATTTGGATTTTTGATAATTTTGAGTAATTTGGACTAAATTGTAAAAAAATAAAATGTTTGAGGGACTAAAATGTGAAATAAATGAATATATGGATTAGTATGAGCATAAGGAAGATTCGGCCTAACTATGATGTGGTGAGATTTTGTGTATTTTGTATTTTGTGCAATTAGGACGAATTTGTAAAAGTATGAAATATCAGGGGTAAAATGGTAATTTTCCCATTTATGTGTTGTTGGATTTAATTGAATGAGATTGTGTTTAAATGGGGTTAATTTGAAATTATATAGATCAAGAACAAAAGAAATCGGACTTGGATTGGGAAAAACAAAAGTTGTCGACTAGTCGTCCCGTTCCGTTTTACATCGTCCGAGGTAAGTTTGTTGGCAAATAGACGTGTTTAATTGTAGATAAATGTTATATATATGTTGGAATGAAAAATATTAATTTATATGTGCTTCTGCTGAAAGTGAATAAGCTTGGCTACAATGTTCAAATAGCCGATTTATAATGTCCGTCGATATTCGAGGTAAGTTTTTAAGCAATCATGTTGGATTGGATTTATCTATAAAGATATACATGAATTTAATGGAAGTATATATGTGTATTGTTGATATAGCCGAATATGAGATTGATTTGAGAGATGAATATAGTCGAATGTGATGTATACATATATTTCAATGATATACACGGATGTGATATTGATTCGAGAGATGAATAAGATAATACGTGTATATATATATGGTTGAGGTTTAAGCTTTATATATATATATATATATATGAATGAGTAGCAAGTTTGAGATATGCACATATAAGCATATATGTGTTGTTAATTATAATTAAACATGAAATTTATATGCTGATTTGTAATATGTGAAATTAATGTACGGAAATGATAGTATAAAACATAGCATTAAGTGTGCGAGATGTTAATGTGACGGCACTAAGTGTGCGATACGTTACAAGGTTTTGGCACTAAGTGTGCGAGATGTTAATGTAACGGCACTAAGTGTGCGATACGTTACAAGGTTTTGGCACTAAGTGTGCGGGTTTACTGATCCTTTAAGTGTATCGATTATTGAATGTGATAAACGAGATAAAATGATCAGGTATGTGATGATAGATTATCATTTGGATAATGAAGTAAGTATTGACTGTTGAAATGAAATTATGTATTGTACATATTAATATGTGATTTATATGGGTTTGAAATGCAAGTATAAATTCGGTAAATGATATATGCTTATGAAATTAAGAAAATGTGATATATTTGTATACTTGCGTAAATGTATATGTATTTGTATTGAGATGGGAAAGTGATTATAGATCAATGTGAAATCTATTATTGAATGTGTGAGCATTCGGCTTTAAGGATATGAAATGTGAAAGTTTACAAATGGTGATATAAATTATAGTTATGGTTCTAAACCTCGATTGTGATTATATTAAATTGGCCTTACTAATATAATGATATAATGCATTGTTGTTATGTAATTGCTTATAACTTACTAAGCTATGATAGCTTACTGTATGTGTTTGTTTGCATTGTTTATTAGATATTGGAGTCAAGTTACGAGCTCGGGATCATCGTCAAATTTTATCACACTATCGACTGTCATCGGTATTTTAGAAGCTGAATTTTCAAACCTATGGCATGTATAGGCTAGATTGAAATTAATAAAGTTGGATTTTGGTTTTGTATTGATCGTTGTTAATCAGAGCTTTAAAATTTATAAAAAGAATGATCGAACCTGGAAACTAACTCTGACAACGATTAAAGGCAAGTGTACCTATCAAACAGTAGTATAGCTTAGGCAAGACCGGATTATCGAACCCAAAGGAACTAAAAGTACTAATACTAACTTTATTTTTATTATTTAACCTAAAATAAGTGAAGTTGCTTTTAATCTAAATTTAACGAATTACTAAGCTAAGGACACAAAGACGAAAAAAGACTAAAATTGGGGAGATAACTTTCAGAAAAACTCAGTTGATTTAGATGCTACCCTCAGGAAGAATCCACCTAGACTTCACTTGTTATCTATCACTGAACCATATGATTTTATTTACTTAGTTTGATCCGTAAGACTCCCTAACGTATATTAAACCCTCTCTCGAGGCGAATAACGTCTAACCCTAGGTTAATTAGTGGAACTCTCGTTCTCTTATAATAACCCCCTAGAATAGCAGTAAATTGATCTATGGACTCCCATATTAGGTTTCACCCTAATCCGGCAAAATCTTGTCGCCCTATCTCTAGGCGTGTGATCAACTCCGCTTAATTATGCTAGATCTACTCTTAGGCAGGGTCTATTCCTCCTCCACCTAAGCACATTAAATTTGGATTAAGCTCACATAATTAAGAACAAACTAAGTATTTATCATATAATTTAGAAAATAATAACAAGATTCATCATAGGTTTCATCCCCTTCAGGTATCTGAAGGGGTTAGTTCATAACTAAATAAGAAAACATCTCAAGAGAAAAGATAAAACAAAACATAAGAAATCCCTAAAACTCCCTGAAGGAATTGAAGGAGAGATCCGCCGTCTTGAGTAGAATCTCGGCTTCTTGAGATGGATCAACTGGCTATATTCGAGTGATTCCCACAACTCTGACCTTTTCGGCTTGGCTTGTAACACCCCATACCCGGCCCAAACACTACAGCCGGATCTGGCATGCCACTCAAAAGAGTTTTGTAAAAGATATCGCAATCTTCGGGAAATATTTTTCTTGTATTTAATCTTTTATTCGGGAAAACTTAATAACTTGATAAGTTTAAATAATATATAAATTTCACTTGTTGTTTTATGAATAAAAACCAAAATCTTAATACATGCCTTAGTTTAGTTAAAGTTTAAATGTCAATAATGAAAGCCCAAAATAAAACCCAAAGCAAAGTATAATAGTCTAGTGGCCCATGGCCTTATTACAACGAAACTTAAAACCCACTTAAGATAAATTTCTTAAAAATAAATAAATAAAGTGAAGTCTTTTTCTTTGAATCCTCAATGCTCTGTCGCATGGCCACCTTGCTCTCCTCCTCCGGCCGGTCCGATGCACTAAGTGCTACCTAAAATTGTTAAAATAATAGGGTGAGTCGCGAGACTCAGTGTGCAACCCACATGCACCATTAGATTTGGGCCTTAGACCCACGAACATATATCGAATATATTATAATGAAATTATGCAAAGCCCAACCCAACTCCTAGGTTTCCAACCGCTACACACCACCCTTACCCGCCAATCACACCATTGGGGATTTCTACAATCAACCCACACCGCTACACACCATCGATGGCGGTCATGCTGCAGATTAGTCGCTCATCGTCAAATCGTGATGAGTCACCAGGCTGAAATGGCATAAGCCACCGAAAACAGAGTTGTGACAGAGTCACCAGGCTGAAATGGCATAAGCTACCAGAAACAGAGCACTTCCCCCTTTTCATCAATTACCCTACCCCGAGCATACATAGAAATTTACATGCAAAACATATCTTTTTAACAGAAACATTCACTGAAGAATGGCAGAAAGCACTAACCTGATATTTAGCCTTTACCCTTCTCGGGTTTTCAAACGTTATGCCGGGATTTCGACATTTAACAGAGTATAGCAGATTTATTACACATATACATATATATATATAAACAATCTAATGGTGTGAGAAGTTACACACCTGGTTACCGTTAGGACGACACTCTCTATGTTGACACTATCAGAAGCTGCTAAAACTGCTATCTGTCTAAGATTTTGTTCGGATGCCGGTCCACAACCTACTGGCCAATCCCGAACTGCTGACACCGCTCGCTTTTTAAACTTAGGGATTGGTTTTACAGATCCAATCCCCTCCTTTGCCTGATCCATATTTGATTCCATCGAGGGACCTTCTCAGTTGCTTAAAATCCCGTAAAGAGGTATGATACTTAGAGACTAACGATTTTTGGCTTTTAGATCTAGACGATCAGGTCTCCTTCAAATCCCGGAATTCTGCCCAACATAGCACCATTAAACTATTAGTTTTTCGACTTTTGCCTTTCAAGAACCGAAATAGAATATGAGATCTAACAATCGACACTTACCTTAGTATAGGGAATTCGGCTAGCACTTGGAGAGAAGATTCGAAGAATGTCAAAGAAAAAGATTTAAATGCCGGAAGAACTAATTCTCAACTAGGATGAATAAAGAAAAACTATGGAGATTTCGGCTTTTTAGAGAAATCGGCTCAAAGGGAAAAAGAATGGAGAAGAGGTTTAAGCTTTTGAAGAAATTGAAGAAAAGAAATTGGAGAGGGAGAGACTAAGAATTTCGGCACAATGGAAGGAGAAGAAATTAGGGTTTAAATGTCGAATCAATGAGATATCCTCCCTATTTATAGAAATTTGGCACCTATTGTTCAAACCCAAAACGCCCTTCCTAATAACTAAAAGTCAAGCTAAAAGAAAAGGGAAAATTCGGTACCCATATATACTAAAATAAATAAATAAATAAATAAATAGAATAAACCTACACTCCCTAATCAACTCAAACTTATCACTAATTAAATTCCTTTATTATCTTAAAAATTTATCCTCATCAAAAAGTCCTTTTATTTAGCCCAAAAATTCAATTTGAATTTCATTCAAATAGCTTCGAACAACAGACCATCTTTTGGCATTTTGGTCCAATTCAAATACCTTCCCACGCCAGCAGCAAAATTTCAAGCTATTACGCACAAGGAAACTCAAACCCGAGACCTCCAAGCACAACCACACGCTACCAGCCACTGCACCAGAAACATTCTTGTGATATATTTCGTTGTCAACTTCTTTTAAAGTATACTTTCCAGCAACCGAATCATCCAAAGAAATCCAAAAATATTAACCGACACCCAGATTCGAACCTCCGCCCTTTTCACTATGAGGCACATCCCTTGCCACTGCGCCACTGTTTCATTTGAGTCATAATTCCTTCCCAATTAATTATCAACCTTTATTCCGTGCTCGGGTTTACTTAAAAAACCCAACATTTCGCAAGACAACGCGACTAGAACCTTGTTCCCCTACTACTCCTAACGCCTTTGCCCTTTGGGCAGCGCTTCCTTGTGTCATGAAACATTTAACTAATTATAAGGCCTAAACTCGCCTTCATACTATCATATGCGCAATAAAAACTTTTGCCATACCCAAGACTTGGACCTTTGACCTCCAACTTATTCACAACGCCCCAAGCCACGGACCACCTACTTCTTTGTGATATCTTTTAACCCAACAATATTTTAAAAGCCTTATGACTACCACCAACCTCCCTAAAAAAACAACATTTTTGCTAAAGCCCTAGATCGAGCCTAGGACTTTTCCAACACTACCAACCCTTCCTAAACCTCCTAAAAATTAAACTAAACTTGCAATAATAATTTTTTTTAAAAGACAATGTCCATTCAAACTTTTCATGATAAAATAATTTATTTCTGTTTGAATAATATTTTTAAGAAAAATTAACTATTTAAATGCATTAGTGACATTATAAAAGTAGAGGGACAAACTGTGTAAAAGTAAAGCATATAAATCAAATCCCCAAATTTTAGCATAATCTAGGGGTCAATTAAAAATTGACCATTATCTTATTTTAGTATAAACCACATATTAATTTTTTTTTAGTACATTCAAATTATATATACTCATATTGTATATTAACGAAAATTTAACGATAGAAATTGATATTATAAAAAAATATAAGAACTAAATTATATTAAAATATAAAAAAATAAATCAAGAATAATAGAAAAATTAATATTTCTAAATTATAACTTCGTTCATCACACTGATAACATAAATAAAATAATTAATTATATGACAAGGACAAAGTTATAGAAAATATTTGATAAATTGATGCATAAATAGAGTTTAATATTATGCCACATTAAATTTTATTATAATTCAGTTAATATATTTAAAAGGGAGGAAAAATTAGTGAACAATAATTACAAGTTTTTTTTTTAACGACAAAAATCCATTCTCTCGACACACGAACCCACTTATTCTAGGCCCAAATTCAAGGTGTTACATGGCTCCTTGGCCTAGCTCACCGCAATCTTTTCAGCTGACCCTTAGGGGGTTTATATAGGCTCTTGGAGTACGTTTCTTTCTCCCTAAGTATCCAAATTCGAGTGAAATTGCTCTTTTCAGCAACAAGGACACGGCCATGGCACACGCCCGTGTGGATCGTGGCCAGGCCGTGCTCGGACTTCTTTAATGAGACACGGCCGTGTGAATCGAGGGAAGACCATGTTCTAGATGATCAGTGAGGCACGGCCGTGTGGGCTAAGGTTCAGGCCGTGTCGATTTCTTCTTTGGCCCATTTTGGTCCGTTTTGAGCCCGTTTCTCGTTCTTTTTATCCTTGGGTGCTTTCCTGGGTCTAAGACATGAAAAGAAAGGATTAACAGCACTTTTTTACATAAATTAAGGGATAAATCATCCAAAACCATACTAAATGTGGGATTAAAATATGTTACTATTTCTGTTTATCAAATACCCCCACACTTAAGCTTTTGCTTGTCCTCAAGCAAAATTCTCAACTTACAATTAAAACGAACTTTCTATAATTCATAATTCCTATCAACAATGTTTTATCATATTTCATAGATAATTTACACATGGATAATTCAACTTAAAGAGTTCTAAAAATTCAAACAGTCTAAGTCATAGATTTTGTATCTCAAAAATATAGGTGTCTCCCCTTATCTAAATAATTACCTTTAATTCGAAATCGACAAGGATTGACATCCTTACAAAATATCCACTCAAATCACTCAAAGTGTTTAAGGTTCAAAATTTAGGCATTCAAAATTCGAACATGAAAAGTTAATCCCATAGGCTTGCCTGAAAATCAAGTCTCCACCACTATAATATGAGATGATGCACAAATCAAAAGGTCTTTTGACAGGTTGTAAATGGGGCTAGGGTTAAGGTGTGGATAAAGGCTGAATTAAAAGGTTAGAATCGAGACTGAATTGACAAATTACCTAACTAGAAAAAATGAACTGATAAATAAATAATTACATGAATTGAAACTTGAAACTAATAATACGAGCTTCTTCTTCAATATTTGGAATTCAAACGTATAAGCTCACTTAATCACATAACTAATAAAAACTAGTAATGAATATACTTCATTTTTTTTAAGAACAAATCAAGTAATAATAAAGAACTTTAACAACTGAAATATAGAACATAGTTAGGCAACTGCTCAAAATCAAATCTCGACAAAAAGGGGGTCAAGGAATGGTGATAACAAATATACAAAGGGTTTTGGGTTAATATTAGTGGGTGAGTCAATAAAAAGGGTTGTTGGGATCAAAGGGGTTCACTAGGGGTTAATTATGAAGGTGGGTTTTTAGTAGAGTAAGTGGGTTAAATCCTAGGTGCCTTTATCATCTCTGTATATCAAATCAAAAAGTGTGGTCTCGACATGTATAATTGATGCAAGTTCTAGAATAACAAATCAATGTTGACACTGTAACATCCTGAAAATGGGCCTATGCATTTTTGATTTAATTATACGAAATGGCATGTCTTATGTGTTATGAATGTATTGTGAACATTTTTGGAAACTTGGAAATGTAAGGAAATGATTTGGAAAAGTTAATGTAACACCCCAAACCCGGCCCAAACACTACGACCGAATTTGGTGTGCTACAGAGAAAGTATTTTTAAAAATCCCTTTAAGCCGAATTAACTTTTTGATAAAAGATAGTGTTCGATTTAAAACACTTGAAGTGTATATAAAAAAAAACATACTTAGGTTTATTTTAAAAAAATATTCATTAAGTCAGATTGTTACCGATTCAGGTGTGCCCGATGGCACGATAAAATATTTTGCGATTTAAAATTTTAGAAACCACGTGTACTTAATTTAATGTTAGAAAATAGTTTAACGAATTAATCCAAACATAGAATAATAAAATTGTGTCTAGGCCTTATTACAACTTAATTAAAATAAACCAACATTAAATAAAATAAAACAAAGTCCAAGTTCGTCTAATTAAAATTTCCCTTTGCATGGCCACCTCGAGTCCATCCACTCCATCTCCGCGATCTACCCATCGCAAAATGTTAAGGGAAGGGTGAGTCACCAAGACTCTCGTGTGTAAATCCCCACCCCGGAAAATATATCTCATACACAATTCATTAATAAACATGCTCATGCAACCCAACCTAACCATCCATACTCCCTTTTCTACCCCGTGTGGTCAAAACCCCGGTGGTCAAAACCCATGATGACTTAGAGTCACAAATCGATGATGGGGCCAACCCATCGTGGGGTCAAAACCACCGATGACCATAGGTCACAATATATCAAATGTGGTCAAAACCATCGGTGGTACCAAACCACTTTGGGACTTAGTCGCAAATAATCAATTGTTGTGGTCAAAACCACCGATGACCATAGGTCACAATAATCTGATGGGGCCAACCCATCTTGTGGTCAAAACCACCGACGATAGTCCATAAAATCATCCCCTCCTCTCATTAATCCCACCATCACATGCTTATATATCAATTATCATATATCATGGCATAACATTTAGCATCATGTGATGGCATGCAAATCATATATCAACAATCGCAAGTTGGGGACTTACTCGAAATCCATGCTTAGCCATAAGCAAACATTACCACAAGAGTGACTAACAATACTTGATAATCATGTAAATTAATAAAGTGTGTAATGAGTTTTTACACACGATACTATCGTAATTCCTAGGTCCGAAGAATTAAGTCGTCCACCCTAGATTTCCTTGCCCTATATTCGGCCAAGCACAAGGTTTAGTGTCCTAGGCCATTCGGCCAAACCAAAATATCCAAAGGGTTAGTATTTAACCCGAAAGCCTTACCTAACCGTTTAGAATATTAGCTTCAAACACCGAATCACGAATCAAAAATTGATTGTGAACGTTGGCGAACTCACTTGCTTATTCTCAAATCCCGAAGATCCTTCCGAAATCGACTAAAGGAAAGCCACCTTCTCTTGCACAATATTTGGCCAAATGGAGTTTAATATAAAGGAAAGGGATTTCGGCACTTTGATAGGGATTAAATTAGGCTATGATTAATTTTATAATTAAACAAGGCTGGACTTTTAGTAAGAAAAAAAGAAGAAGAAAGGTAAAAGGAGTAAATGATTCGGCTTAAAGGGGTTTGAGGGTAATGGAAAAATGAAAGAAAAATAAGAAGGAAAAGAGGTTAGAATTTTCGGCTAAGCAGAAATGGAAAAAAAAACAAAGCAAAATGGTCAATTGGTGCTTTTATAAGCATTCGGCACCCCCTCCTTTCAAGCTTGCCGTCCACTCCTTCCAACAAGGAGTTCAATTTCTAATCAATTCCTTGAAATTCTCCTAGCCACTAAATTGATTTAATTCAAATAATTGAATTAATCCCAAACAATAATCCAATAATCCACTAATATCTTCTTTATCTTTTATTATCCTTAGAATTAATAAAAAAAAATCCAATTTAAAAACTAATTAATATCCCCATCTTATCCCATCAAATAAAAAAACAAGGACTCCATGTGCTTGCCAACTCCAGTCGAATGCTCATCAAAGAGCCATGTGCAGGCCAAACTCTTCACCCACGTTAGCAGCAAAATAAAAAGGAAAGAAAAACTCATTTTGCTACCTCTTAGATTCGAACCAGGGACGTTTAACAGCAGCAGCCCCTCCAACGTCCCAGGCTAACTCTCCCATCCGACTTTCTTGCCATAAAGCCCCCACATTTAGTTATAAGGCCTTCCTAGGCCTAACGCCCTAAAAGCCCACAAGGAAAAAAACATTTCCCCCTTGTTCCTTCCACGGATCGAACCTAAGACCCCTAGCAAGCTCTTAGGCGCACCACGCCACTTATACCAAGCCCATCCTTTGTGCCTTAGCTCGCCCAAAATTTTATTAAAGCCCTAACTAACCTAGCTCCTTCCTTTTACACACTTAAAAATAAATTTTAATACTAAGTCAGGCCTAGCTCGGGTTTAATTCTAGACCCCAAAACATGCCAAATAAATCATAAATTTATTCTTCAGGCACACACATGAGAAATTATCTAAGTTACAAACAACCCCTAATTTAGGGTGTTACAATTCTACCCCCCTTAAAAATAATTTCGTCCTCGAAATTACTTATTATCGCTCAATCGTGCATCCTTAACTCGTCACACTACGCTACTGCTGCGCACTCTGACCTTAAAGAATTATCTTACTTCCTAGAAACATTCCCTACGTTCATAATCCAAGTTCCATACACTTCACTAGCAACATAAGAATGAACTAACGTAACCATGACCAAGACAATTGAGGGTATTCTGGAAATAAGAAACTTACCCGTTGTCATGTCTGGAACATCTTCCTCCTCACGATGACCAAGCGCATAAACCAACCTTGGTTGCCTCGCCTCTGCACCTCAAACACCTCGGCCACGCCTGTTACCATTTGCATTACCTCTAGCCGCACCTCGACCCTCCGTGGTGGTCCTTCATTTCTAACACGAGCACGGTTCGACCTTACGGTTGATTCCTAGCTAACTTCCGAGGACAATCCCTTACGGTGATCGAACGATCCACACTCAAAGCACCCTCGATTACCACTCCAACACTCACCCTTGTGAGGCTTGCCACACCGAGCACATTGTGGCGGCCATTGGGTATTGGGGCAAAGCAGCAGCCTAGCGTTTGATCCGACCCATCAAACCTCGTCCTCTTCTGTTTCATTACCCAAGAACCTTGAAGGTTCCGAGCTTCTCTTATTCCAATCCCGTTCTTGGTTCCACTTTACTGGACTGTCTTACTCCTCAAAGCAACTTTAGACTTCTCCACAAGAACAGCAAACTCGTTCTGTTGTGGAGCTATCATCATCCTCGGCTCATCTCTCACCCCATCCTCGAATCTAACACAGCGTTCATGCTCGGTACCACAATACCACGAGCATACCTACTCAACCGAAGGAATTCGGCCTCATACTCCGCCACTGTCTTATTGCCTTGGACCAGTTCAAGAAAGCCTTTCATTTGTGCATCTACGTAGCTAGTACCCACATACTTCTTCCGATAGGCATCCTTGAAAAATTCCCGGTGAGATTTTTCGCACACCGCGCTCCATCCCTTACAAGTGAGCCACCACCGATATGACTCATCCCGAAGCAAAGAAATTACACCCTTCAATTTCTCCTCACCAGTAAAATCTATGTCATCCATGATTCTTTCGATTGCTTCCAACCAAGACTCGCGCACTAGGTGCCACCCGAAACTCCCTAAATACTTCGCTCCGTTAGCCCGAGTCGTTCAACCACAGAATTTACGGGCTCCCGCACCGCGCCCGGCCCTCAAAGAACTCGTTCCAATACCCGTAATACTGACTTGAGATACGACATCATCACCACCC
Source organism: Gossypium sturtianum (assembly GCA_025698515.1). Classification (NCBI taxonomy): domain Eukaryota; kingdom Viridiplantae; phylum Streptophyta; class Magnoliopsida; order Malvales; family Malvaceae; genus Gossypium; species Gossypium sturtianum. The sequence continues at coordinate 58,544,431 of CM046946.1, read as the reverse complement.
GTCCGATCTTGAAATTCGATTTCCGCCACGGCAGATCGGCATCTCATTTCTAGACCCGTGACCGGACCTTGTCGGCTCGGCAAGGTCATCCTACCCCTACCACGGCCACGCGGCGGACGTCCACGACCTCTTGAACTCATTCTAACGATTGCGTTTATCCGCTTAAGAATTTTATGCATTAGTACTTGTTTCACTTGGTTATCCATGAAGAAATTTTATGAGGAGAGTGTAATAGAGATTCTTTCGATCACACACAAAGTTTTAAATCTTCTACCCTAGTTCACACTGTAAGGGCTCATCCATTCCCTAATACCTTTCATACTTATTCACTCTTGGACATTTTCGCCCATTCCTAACCTGTGGGTATTTTCGTCTTTTTCCTACTGGGTTTTTTTTTCCAGTAATTTTTCGGAACTGAATATTTTCTTGATGATTTCCAAAGCTAAGTTGTTGAATATTTGTAAAATAGTTAAAATTTTTGGGCAAAACCATTGAATTAATATTTTATGGGTCGTGGGCATTTTGGTAATTTTACTCCTAAGGGTATTTACGTAATTTTTCACAAGTCAAGTTTTTCGAGAAAAAACGTTGTAAAAGTAATGTTCTAGGATTTGAGAAAGTTATTGCACAAGTTTTGAAAACATTAGGGTTTGTTGTTTCATTCTATTTGGAAAACAAGGCTAATTCCCTTTTCGGGTTTTAATCATTGTGTTTAGCCTATGACCGAGCCCCCTCCGGTCGTGGTGAACCAAAGCTACGCACTGTGCGTAATTTGAGTGAAGAGGAGGTGGGTCACGCGGACCGCTTAAATACCAAGCTCTCACCGAACCTTTCTAGACATGCGCACAGAGGTTACCACACCACCGAGCCCCTGCGAGTTAGGGTGAACTGAAGCTACGCACTGCAGGATACTGCGAAGAGGAGGTGAGTCACGAGGATCGCTTAAATACCGGGCTCTTAGGATCCAATCCTAGACATGCGTCTACAGGGGTTACCACACCCTAGCTCATTGACTAAGTCATAGGTTGGTTTAGTTCCTTAAGTCTTATGCTTCGTTTGTGTTTGAGTAATCTAACCTTAGGGTCCAAGTCCTATAAGTCTATCTACGTTCCATGCTTCCTACCCTTCTACAGAATATAATTCACCAAGAGGTTTAGATATACTTACAGGCGGATTGGTGCAGGAGACTCGGGCCATCTTTGTTCAAAAACCAAAAATCATTCCATAAGGCCTACCAAAACATTTTTGGGCCTTGGGCCCCCACAGCCGAGCTTTGAACTGGGCTCTGATACCAATTTGTAACACACCAAACCCGGCCCAAACACTACGACCGAATTTGGTGTGCTACAGAGAAAGTATTTTTAAAAATCCCTTTAAGCCGAATTAACTTTTTGATAAAAGATAATGTTCGATTTAAAACACTTGAAGTGTATATAAAAAAAAAACATACTTAGGTTTATTTTAAAAAAATATTCATTAAGTCAGATTGTTACCGATTCAGGTGTGCCCGATGGCACGATAAAATATTTTGCGATTTAAAATTTTAGAAACCACGTGTACTTAATTTAATGTTAGAAAATAGTTTAACGAATTAATCCAAACATAGAATAATAAAATTGTGTCTAGGCCTTATTACAACTTAATTAAAATAAACCAACATTAAATAAAATAAAACAAAGTCCAAGTTCGTCTAATTAAAATTTTCACTGCATGGCCACCTCGAGTCCATCCAGCTCCATCTCCGCGATCTACCCATCTGCAAAATGTTAAGGGAAGGGGTGAGTCACCAAGACTCAGTGTGTAAATCCCCCACCCGGAAAATATATCTCATACACAATTCATTAATAAACATGCTCATGCAACCCAACCTAACCATCCATACTCCCTTTTCTACCCCGTGTGGTCAAAACCACTGGTGGTCAAAACCACTGATGACTTAGAGTCACAAATCTGATGATGGGGCCAACCCATCGTGGGGTCAAAACCACTGATGACCATAGGTCACAATATATCAAATGTGGTCAAAACCACTGGTGGTACCAAACCACCGGGACTTAGTCGCAAATAATCAATTGTTGTGGTCAAAACCACCGATGACCATAGGTCACAATAATCTGATGGGGCCAACCCATCTTGTGGTCAAAACCAGCGACGGCCAGTCCATAAAATCATCCCCTCCTCTCATTAATCCCACCATCACATGCTTATATATCAATTATCATATATCATGGCATAACATTTAGCATCATGTGATGGCATGCAAATCATATATCAACAATCGCAAGTTAGGGGACTTACGAAATCCATGCTTAGCCATAAGAAAACATTACCACAAGAGTGACTAACAAATACTTGATAATCATGTAAATTAATAAAGTGTGTAATGAGTTTTTACACACACGATACTATCGTAATTCCTAGGTCCGAAGAATTAAGTCGTCCACCCTAGATTTCCTTGCCCTATATTCGGCCAAGCACAAGGTTTAGTGTCCTAGGCCATTCGGCCAAACCAAAATATCCAAAGGGTTAGTATTTAACCCAAAGCCTTACCTAACCGCTTAGAATATTAGCTTCACACCGAATCACTTAATCGAAAATTGATTGATTTAACGTTGGCGAACTCACTTGCTTATTCTCAAATCCCGAAGATCCTTCCGAAATCGACTAAAGGAAAGCCACCTTCTCTTGCACAATATTTGGCCAAATGGAGTTTAATATAAAGGAAAGGGATTTGGCACTTTGATAGGGATTAAATTGGCTATGATTAATTTTATAATTAAACAATTTGGACTTTTAGTAAGAAAAAGAAGAAGAAAGGTAAAAGGAGTAAATGATTGGCTAAAGGGGTTTGAGGGTAATGGAAAAATGAAAGAAAAATAAGAAGGAAAAGAGGTTAGAATTTTCTGCCAAGCGAAATGGAAAAAAAAAACAAAGCAAAGTGGTCAATTGGTGCTTTTATAAGCATTGGCACCCCCTCCTTTCAAGCTTGCCGCCCACTCCTTCCAACAAGGAGTTCAATTTCTAATCAATTCCTTGAAATTCTCCTAGCCACTAAATTGATTTAATTCAAATAATTGAATTAATCCCAAACAATAATCCAATAATCCACTAATATCTTCTTTATCTTTTATTATCCTTAGAATTAATAAAAAAAAATCCAATTTAAAAACTAATTAATATCCCCATCTTATCCCATCAAATAAAAAAACAAGGACTCCATGTGCTTGCCAACTCCAGTCGAATGCTCATCAAAGAGCCATGTGCAGGCCAAACTCTTCACCCACGTTAGCAGCAAAATAAAAAGGAAAGAAAAACTCATTTTGCTACCTCTTAGATTCAAACCGGGGGACGTTTAACAGCAGCCCTCCAACGCCCTGTGCCAACTCTCCCATCCGACTTTCTTGCCATAAAGCCCCACATTTAGTTATAAGGCCTTCCTAGGCCTAACGCCCTAAAAGCCCACAAGGAAAAAAACATTTCCCCCTTGTTCCTTCCACGGATCGAACCTAAGACCCCTAGCAAGCTCTTAGGCGCACCACGCCACTTATACCAAGCCCATCCTTTGTGCCTTAGCTCGCCCAAAATTTTATTAAAGCCCTAACTAACCTAGCTCCTTCCTTTTACACACTTAAAAATAAATTTTAATACTAAGTCAGGCCTAGCTCGGGTTTAATTCTAGACCCCAAAACACGCCAAATAAATCATAAATTTATTCTTCAGGCACACACATGGGAAATTATCTAAGTTACAAACAACCCCTAATTTAGGGTGTTACAGTTAAGTTTAAAAGTGGAAAGTGAACATTTTTGGAAACTTGGAAATGTAAAGAAATGCATTGGAAATGTTAAGTTTAAAAGAGGAAAGTGAACATTTTTGGGAACTTGGAAATGTAAGGAAATGTCTTAGAAAATGTTAAGTTTTAAAGTTTAAAAGAGGAAACTAAGGCAAGGTGGCCTTAAGAAAATTAATAGAGGAAATTTGACACAAGAACGGGTTTGGAAAAGTGGCAAGGAGACGCCACTTAAAGCCCAGTAAGTGACGCCACAAGCAAGGGGAGAGGGGCCCGAGTTCGAGTCGCATGGGAAGAAAATAAAGGATTTTTATTTTTTCTACAAGGAGCAGAGGAGGTGGACGTCACTAAGGAACTCCAGGGAGGAGTTTATTCTCTTTAAAATTTGGCTAAATAGATGGGTACATGATGGATAATTATTGGTATTTTTAATAAGAGATAATTAAAGGATTATTTCTATTAATTTTAAATAAGGTGATAAAGCTATCAAAATAGAAGTGATGGCCAAGTAAGGGATTCTAAGATAGTAATTTCGACTACTAGAGGAAAGGAGGGCCATTCATTCTTTCTTTCAACCCTTCTCTCTCTGCCGAATTTCCTAGAGCATTTGTTCTTCTTCTTTTTGTTAGCCAAAGTCGAAAACTCAAGATACCATCATTAGCCGATTTCTTTATACCAATCAAAGAGCCGAAATCAAGATCTTTTTAGCCTACATAGCCGAATGTTGTCAAAGGCTCAAGCAAGGATTGCCGATTCCTAAAGTAAGGGTAAGATCTCATTCGGTTTCATCCTTTTTCTTTTAAGATTTGTCGAAATCTAGGACTAACCCCATTAATATCTTGTTGCCGAAACTTTGAAGAGATCTTTTGGGATTTACTAAGCGTCGACTACAAGGAAGGAGAAGTTCTTTTTCCGAAGGTACACCATAGGCCGCGTGTTCCCTAGTTATTCGTTGAATTTCGGGATTTAAAATCCACAAGGTAAGTGTCTATAGCATTCGGCCAAGGCCATGTTTGGTAAATATATGTGTTCATTAATTATTCAAAAGCCAAAACTAATCTATTCAAGTAATCTAGTGATTGCCGATTTCAAGAAAGAAGGATACAAAGTTTTTCGGCATTTGATTAGACATCAATCGGCACTAAAGGGTCTTAAAAGATCTAAAGTGATAGATCGGTTTTTCGAGATTTCAAGGAATTCGTTAAGCATACTGTGTGTGTACCCTACACTATCTTTTAATAAGATTTATGGCAATATTTAATATTAGCATGTTTATAAGAATGTGAATATGGTTAAGGTACCATACAATGGTACAAAGTACCTGTGCACGCTTCCTACTCCTACTAGGATTATGAATATATGTTATGACTCATACGTGAACAGTGAGAAGAATGTGAAATTTGGCATGTTAATGCATAATATGTATGATATGGGGCATATGGGTTATTAAAAAAGGGGAAGTGAATATGGTGATCTAAGACCACGATATCTGAATGTGGTGACTTCGGTCACATTATCTGAATGTGGTGAATTAAGACCACGATATCTCAATGTGGTGACTTCGGTCACAATTATCTAATCTGGTGGCTATGCCACAAATAATTATAAGGGCGATGAGCACGTCGACTACAGCGACTGCCTTCGATGGTGTGTAGCGGATGGAGGGTTGACTTAGTAGTCCCCACGGTGTGCAGGATGGTACGGGTGATGTGTAGCGGATGGCATCTAGGTTTGGGTTCGGGTTGCATCACTTGTTTTTTCATATCTGTTATATGAATATGCATGTGTTATGATAATGTATGCCTGAGCTATTAAATTTTAGTGTTGGTTACACATTGAGTCTATTGACTCACCCCGTTGTGGGAACATGTTCAGGTGACGAACAGTGATGGACCGGGACGGCAGAACTTGTGGTGGCCATGCTCAGCTTGAAGTTTATTTTATTTGGACATTTCATTTCATTTAAGTACCTTAAATTATTTGGGTTTGTTTCTTTGTAATAAGGCCATCGTTGAACTATTTCATTGTTTTATTATGGTTACAAATTTTTATTAAGTTAAAGATTAAGTAATTTATTCTAAGTGTACTCTATACGTTATATCACCTAAAATTGAAAAAAGGTTTTCATTATAAAACGATTTTGTTTTCTACTCGAGCCCAACTCAAAATCAATCTTTCTTTCAAAACACACCATTTTCCAAAGTAACAAATGAATTTTGAATCGGTTTTCTTTGAGAGCATACCAGATCCGGCCAATGCTCATGGGGGTGTGGGGTGTTTCGATTTGTATCGAGCCAAGTTTTAAACTCTCTACTGGGGTTTAAGGCCCAAAACGTTTTCAAATCGAGCCCAAGTAAGTTTTATGAAAATATTTTTGGAAATAAGCGAGGTTTTTTCCGCATGGCACCTAAGTCTCCAAACCGCATCCACTGTAAGTACCCTATCTATAGTATGAATTGTAGAAGGGTAAGAATGGAACGTAGAATAGTATGGTAGGTACTTGAACCCTAGGACTAGTTTACCCCAACAATTACATAAGACTTAAGTGACTAATTAAACAACCCTGTGACTTAGTCGCCGAGTTAGAGTGTGGCAACCCCTGTACGCATGTCTAGGATTGGATCCGGAAGAGCCTGGTACTTAAGCAATCCTAGTGACTCACCTCCTCTTCGCTGGAATCCTGCAGTGCGTAGCTTCGGTTCACCTTAACCAAGAGGACTCAGTCACAGGCTAAACACCATAACTAAAACCCGAAAGGGATTAGCCACATTTTCATGGAAACCCTAGTTTTGTTTAAAAAAAAAAACAACAAACTACTCTTTTATTGTGAAAATTATTATCTCTGGAAAATTTCCTAAAAATTTCTAAGTTACAAAATTACTAAAATACCCCCTAGTGGTAAAATTACAGAAATGCCCTTGGCTTATGAAATTTCCAAAATACTCACATTTCTTATCAAAATTTTCATTACTTTATTAAATGTCCAAAAACCTTAATTTGCAAAATATCAAAATATATTGATTATGGAAAATAATGAAATTGCCCCTAACCTACAAATTACCAAAATGACCCTAATCTCCAAAATTTTTGCAATATCACCAAATTAGGAAAAAAATTCTCAAAAAGAAGCCTCAAAGTTTTGCAAATTTTGGAATTCCCCTGAATAGTTAAACTTTACAAATTTACCCTGGTTTATTACCAAAATACCCCTGAGTTTCAAAATTACCGAAATACCCTCAGATTACAAAATTTCCAAAATACCCCCCAAAAATGCAAAATTACCAAAATACCCTTACTGAAAATATCACCAAGAAATCTTATTTTGAAAAAAAAATACGAAAATAACCCTGTAGGGCAAATGACGAAAATACCCACAGGATAGGAAGATGAGAAATGTCCAGAAGAGTGAATGTGTATGGGAGATACTATGGAATGGATGTCACTGAATGAATGAATGTTTGAATGAATGTACTTCTCTGAATTAGGATAGAAGATTTGAACTTTGATTGATCGAAAGAACTACTATTAAACTTCTTTTATAAAATTTCTTCGCGAATAATAAGTGAAACAAGGACTAATTCATAAAACTTTTTAATCAGATCGCGACGATAGAAATGAGTTCTAGAGGACGTGGACGTAACGCATTTGAGGACGCGGTAGAGGTAGAATGACCGTGTCGGAACCCGTTAGATCGGGTCAAGGATCTGAGAATGAGGTACCACCACCACCACCACCGGTGTTGGTCTTTGAGCAAGCAGGATCGACAGAGACGATCTTTGTATCGCAGCCGCGGCGCGAGTTCTTGAGTTGGTGGCTGGTGCAGGAGGAAATTTGGGAGCTCGAAAGTCGGTACCTGAGCGACTTCGTGCCAACGGAGCTGAGGTGTTCCGAGGAGTATCGGGTGTGGCACCCAGTACCGCTGAGTATTGGTTGGAGGCCACTGAACGAATTATGGATGAGCTTGATTTGACCCCTGAGGAGAAACTGAAAGGAATGGTGGCATTACTACACGATGAAACGTATCAATGGTGGCTCACAGTTCGTGATGGTGCTACGGCTGAGGATCTGACCTGGGAGTATGTTAAGGCCGCATATCAGAAGAAGTATGTCGGTACAAGGTATACTGATGAGCAGAGGAAGGCTTTTCTGGGGCTGGTTCAAGGGAATAAGTCTGTAGAGGAGTATGAAGCTGAATTTCTAAGGTTGAGCCGATATGCTCGAGGAGTAGTGGCTACGGAGCATGAGCGGTGTGTCCGATTCGAAGACAGTTTAAGGGATGATCTAAGGTTGTTGATAGCTCCACATCAGGAGCGGGAATTTTCTGCGTTAGTAGAAAAGGCAAAAGTAATGAGGAATTAAGGATTCTACAAAGCGAATTTCGTGGAACAGTGAGAAAAGAGGCTTTGGATCGTCAGATCATCCGGGAATAAAAGGCCTAGAGTTGATGGGTCGCGAGGTCGCTAAAGTCGCTACAAGAGGGCAGTATCGCACTTGTGATCAGTGTGGGAAAAAGCACTTAGGGGAGTGTTGGAAAAAGATAGGAGGATGTTTTAGGTGTGGGTCCAGGGACCATATGATCAAGGATTATCCTATGAAACCAGATGGAAATCGACCAGTAGCTCAGAGTGTTAATCAAGCTAGTAGAGGTGGACAGCAGCCTCAGCGAGGCCGTGGTCAAAATGGCCAAGGTAATGGTGCAGGTAGAGGACGTGGAACACCGGGCAGAGGTGCTGCTAATACTGAGGCAAGGCAACCGGGTTTGGTTTATGCGGTTCGTCGGAGGGAGGATGGAGACGCGCCGGACGTCATAACCGGTACGTTTCTTGTATTTGGAAAACCTTATCATGCTCTGATTGATATGGGCTCGACCCATTCCTATGTTGCATGTAGTGTAGTGGAAACACTAGGCCTAGACTCGAACTCTGGTAGGCAGATGACTGTAGTAAGCCCATTAGGCCAAATCAGTAGTGGTGGATAAGATCTTTCTGAGTGTACCTCTAGAGATTCAGGGAGTGAAATTTTGAGCCGACTTAATGGAACTTCCTTTTGGAGAATTCGACCTTATTCTTGGCATGGACTGGCTAGTCGAGCATCGAACTGTGTTGGATTGTGCAGCTAAGCGAATGGAGTTGAGGACCCGAAGGATGAGGTGGTCATTATGATAGGAGAAAGAAGAAACTACTGTCTAATGTAGTTTTTGGCGTTAAAAGCGGAGAAAATGGTTGGAAAGGGTACAAGGCATTTCTGGCCTTCGTTAGTGTCGTGGACGCAAAAGAAGGGGAATTAGTGGAGTTAGAACGGTAAGGGACTTCGTGGATGTTTTTCCGCAGGAGCTACCGTGAATACCCCCGGATAGGAGGTGGAATTTGGTATAGACTTGCTACCAGGAGCGACTCCGTGTCAATCGCTCCATACCGAATGGCACCAAAGGAGTTAGTTGAGCTCAAGGCCCGAGATCCAAGAGTTGTTGGATCGTGGGTTTATTCGACCCAGTGTGTCTCCATGGGGAGCACCGGTCCTGTTTGTAAAGAAGAAGGACGGAACTATGCGCATGCGCATAGATTATCGTCAGGTGAATAAGCTGACCATCAAGAATAAGTATCCTTTGCCAAGGATAGACGACTTGTTCGATCAGCTTAAGGGGGCCGCCATATTTTCAAAGATCGATCTAAGGTCGGGTTATCATCAGTTGAAGGTAAAGGAGGCCGATATCCATAAAACAGCCTTTAGGACAAGATACGACCATTTTGAGTTTGTAGTAATGCCGTTTGGGTTGACGAATGCCCCAGCCGTGTTCATGGATATGATGAACTGGGTTTTTCAACCTTACTTGGATAGGTTTTTCGTTGTGTTCATCGACGACATTTTGGTATACTCGAAGTCAGAGGAAGAGCATGATGAGCACCTACGGATAGTGTTACAAGTATTAAGGGAGAAGAAGCTCTATGCCAAATTCAAAGCAAGTGTGAATTTTGGCTTAAGGAGGTGGCATTCTTAGGGCATGTGGTGTCCGCAGAGAGGAATAAGGGTGGATCCTAGGAAGATCGAAGCGGTGTTGGATTGGAAACCACCTAGGTCCATGGTCGAGATCCGTAGTTTCTTAGGTTTGGCAAAGCTATTACTGAAGGTTTGTAGAAGGGTTCTCGCCAATAGCCGCACCTTTGACGGTTGTTGAGGAAGGAAGTACCTTTGTATGGACGGATAAGCAACAGGAGAGCTTTGAGAAGCTCAAGAGGGTTTTGACCAAGCTCAGTGTTAATTCAAATGGGAGGCGTGAAAGGAGTTTGTGATGTCTTGTGACGCTTCGCATATGGGATTAGGGTTTGTTCTAATGCAAGATGGAAAAGTAGTCGCTTATGCATCTCGACAGTTAAGGCCGCATGAGGTTAACTACCCAACCCATGAATTGGAATTGGCAGCAGTGGTTTTCGCTCTTAAGGTTTGGAGGCACTATCTTTATGGAGAAAGGTCGATAATTTACACGGATCATAAGAGTCTCAAGTATCTGTTGACTCAGAAGGAGTTAAACTTGAGACAGCGAAGGTGGGTGGAATTATTGAAGGATTATGATTGTGCGATAGAGTACCACCCGGGCAAGGCAAATGTGGTGGCAGATGCCTTAAGTCGGAAAGTGGTGTCGGACCTGAGGGCGATGTTCGCACACTTGAGTTTGTATGATGATGGGAGTCTGCTGGCGGAATTGCAAGTCAAACCAACATGGTTGAATGAGGTAAAGGAAAGTCAGTTGGTGGATGAGGACCTAAGAGTTAAGTTGCAACAAGTACACAACGAAGAGTTAGAGGATTTTGGTGTTAATGATGAGGGAGTATTGTACTTCAAGGGAAAGGTCTGTATGCCGAGGGACGAGGAGTTAAGACAGAGGATTCTCGGGAAGTGCATGGTAGCCCTTATGCTATGCATCCCGAGGCACTAAGTCTGTCACAGGATCTAAGGGAACAATTTTGGTGGCGGATCTTAAATGGGAAGTTCTCGAATTCAGCGGGAAAATGTCCGACGTGTCGCTAAGTTAAGGTGAACACCGGGTTCCATCGGGACTACTTGACCAATCAAGATCCCGCAGATGGAAGTGGGAGAGAATCACCATGGACTTCGTTAGTGGGCTTCCCCTTACGCCTACTAAGAAGGACGCGGTATGGGTAATAGTGGACCGTTTGACCAAGTCCGCGCGACTTCATTCCGTAAGAGTTGATTATTCTCTTGAAGTTGGCCAAATTATATGTGGCGTAAATTGTGAGGTTACATGGAGTCTTTGGTGTCAATCATTTGGATAGAGACCCAAGATTTACGTCTCGGTTTTGGAAGGCACTTCATCAAGCTTTAGGCACTAAGTTGGATTTCACTACGGCCTTTCATCCACAATCGGACGGGCAATCCGAATGGGTAATCCAAGTGTTAGAGGATATGTTGAGGGGTCGTGTGATGGACTTGAGAGGAAGTTGGGAGGAGTATTTGCCTTTAGCGAGTTTTGCGACAACAACAACGGCTATCAAGCAAAGATTCGGATGGCACCGTATGAAGCGTTGTATGGTCGGAAGTGTCGAACTCCTACGTGTTGGACTGAATTAGAGAACGTCGAGTTTTGGGTCAGAGTTAGTGGCGCGAATCAAGAGAAGGTTGAGATAATTCGGAGCACGCGGTTGAAGGAGGCATCCGATAGACAAAAGTCGCACGCAGGACCTCAAACGGAAGGAAATAGAGTTTGAAGTGAGGATCAAGTGTTTTTACGAAAGTCTCGCCTTGGAAGAAGGTGATGAGGTTTGGTCGCAAAGGGAAGTTAAGCCCAAGGTTTATAGGGCCCTATCGAGTGTTGAAGCGAGTTGGACCGATGGCATATCGATTAGAGTTGCCGCCGGAGTTGAAACAGATGCACGACGTATTCCATGTTTCCATGCTACGTCGATATCGATCGGATCCATCCGGACGTAGTACCGGTTGAAGAGGTGGAGCTAAGGCCAGACTTATCCTACGAGGAAGAGCCGATTCAGATCTTGGAACGAGACGTGAAAGTGTTACGGAGGAAGTTAGTTCCTCTAGTCAAAGTGTTATGGCGCAACCACGGATCGGAGGAAGCTTCGTGGGAGCCAGAAGAGGGAATGCAACAGCAATACCCTCATTTATTTTAGCCAGGCAATTTCGAGGACGAAATTATTTTAAGGGGGTAGAATTGTAACATCCTTAAAATGGGCCTATGCATTTTTGATTTAATTATACGAAATGGCATGTCTTATGTGTTATGAATGTATTGTGAACATTTTTGGAAACTTGGAAATGTAAGGAAATGCTTTGGAAATGTTAAGTTTAAAAGAGGAAAGTGAACATTTTTGGAAACTTGGAAATGTAAGGAAATGCTTTGGAAATGTTAAGTTTAAAAGAGGAAAGTGAACATTTTTGGGAACTTGGAAATGTAAGGAAATGTCTTAGAAAATGTTAAGTTTTAAAGTTTAAAAGAGGAAACTAAGGCAAGGTGGCCTTAAGAAAATTAATAGAGGAAATTTGACACAAGAACGGGTTTGGAAAAGTGGCAAGGAGACGCCACTTAAAGCCCAGTAAGTGACGCCACAAGCAAGGGGAGAGGGGCCCGAGTTCGAGTCGCATGGGAAGCAAATAAAGGATTTTTATTTTTGCTACAAGGAGCAGAGGAGGTGGACGACACTAAGGAACTCCAGGGAGGAGTTTTATTCTCTTTAAAATTCAGCTAAATAGATGGGTACATGATGGATAATTATTGGTATTTTTAATAAGAGATAATTAAAGGATTATTTCTATTAATTTTAAATAAGGTGATAAAGCTATCAAAATAGAAGTGATGGCCAAGTAAGGGATTCTAAGATAGTAATTTCGGCTACTAGAGGAAAAGAGGGCCATTCATTCTTTCTTTCAACCCTTCTCTCTCTGCCGAATTTCCTAGAGCATTTGTTCTTCTTCTTTTTGTTAGCCAAAGCCGAAAACTCAAGATACCATCATTAGCCGATTTCTTTATACCAATCAAAGAGCCGAAATCAAGATCTTTTTAGCCTACATAGCCGAATGTTGTCAAAGGCTCAAGCAAGATTGCCGATTCCTAAAGTAAGGGTAAGATCTCATTCGGTTTCATCCTTTTTCTTTTAAGATTTGCCGAAATCTAGGACTAACCCCATTAATATCTTGTTGCCGAAACTTTGAAGAGATCTTTCGGGATTTACTAAGCGTCGACTACAAGGAAGGAGAAGTTCTTTTTCTGAAGGTACACCATAGGCCGCGTGTTCCTTAGTTATTCGGTGAATTTCGGTTTTTAAAATCCACAAGGTAAGTGTCTATAGCATTCGGCCAAGGCCATGTTTGGTAAATATATGTGTTCATTAATTATTCAAAAGCCGAAACTAATCTATTCAAGTAATCTAGTGATTGCCGATTTCAAGAAAGAAGGATACAAAGTTTCCGGCATTTGATTAGACATCAATCGGCGCTAAAGGGTCTTAAAAGATCTAAAGTGATAGATCGGTTTTTCGAGATTTCAAGGAATTCGTTAAGCATACCAGGTGTGTACCCCACACTATCTTTTAATAAGATTTATGGCAATATTTAATATTAGCATGTTTATAAGAATGTGAATATGGTTAAGGAACCATACAATGGTACAAAGTACCTGTGCACGTTTCCTACTCCTACTAGGATTATGAATATATGTTATGACTCATACGTGAACAAAGTGAGAAGAATGTGAAATTTGGCATGTTAATGCATAATATGTATGATATGGGGCATATGGGTTATTGAAAAAGGGAAGTGAATGTGGTGATCTAAGACCACGATATCCGAATGTGGTGACTTTGGTCACATTATCCGAATGTGGTGAATTAAGACCACGATATCCGAATGTGGTGACTTCGGTCACAATTATCTATCTCGGTGGCTATGCCACAAATAATTATAAGGGCGATGAGCACGCCGATTGCGGCGGCATGATCGCTTCGATGGTGTGTAGCGGATGGAGGGTTGACTTAGTAGTCCCCACGGTGTGCGGGATGGTACGGGTGATGTGTAGCGATGGCATCTAGGTTTGGGTTCGGGTTGCATCATTTTTTTTTCATATCTGTTATATGAATATGCATGTGTTATGATAATGTATGCCCGAGCTATTAAATTTTAGTGTTGGTTACACATTGAGTCTGTTGACTCACCTCGTTTTTGGGAACATGTTGGTGTGAACAGTGATGGACCGGGACTACAGAACTTGTGGTGGCCATGCTCACTTGAAGTTTATTTTATTTGGACATTTCATTTCATTTAAGTACCTTAAATTATTTGGGTTTGTTTGATGTAATAAGGCAACTGTTGAACTATTTCATTGTTTTATTATGGTTACAAATTTTTATTAAGTTAAAGATTAAGTAATTTATTCTAAGTGTACTCTATACGTTCTATCACCTAAAATTGAAAAAAAGGTTTTCATTATAAAACGATTTTGTTTTCTACTCGAGCCCAACTCAAAATAATCTTTGTTTCAAAACACACCATTTTCCAAAGTAACAAATGAATTTTGAATCGGTTTTCTTCGGGGAGCATACCAGATCCGGTCAAGGCTCGTGGGCCGGGTGTGGGGTGTTTCAGACACACTCATAATCAATAAAGTGAGCAAGAAAAAGAATTTATGCTCTATAAGTCTCAAAATCTCACAAAAATTATGGGTGTTTTGATGTCAACCTCGTAAATTTCAAACTTCAAAGTAATATTTAAATTCAAGTAGACATCCTAAAAAATTTTTAATTCTTGAAAAATAGACTTATCATGCCTGCTTCTCTAGTATTCTTAGAATTTAATTATCAATGAATTACTCTAAAACATATCAATAAAAATCATAAATCATCAGAAATTTTATTCTAATCATAATATGAGAAACTTACTTTAAGACAAGGCATAATTCGGGGATTTTCAAATAATACTATAGTTAACCCCACACTTAAGATGTACATTGCCCTCAATGTACAAAGATAGATAATAGCAAAATAATCATAAAATCATAAGATAGGAGAGAAGTGAAACTTCCGAATTTTGGATGAAGTCAATGAAAAGAAACCGGATAGGATTGGAGGTGAACGTGGGAAAGCGTCTCGAACCGTTTGAGTCCTCGAAGCAGCCGTCCTAATTTTATTGTATCCTAAGCTAAATCTAAATGGAATGAATAATAATAAGAAGAAAATAATAAAGAAAATTAAAAGACATAAAAATAAAAATAAAAATAAAAGTAAATAATGGAAAATGAAAAAAGAAAAACAACTGGAAAAGAAAAAGGAAGAAGGGGTTAAATAAGAATTATGGATCCGTGGTTGCCCCGCCCTTGTACTCTTTGTGGTGGCCACACACGCCACGGCCACGATCGTGTGTAAGGCCGTGTGGTGCGGAAATCTGCACTTTGGTAAGTTTATAGTTAGGTGCTAAAAGGGAAAATAAAAGTAAAAGAAGAAAAAATGTAAAAATTAATGGGGTTAGTGCTCGGGTTGCCTCCCGAGAAGCGCTCGTTATAGTCTTAAGCTAGACTTTACCTCTCATTCGTATGGTCAAGGTGGTTTGAGGAGGTGAAAATCCTTTCTCATGCCATCAATTCGGTTGTGGATATAAAGTTTAAGTCGAGTAATGTTTACCTCAAAATGTTGAATTTAGGATTGCTTACCTCGATCGTGTGTAGTATAGGAAGACATTAAGTACCTCAAAAGTGATTTCTTCGTTTGTCTTGAGGTCCGAATTGGTGATTTGAGGGTCTTCCTTATTCAAAGCAATACCTGATCCCCTATTTTGAAGTGATTTGTTGTTCCTATCAGCTCGTGCAGGGGTTTTCTCTTCGGTTTAACCGTGTATTCCTAGTTTCTCTTTAAAGTGTGTTTTTCGCTCGTCTAGTTCATCGACACAAGCCTTAGTTCTTCATGAATTATTTCTTTATGGGTACGAGGTCTAAGATCTAGTTCAGCTAGGTGATTTCATGATGCTTCCTGTAAAGAAGGTTGAACCAAATGGTTATCAATAAAATTAACGTTCGTACCTTTATTACTCGATGTCCTAGCTGAGTCAAGAGCTTGAAGAGTGACTATCTCGTCGCCTACACGAAGTATGAGTTCACCTGCATAGATATCAATTTTAGCTCTGGCAGTTGCTAAAAAGGGTCTTCCTAAAATTAAAGGAATATTATTGTCCTCATCCATGTCTAAAACGAAAAAGTCTACTAGGAATACGAATTTATCAATTTTGATTAGAACATTTTCTATTATACCCCTAGGAATTCTGATAGTTTTATCAGTTAATTGGATGCTCATCCTAGTTTGTTTGGGTTTCCTAGACCTAGTTGTTTTAAGCAGTTTATAAGGCATAACATTTATGCTTGCCCCTAAATCGGCTAACGCATTTTCTATAGATAAACTACCAATTATGCATGGAGTTGTAAAACTCCCTGGATCTATTAATTTCTATGGTAGTCTATTTTGTAGAATTGCCGAGCACTTTGCGTTAAGTTCCACATGTGATTCCTCGTCTATCCTTTACTTTTTCATTAACAGCTCCCTTAAAAATTTTCTAGAGTCTAGTATCTGCGAAAGAGCTTCGAGTAGAGGTAAGTTAATATGTAATTTCTTTAAAAGTTTAAGAAACTTACCGAACTGTTCCTCTGTATCATCTCTCTTTAATGCTTCGGGGTAAGGTATGCGAGGTTGGTACTCTTTGATTAGCGGTTTTGGCTTTTCTCGTGTTACCTCTACTTTACCTTCTTCTACCTCGTGTTCTTGTATTGAGTTGGGTTCATCTAACCCTTTACTATCATGAGCTGTGATGGTTTGAATTTGCTCTTTTGGGTTAGTTTCAGTGTTGCTTGGCAAGCTTTCTTGTAGTTATTTTGAGATCAGCTTCACAAGTTGTCCAACTGACTTAGTAAGTTCCCCAACTTGGTTCTCGATCCCTTTGATTGATGCCTCTTGATCTTCGAGTGCTGTTTTAGTGTTTTGGAGACGAGTTTCTGTGGCTGCCATGAATTTTGTCAACATCTGTTTAATGTTCGACTCATCTTCTTGTTGGTGAGGTGGTTGTTGAAGTTCCGATCCTTGGCTATTTTGATCATCCCATGAGAAATTGGGATGGTACCTCCAACCTGCATTATAAGTGTCATTATAAAAATTATTTTGTGGTCTAGAATAGTTACCCGTATAGTGAGCTTGCTCGTTTTCCATGCCATATCCGTAGGGTGGGTACTCAGGATTCGCCACGCCTCCTAGATTCGAGTCATATTGCATTTCTGGGTGTACCTACGAGAGACTATACAAACCATCGATCTTTTCATTCATCATCTCTAGCTGGTTAGATAATCTGGTGACCACGTCGAGGTTGAAGACACTGGCGGCTTTTGTTGGCATTGTCCGCAGAACTTGCCACTGATAGTTATTTAGTGCCATCTCCTCTATAGACTAAAATTATCCGCCAAAAGCAAAATAGAGGAAAAATTAGCAAAGTAAAAAAAAATAAAACTAAAAATAAATTGCAAAAATAAAAAAAAATGGCTAAAGTAATAAAAATAGAGCTTTCTTAATATTTTAGTTCACAACAGCGGCGCCAAAAACTTGATCATTTGTGAATCGAGCTTTAAAATTTATAAAAGAACGATCGAACTCGAAACTAACTCGACAACGATTAAAGGCAAGTGTACCTATCGAGCAGTAGTATAGCTTAGGCAAGACCGGATTATCGAACCCAAAGGAACTAAAAGTACTAATACTAACTTTCTTTTTATTATTTAACCTAAAATAAGTAAAGTTGCTTTTAATCTAAATTTAACGAATTACTAAGCTAAGGACACAAAGATGAAAAAAGACTAAAATTGGGGAGATAACTTTCAGAAAAACTCAGTTGATTTAGATGCTACCCTCAGGAAGAATCCACCTAGACTTCACTTGTTATCTATCACTGAACCATATGATTTTATTTACTTAGTTTGATCCGTAAGACTCCCTAACGTATATTAAACCCTCTCTCGAGGCGAATAACGTCTATGTAACATCCTAGATTAGGGTTTATGCGTTCGTGTGTAATTCATGAGATAGTGGGCTCAGTGGGTGTGTTGGATGTGTTCTGAGGAGTTCTAGGAACCCTAAGGTGCATGGAAATGTATGGAAATGTAAGGCAATGTATGGAAATGTAAGGAAATGCTTTGGAAACGTTAAGTTTAAAAGAGGAAAGTGAACATTTTTGGAAACTAGGGGATGTAAGGAAATGATGTGGAAATGATTCAAAAGAGGAAAGTAAACATTTCTGGAAACTTGGAAATGTAAGGAAATGTCAAGTTTAAAGAGCCAAACGAAAATTTTTGGAAACTTGGAAATGTAAAGAAATGTCAAGTTTTAAGGCTTAAAAGAGAAAACTAAGGCAAGGTGGCCTTAAGAAAAATAATATGAGGAATTTGACACACAAACAGGCTTGGAAAAGTGGCCTGGAGATGCCACTTAGGGCCTCTGGAAATGGCGCCACATGCAAGGTGTTGGGCCTGAGTTCAAGTCACATGGGAAGCAAATAAAAGAAATTTTATTTTGCTTCCAGAAGAAGTGAGGTGGACGGCACATGGCTATAAATTAGGAGCTTTTATTCTTTTATTTTTAAGAGATGAAGGGTGGATAAATAAGGGATAAATAATGGATTTATTTTAGATTATTTTCAAGAGATAAATGTGGATATTATTTCTTTTATTTTGATAGATAAGGAAGAGATAAAAGAGGATTATTATTAGTATTATTTTTATTAAGAGATAAGAGATAATTATTGGATTAAGTTTTATTAAAGTGATAAATCAAGGGATAAAGCTATCAAAATAGAAGAGTGGTGGCCAAGTAAAGGACTCTAGCTAGTAATTTTGGCTATAAAAGGAAGAGTAAGGCTATTCTTCATTCATTCTTTTCTTTTCAAGAAAACCTCTGCCGAAATTCTCTAAAGTTTCTCCTCTTCTCTCTGAATTTTCTCTCGCCATTATTCTCTTTTTCTCTTTTCTTTTCTTCTTCTATTACAAACACAATCAAAAGTGAAGATACCAATAGCCCTAGTCAATTTCTCACTAAGCCTCAAGAGCCGAAATTGTTATCCACATCAAAGCCATAGCAGAATCATCGCTAAGGGTTCAAGCAAGAGTTCCATCAAATTCTTGATGAGGGTAAGATTAGGTTAGATTCTCATTCTATTTCTTTTAAGGTTGTCGAAATTAAGATTCTAATACCCTTAATATCTCATTGTTGAAGAGATCTTTCGGGATTTACTAAGTGTCGACTACAAGGAAGGAGAAGTTCTTTTCAGAAGGTACACCATAAGCCGCGTGTTCCCTAGTTATTCGGTGAATTTGGGATTTAAGAATCTAAGGTAAGTCATATTTAACATACGGCTAAGAGTTATTTGTTGTGAATAAATGTTAGAAATTGATCTAACATGTAGTTATAGGGATTTCGACAGAGGATACAAGGATTTTGGGATTTGAGAATTTCAAGGTAAGTTTTAAGAATACTAATCCTACTAGGATTTGGATTTATGGTCGAATGGCTTTTTATTAAATTAGTAAGTGATTAATCAAATGTAGGAATTTGAGATCTAAAGCGCAGATCGATTTGGGATTTCAAGGAATTCGTTAAGCAAATCAGGTGTGTACCCTACCCTAAGTTTTGATAGGTTCATGGCTATGTTTAAATTAAATGTATTATTAAGAATGTGTGTACTCACACTAACTTTCAATATATCATATGGCAATTATTTTAATATATGAATATGCATAAGAATGTGAATGTGGCTAAGTACCACAAATGTGGTAAGAGTACCTGTGCACGTTTCCTACTTTCGATAGGATTACGAATATGTTATATTGTTAACATGTGAATAATGAGAAATTAAGTATGTTATGCATTTATGGGGCATTCGGGATATATGAGAAAGGGGAAGAAGGTGTTGACTTGGTCTCACCAACGGAATATGGTGACTACGGTCACAAAATTTGAATATGGTAACCGGTTACATTATCCGAATTTGGTAACTTCGGTTACATTATTTGAATATGGTGTCTAATGACACAAATTATATGGGCGATGAGCACGTCGATCGCAGCTGATCGCGATGGTGTGTAGCGGATGGAGGGTTGACTTAGTAGTCCCCACGGTGTGACCTGGCAGTACGGGTGGTGTGTAGCGGATGGACCATTAGGCTTGGGTTTGGGTTGCATCATTTATTTTATATGAACATGAACTTGATACGAACTTATATGCCCGATTTGTTGAAGGTTAATGTTGTGTACACATTGAGTGCATTGACTCACCCCGTTGTGGGAACTATTTTCAAGTGATGAACAAGTGATTTGACCGGGACGGTAGACCTTGAGGTGGCCATGCATCAATTGAGGAATTTATTTAATTTGGACTTTATTTCTTTTTAGTATCTTTAATTTTATTATTGGGTTTTACTTGATGTAATAAGGCCACAAGGCCCAGATGGATTTTCTTATTTTTGCTTTATTTTTAATTATTTTGCTACAAACGATTGTTGGATTAAATTTTAAGTGAAATATATTTTTATAAACTTTAAAAATTATTTTGTCACCTTAATAAAAATTGGATTTTCCAATAAATCAAATGGGTTCCCAACTGAGCCCAATCCACAACAACATTTTCTAAAAAAAAAAATTATGCAAATTTTCTCTAAGTAACAAAGAATTTGAAAACCGGTTTACTTAAGGAACAAACTAGATCCGTTCGGGCTCGTGGGCCGGGTTTGGGGTGTTTCAACTTTGGTATCGAGCCCAGTTTAAACTCGTCCCGTGGGCTCGAGCCCAAAACATTTTGAATTCGAGCCCAAATGATTTTCTTTGAACATAAGGTGAGTTTCATGGCATGGCACCTAAGTCTCCGACCATGATCCACTGTAAGTACCCCTAACATTATGTGTGATTCTCGTGATTTATGAATCAGTATAAGGGTAGAAACGGGCATGGAACGTAAAATAGAATGATAGGAACTTGAACCCTAGGACTAGACTACTCAAACACAAAACCACATAAGACTTAATGCACTAAACAAACCTATGGCTAAGTCATCGAGCTAGGGTGTGGTAACCCCATGCGCATGTCTAGGATTGGATCCAGGAAGAGCATGGTATTTAAGCAGCCCTAGTGACTCACCTCCTCTTCGCAGAATCCTACCCAGTGCGTAGCTTCGGTTCACCCCTAACTCAGAGGGCTCGGTGGTGTGGCAACCTGCATGCGCATGTCTAGGAATGGTTTCGGTGGGAGCTTGGTATTTAAGCGATCCTCGTGACTCACCTCCTCTCCACTCGAATCCCGCACAGTGCGTAGCTTTGGTTCACCCTGACCAAAGAGGGCTCGGTCATAGGCTAAACATAATGACTAAAACCCGAAAGGGAACTAGCCATTTTTTTTTAAAAAAAAGGAGAAGAGAGAACAAAACAACAAACCCTAGTTTTTTTCAAACTTTTAAAACTTTCTTTAAATCTGAGAAAATTATTTTTACAACATTTTCTGAAAAACTCCTGATTTGCGAAAATGACCAAAATGCCCTTGGATTCTAAAATGTTCAACTACTCAACAGCTTTACCAAAATTTCATTATTTTATAAACATTCAGAAACCCTAATTTGTAAAATATCAAAATACTTTGATTTTGGAAAAATTACAAAATTGCCCCTAACTTACAAAATTACCAAAATGACCCTGACTTCTAAAAATTTTGCAACATCATCGTTTTGAAAAGTGCAACTCTCAAAAAGAGAACCCTCAAAGTTTTACAACTTTTGAAATATCCCTAACTTATTAAATTTTACAAATTTACCCTGGTTTTGGAAAATTACCAAAATACCCCTGAGGTTAAAAAAATTACCGAAATACCCCCAGATTTTAAAATTTTCCAAATTACCTCGGGATTTTGAAATTACCAAAATACTTTTTGATGAAATCACCGAGGAACTCTTCCCTTTTGAAAATTACGAAAATGTCCCTGTAGGACAAAATTACGAAAATACCCCTGGGTAGTGGAAAAACAACAACAATGAAAACTACAACATTTCTCTGAATGAACGAAAGTTCATAATTGATTGATGGATGTATGAATGTAAAGACTGTGTGCATGTATGGATACGAAAGAACCACTCCTAAAATTTTTCCATAAAGATTCTTCGCGAATAATCAGTGAAACAAGGACTAATTCATAAAACTTTGTACTACTCGGATTAAATCGCGACGTTAGAAATAAGTTCTAGGGACGTGAACTTAGGGATTGTGCCTAGAAAGTATGATGGTTCTATTAAGATCGAGTGCGCAAATAAAGCATAGTGCGGTGAGAAGGATTGTACATCTGTTAATAAGTAATTTCGAGGACGAAATTATTTTTAAGAGGTAGAACCGTAACATCCTAGATTAGGGTTATGCGTTCGTGTGTAATTCATGAGATAGTGGGCTCGGTGGGTGTGTTGGATGTGTTACGAGGAGTTCTAGGAACCCTAAGGTGCATGGAAATGTATGGAAATGTAAGGCAATGTATGGAAATGTAAGGAAATGCTTTGGAAACGTTAAGTTTAAAAGAGGAAAGTGAACATTTTTGGAAACTAGGGATGTAAGGAAATGATGTGGAAATGATTCAAAAGAGGAAAGTAAACATTTCGGAAACTTGGAAATGTAAGGAAATGTCAAGTTTAAAGAGCCAAACGAAAATTTTTGGAAACTTGGAAATGTAAAGAAATGTCAAGTTTTAAGGCTTAAAAGAGAAAACTAAGGCAAGGTGGCCTTAAGAAAAATAATATGAGGAATTTGACACACAAACAAAGCTTGGAAAAGTGGCCTGGAGATGCCACTTAGGGCCTCTGGAAATGGCGCCACATGCAAGGTGTTGGGCCTGAGTTCAAGTCACATGGGAAGCAAATAAAAGAAATTTTATTTTGCTTCCTAAGAAGAAGTGAGGTGGATGGCACATGGCTATAAATTAGGAGCTTTTATTCTTTTATTTTTAAGAGATAAAGGGTGGATAAATAAGGGATAAATAATGGATTTATTTTAGATTATTTTCAAGAGATAAATGTGGATATTATTTCTTTTATTTTGATAGATAAGGAAGAGATAAAAGAGGATTATTATTAGTATTATTTTTATTAAGAGATAAGAGATAATTATTGGATTAAGTTTTATTAAAGTGATAAATCAAGGGATAAAGCTATCAAAATAGAAGTGGTGGCCAAGTAAAGGACTCTAGCTAGTAATTTTGGCTATAAAAGGAAGAGTAAGGCTATTCTTCATTCATTCTTTTCTTTTCAAGAAAACCTCACAAGAAATTCTCTAAAGTTTCTCCTCTTCTCTCTGCGAATTTTCTCTGCCATTATTCTCGTTTTCTCTTTTCTTTTCTTCTTCTATTACAAACACAATCAAAAGCCGAAGATACCAATAGCCCTAGTCGATTTCTCACTAAGCCTCAAGAGCCGAAATTGTTATCCACATCAAAGCCATAGCCGAATCACGCTAAGGGTTCAAGCAAGAGTTCCATCAAATTCTTGATAAGAGGTAAGATTAGGTTAGATTCTCATTCTATTTCTTTTAAGGTTGTCGAAATTAAGATTCTAATACCCTTAATATCTACATTTGTAGAAGAGATCTTTCGGGATTTACTAAGTGTCGACTACAAGGAAGGAGAAGTTCTTTTCCGAAGGTACACCATAAGCCGCGTGTTCCCTAGTTATTCAAAGTGAATTTGGGATTTAAGAATCTAAGGTAAGTCATATTTAACATACGGCTAAGGGTTATTTGTTGTGAATAAATGTTAGAAATTGATCTAACATGTAGTTATAGGGATTTAAATGAGAGAGGATACAAGGATTTTGGGATTTGAGAATTTCAAGGTAAGTTTTAAGAATACTAATCCTACTAGGATTTGGATTTATGGTCGAATGGCTTTTTATTAAATTAGTAAGTGATTAATCAAATGTAGGAATTTGAGATCTAAGGCGATAGATCGATTTGGGATTTCAAGGAATTCGTTAAGCAAATCGGTGTGTACCCTACCCTAAGTTTTGATAGGTTCATGGCTATGTTTAAATTAAATGTATTATTAAGAATGTGTGTACTCACACTAACTTTCAATATATCATATGGCAATTATTTTAATATATGAATATGCATAAGAATGTGAATGTGGCTAAGTACCACAAATGTGGTAAGAGTACCTGTGCACGCGTTTCCTACTTTCGATAGGATTACGAATATGTTATATTGTTAACATGTGAATAATGAGAAATTAAGTATGTTATGCATTTATGGGGCATTCGGGATATATGAGAAAGGGGAAGAAGGTGTTGACTTGGTCTCACCAACGGAATATGGTGACTACGGTCACAAAATTTGAATATGGTAACTTCGGTTACATTATCTCGAATTTGGTAACCGGTTACATTATTTGAATATGGTGTCTAATGACACAAGTTATATGGCGGCGATGAGCACGTCGATCGCAATGATCGCCTTCGATGGTGTGTAGCGGATGGAGGGTTGACTTAGTAGTCCCACGGTGTGTGGCGTGTGTGTACGGGTGGTGTGTAGCGGATGGACCATTAGGCTTGGGTTTGGGTTGCATCATTTATTTTATATGAACATGAACTTGATACGAACTTATATGCCTGATTTGTTGAAGGTTAATGTTGTGTACATATTGAGTCTGTTGACTCACCCGTTGTGGGAACTATTTTCAGTGATGAATAGTGACGGACCGGGACAGTAGACCTTGAGGTGGCCATGCATCAATTGAGGAATTTATTTAATTTGGACTTTATTTCTTTTAGTATCTTTAATTTTATTATTGGGTTTTACTTGATGTAATAAGGCCACAAGGCCCGGATGGATTTTCTTATTTTTGCTTTATTTTTAATTATTTTGCTACAAACGATTGTTGGATTAAATTTTAAGTGAAATATATTTTTATAAACTTTAAAAATTATTTTGTCACCTTAATAAAAATTGGATTTTCCAATAAATCAAATGGGTTCCCAAACTGAGCCCAATCCACAACAACATTTTTCTAAAAAAAAATTATGCAAATTTTCTCTAAGTAACAAAGAATTTGAAAATAGGTTTACTTAAGGAACAAACCGAGATCCGGTTTGGGCTCGTGGGCCGGGTTTGGGGTGTTTCAGATCTAACCCTAGGTTAATTAGTGGAACTCTCGTTCTCTTATAATAACTCCTCGGAATAGCGAAGAAATCGATCTATGGACTCCCATATTAGGTTTCACCCTAATCAGGCAAAATCTCGTCACCCTATCTCTAGGCGTGCGATCAACTCCGCTTAATTATGCTAGATCTACTCTTAGGCGTGGTCTATTCCTCCTCCACCTAATCACATTAAATTTGGATTAAGCTCACATAATTAAGAACAAACTAAGTATTTATCATATAATTTAGAAAATAATAACAAGATTCATCATAGGTTTCATCCCCTTCAGGTATCTGAAGGGTTTAGTTCATAACTAAATAAGAAAACATCTCAAGAGAAAAGATAAAACAAAACATAAGAAATCCCTAAAACTCCCTGAAGGAATTGAAGGAGAGATCCGCCGTCTTGAGTAGAATCCCGGCTTCTTGAGATGGATCAACTGGCTATATTCGAGTGATTCCCACAACTCTGACCTTTTCGGCTTGTCTCCTTGGCCTAGCTCACCGCCATCTTTTTAGCTGACCTTAGGGGGTTTATATAGGCTCTTGGAATACGTTTCTTTCTCCCTAAGTATCCAAATCCGAGTGAAATTGCTCTTTTCAGTGACAGGGACATGACCATGGCACACGCTCGTGTGGATCGTGGCCAGGCCGTGCTCGGACTTCTTTAATGAGACACGACCGTGTGAATCGAGGGAAGATCGTGTTCTAGATGATCAGTGAGGCACGGCCGTGTGGGCTAAGGTTCAGGCCGTGTCGATTTCTTCTTTGGCCCATTTTGGTCCGTTTTGAGCCCGTTTCTCGTTCTTTTTATCCTTGGGTGCTTTCCTGGGTCTAAGACATGAAAAGAAAGGATTAAGAGCACTTTTTTACATAAATCAAGGGATAAATCATCCAAAAGCATACTAAATGTGGGATTAAAATATGTTACTATTTCGATTTATCATGTATAAATTAAGCCATGCAAAAATGGCTTGCCCATTATACTATGCCTTATGTGTGTATTCGATCATGGTCTAAGATTGTTTGGAAGTGTATTTTATGCTATAAATTGTGTGGTGGAGGGATATTCGTTTTAGCAATGTAAAGTATTAGATAGGACTTTATAATGTGAATTGGCTATATAGGTTTGGTTTTAATTGACATTCGAAGGAAGTGTTTCAGGATTAATTTTGCTAGCCGAATTGATAAGAAGTAAGTTGGCTTTTGTTTGATATTTGGGTACAATATGTAATATGTGTAATAAATATGATTTGATTCGGCATTTGTACTTATGAAATAGGATGAGTTGGTTTGATTTCATGATTATATTATAAACATGATATAAATATATATATTGGTTTTGGGATTAGTTAATAAGTAAGTTAAATGTATATTTATATTCGGCTAGTAAAATAGGTAATAATAATAATTTATACCTATGGATTCATTGGTTGAGAAATGATCAATTTTGTTATGAATAGGAAATGGCATAATTTGTACTATTTATGTGGTTAACCTTGATAGCCGAATAAGCAATGACAAGAATTTGCTAAGTATGTATAAAATTTGATATATGCTAGAATACATTTTAATTATGAAATGGTATGATTGTTATGAATTTAAAACTAGATATTTGATTAAGCTACGAGCATTGATATGATTGAATTTTGAGTTGTGTAATGTAATGATTTTTCTATATGAACTGCGATATGATCGGTAATGCCTCTAATCCCAAGTTCGGCGACGGATATGGGTTAGGGGTGTTACAAAAATACATAAGGATAATATATAATAAAAAATATATATACAAGCTTAATAAATTAATATACGAATAATAAGAGTAATATAATATTTTAACATGATAAAATAATTAAATATAGTATTAGAATAAAATAAAATAAAAATAAAAAATAAAGAAAGAAAGAAGGATTAAATAGCAAATAAAATAAGTATAAAAGGATTAAATTAAAACACGCGTCGCACTGTAGGGACTCATTAGGCAATTATACCTTCTTCCCAAAACGATGTCGTTTGATTTTTAACCCTTAAAGCAGTTTGAGGGACTAAATTGAAGTAAAGTATAAGTTTTTGGGCTAATTTAAAAAAATAAAAAAAACTATTCGGACATAATTGTAAATTTTTAAAAATGCGGAAGGGCCTATAAGGCAATTAGACCTTTAAACAAAAACACGCGGATCCTCCCCGGGTCGGGTCAACGCGCGGGTCTCAGCTTTATAATACGGCGTCGTTTTGGCCTTTAAAGGTAACCCCCAAAAACAACGTCGTTCCCATAGCCTATATAAATCAAATTTCGGCCAAAAAAATCATTTTAACACCGTTTCAAAAAAAATAATTGTAAACGCTCTCAAATTCTCCTCGCCTCTGTCCGGAATGGCCATCGAACTTCACAAGCCACACGCCCCACGCGCCACCGCGAATGGTGGCCGGAGACCAAACCTCAATTTTTCAGTACTCTCGAAAGGTAATCACACTCTTATTTTTTAAAAAAAAATAGTATTTGTATGTGTAAATGTATAGAAGATAAAAATAAAACAGAATAAGAAAACAAATCACCTCTTGTGATTTCTATATTTTATTTCTTTGAATCTTTTTGTCTCTGTTTTTCTGTGTGTATTTTACAGGTTTCTTTGGGGTTTTTATAACCCGAGAGAAAAAAATGAAAAAGGAAACATTTATTCTGGCATATTCGCTGCTGTCTTTCCTTCCATTTTTGCAGGTCTGGAGCAAGAAGTCCGGCAGTGGTGCGGGATTTGCGCACGGATCGCGCGCGCGATGTAAGAATTTGGCGTGGGCGCGAGGAGTCGATTCCAGCCATGATCGCGGCGTGACCGAGGCTGGTGTCTGCAGCACTTGCGGCGCTTAGGGAAACCCTAGGGTTTGGGGTTTCCAGTTTTTGGAAACAAGTTTGGGCCATTGGGCCGTGTAATTTAGGTCTGGGTAGGGTAGTTAGGATCTGGGCTAAGTGTAACGGGCCACGGGTTTAGTTGATTTGGGTAGTCTGTTGTTTAATTTTGGGCCATTAAAATAGGGCTTTTGTAAAAGGATTGTAAAAGGACATTTATTATTAGTTTTTATTCTTATTGGTTTTTGTCTGAATGGAATAGGCCCGGGCTAAATTGGGTTCCTACACCATTTTACTACATATATACACACTTAGGTTACAACATGCCAACCTTATACATTCAAGTTCGATAAAGTTAAACATGTTACATTAACTAGCTAGATATAAATATGCAAAACCATCCTAACACTCAATTGACAATCATAAATTTTAGCATCAAAATTCACTTTATCAATACCTAGTATCATCTCAACCAATGCAACACACTTAAATAGACATGATTCATTAATTATAAATGTCAAGACTTATGCTTACTTGACCAAATGGCATCATAAAAAATTACAAAGTGGCCAAATAAGTCCCAAAACAAATATCTACAATCCATATTAATAAAAAAAAACTTTATACGACCCTTAATTACCTAAGTACATGCCATTACGACTTACAAAACATGATGAAACCTTATAAAGATTTAGCTTAGCTAAGGTGTGAGATCTAGATGTTGTTGACACTCCTTAACCAATCCGAGACCTAATCGTCACTTATGTACGGAAACAACCAATTCGCATGCTGAGCAATAATGCTCAATGGTTCTTACAAAATCTAATAATATATATATTAAGCAAATATTGGGCTACTAAATCAATTAAAAACAAATTTGTATTCACAGTTTCATTCTTTGGTGCTTTCTCAATATTGTCGAAATTCGACATATATATCATATTGTACATATCGATATGCCCTCAGGGCTCTTGTCTCATAACCTTGCATGGCCTTTCACATGTTATTCAAGTTTTAACATCAATATCAAATATAAAAAAAATATTGGCTTCCAATTTCACAATTACATCACACATCCTTTATTATTAAACAATGTGTCATACTCGTTTTACCACCTCTATTAAATGGACATAGACTCAAGATGGATATGCGAATCAACCACCAACACACCAATATAAAATGCACCCAGTGCTCATTGTTATGTCCGAAGTAATATGTCCATCGTTTATCGATATAAATAGAAGTAATGTGTGTCCAGCACTCATTGAAACGTTCAAAGTAATACGTGCCCAGTGTTCATCGATATAATTCGAAATATCCCTGTATAATGAATCCTATGGCATACCAATTATATTCGTAACTCTATCCAAGATCGTTTAATAAGGCATTCAAAGCATTAATATACATATCACTTAATCAATGCATAACATTTTCGATCAATTATTATTCTCAAATCATGTCATTAATGAAATCCATTTATTTTACTAATACTAGCATGCTCGTACCTCCAAAATATACATACATATATATATACTTATAATTAAGCTTATTTAATTTAATATAAAATAAATGGCCAAGATTTATTAATGAATCTCATAATGGAATCTAATGGCAAGAATCATACTGTCGAAACCATTTTTTTATTAGTTTGGAAAACGGGGTTGACTTTTAAAATGACAGATGGAGTCGCCATCGACCTTATTTTGATGTGTGATCGGATCACCTTGAAATTGAAAACTTTGATTTATTAAATCATATTTTGGTCTATAAAAACTCGAGAAAATGGGTTCGGGAGTCGGTTACGTACGAGGAAGGGTTAGCACCCTCGTAGCACCCAAAAATTGGTACCTAATTGATTACTTAATGTCTTAATGTCAAAAATTTGAAAAGATTCTAGATTACGATCAGTTTGTTTAAGATACATTTGGATAGAATTAAATTGGATGCCAAAACTTCTTATTTCGAAGAAATAAAATGTCGTACTCAGTAAGTTAGGGCACACATCTTATACTCTCGAAATTAAATTTATCTTTTGATTTTTAAAAACCCAGTAATAAAGTTTGAGAAGGGTATTCGATTATTTGGGTCTTATGAAAAATTGGAACCCAGTAAGTTAGGGCACAATTTCTCAAAATTTCCGAATGCGGAATATTGCCTTTGTTTTTTTCGAAATTCTTATCTCGAGCTGATAAAACATCACACCCAGTGAGTTAGGGCGCAATGTCTCAAATTCCCGAGAATAAGTTTTTTTTTTATTTAAAATATTATGCATTTTAATTTAAGAGAGAAAAGGGTACTCGGTTGTTAGGTTTTAACGAGAAGAATCGGAACCCAGTAAGTTAGGGCACGATTTTCTCGAAACCTCCGAACACGAGCATTGCCTCATTCTCAAAAAAACTTTGAGTAAAAATGATTTTAAAACTGAAATGACATTAAAACACAACATTTTTCATAAGATACAATGAAATACTAATATACAAAGCAAGATATTAATACATACATCAAATATTACAATGATGAATCACAAATAATTGATAGTTACAAATTAACAATTTATAACCCATACAATAGCAATAATCATATAACACAATTACGACATTAGCTATTGAAGAAAATTGAGCAAAATAATATACAAAACCAATAATAGGAAATGAACCTAAATCAAATTAAAAATAATAATAAATAAAAAATGTAAAAAATAGATTCAAAAAACAATAATAGACAATAATTTGAAACGAGTGATGTATAAAACCTTTAAATATACTTATAAAAGCGTAAAATAATATTGAAACATTTTTAAAACGGATAAAAAAACTAAAATAAGATATATAAAATAATTTAATATACAAAATATAAAAAGTTTAAAACAATATATAAAGGAGGAAATTATAATATATAACAATTTTAAATGAATAATATATATAAAAAAGGAATAAACTATATAATATGGAAACAAATCTAAAATAAATAATATATGTAAATAATAATTTAAAAACAAATAGTATAAATATTTTTTATATAATATAATAAAATAGTTTAAAACTAAATTAATAAATGAGTTAAATTTGATAAAAATGCAAAGATTGTGTATGAAAACAAAAAGGTACATAATTGAAACAAAACAAAATTAAAAGACTACTTTATAATAAATAAAATCATTTAAACACATACGAGGATCAAACTGAAATGCGCATAAATTATCAAGGACTAAATCAACAAATATTTCCATGGTTCAAAACGCGGCGCACAGACTAGGCCAATTTGTAATGATGAACAAATTGTAGGGGTCAATTAAGAAACAATCAGAAATGTATAATCGGTTTAATCGAAAAACAGTACAACAAAGAGGGACTAAATACTCAAATAACCCATCACCGCAAAAACGCTCGGATCCTATGGGTGTTGGATCGGGTCGGATCGGGTTAGCCCATACGACACCGTTTCAAGGCTATTGAAAGAAACCTAAACAGCATCGTTTCGTTAATGCGATATTACCCCTAAAACCAAATTAAAACAAACCTGCCATTTATTTTTAACAAAACCCTAGCCCTTTTTGAAACACCCCAAACCCGGCCCACGAGATTTGCCCAGATTTGGTATGTTCCTCAATTAAACCGGTTTCAAAATTCTTTCGTTACCTAGAGAAAACTTGTGCGATTTTGAAAAAAAAACATTGTTTGGGTTGGGCTTGTGTTGAAAACGAATTCAATTCTTTATATTAAAAATTTTACTTAAACTTTAATAGGTAAAACTCATAATCATAATAAATAGAAATAAATGGAAAACAATTCAAATATGGCCTTATGGCCTTATTACATCAAATAATTTCCAAGTAATTCAAGTACTTAAATAGAAATAGTAGTTCATAAAATAAAAACTTCATGTTGAGCATGGCCACCACAAGTTCTGCCGTCCCGGTCCATCACTGTTCATCACCTAAAACATGGTCCCACAACGGGGTGAGTCAAACGGACTCAATGTGTACACGACACTAAGTCATAATAGAATCAGGCATACAGGAGTTACACCTTCAAAACATAGAATACAAGTTATGATGCATTCCCAAACCCAAACCTAATTGTCCATCCGCTACACACCCCGTACCAACCATGCACACCCGGGGACTACTAAGTCGACCCTCCTTCCGCTACACTCCAAATTGCGGTCTTAGGTCACCGCTTCGTGGTCTTAGGTCGCCACGTTCAGACATCGTGGTCTTAGGTCACCACTTTGAGACATCGTGGTCTTAGGTCACCACTTTCGGATATCACGGTCTTAGGTCACCGTGTTCGTGGTCTTAAGTCACCACATTCACTTCCCCTTTCAAACAAACCCATATGCCCCATATAATGATGATATGCATAAATATGCGAGTTCACATTCTTATCATATTCTCATGTTACTAATGACCTTTTCATATTCTTTGTAGAAGTAGGAAACGTGCACGAGTACTTAGTACCATAACATGGTACCTAGCCACTTTCATATTCTTAATATCACATATTTTAATAAAATAGGCCATGAAACATATTAAGAAGTAGTGTGGGTACACACACTGATTTGCTTAACCACTTCTTTCAAATCTCGAAATCGATCCATCGCCTTAGATCTCAAGTTCCTACAATTGATTAATCACTTACTATTTAGCACAAAGCCTATTCGGCTAGAAAACCAAATCCTAGTAGGATTTGTATTCTTAAAGCTTACCTTGGTGTCGATTTGATGATTTAATCAAATCCCAGAAACTCGTATTTTTCCCCTTTGAAATCGGCTAGTCACTAAATCCCTTGAATTGGTTAGTTTTCGGTTTAAAACACATAATAATAGATCTACTACTAAAATAGGCCTTGGCCGAAATTACCTTTGTTCTTACCTTCCAAATCTTAAATCCCGAATTGGATCCTTGCTTCTTTATTACTGTCGAAATCCCTATGTACCCATGTTAGATCCAATCTAACATTAAATCATAATAATATAGCTTATGGCCGAATGGTATTCATAACTTACCTTAGATCTTAGAAGTTCTGAAAGATACCTTCTCGTAGTTGACAATTTCTTAAATCCCGAAAACACCCTTCCATAACTCGGCCAAAATCCATAATAGAGATTAGTCCCTAAATTTTAGATAGGTTTAAAATATAAAAGAATTGAAACCAAACTTTGGATCTTACCCTTTTTAAGAAATCGGTAGCACCCTTGTTAAAAGCCCCTTAAAGAATCGGCCTTGATGACTAGATGATAAAGTTTTGGCTTTTGGGATTTAATGGAGAAGTCGACTAGAGGTTCTCTTGGGGTATTTGGTTTCCACGAAAATAAGGAAAAGAAACTTGAGAATTTTGGCAATGGTGGACTATAGATTCGGCTTGACAAAAGAAAAAGAGAAGAGAAGAGAGGAGAGCACTGTAAATTCGGCAGAGAGAGGAGGAGGAAGAAAAATTGATGAGTAGCCCTATTTCCTTCCTTTTATAGCCGAAACTACTCCTCTAATCCCTTACTTGGCCACCACTCTTCTTTATTTGATAGCTTTATCTCTTAATTTAAAATAATTAGAGAATAATCCTTTATTATCTCTTCAAAAATAATCCAAATTAAATCCCTTATTTATCACCTTATTAATCGAATATTAAAGAGAATAAAACTCCTCCTTTCTAGAAGGCTTGTGCCGTCCACCTCAGAGCTTCGGAAGCAAAAATAAAACTTCTTTTATTTGCTTCCCAAGTGCTCGAACCTGTGCCCAACACCTTGCATGTGGCGCCATTTCCAGAGGCCCTAAGTGGCATCTTGTGCCACTTTTCCAAGCCTGTTTGTGTGTCAAATTTCACAAACTTTTTCTTTTAAGGCCACCTTGCCTTAATTTCCTCTTTTAAACTTTAAAACTCGACATTTCTAAGTCATTTCTAAGTTTCCAAAAATTTTCGTTCGCTCAGTAAACTTGACATTTTCTTACATTTCCAAGTTTCGTAAATGTGCACTTTCCTATTTTGAATCATTTCCAAATCATTTCCATCCATTTCCAAGTTTCCAAAAATGTTCACTTTCCATTTTTTTTAACTTAACATTTCCATACATTTTCAGGTTTCCAAAATTGTTCAAAATTTATTCTTAGTACATAAAACATGTTACTTCGTACAATTAAACCGAAAATGCATAGGCCCTTTCCAGGATGTTACAATTCTACCCCCCTTAAAATAATTTCGTCCTCGAAATTTTCTAACTAAAATAATTGAGGGTATTGTTGTCGCATTGCCTCTTACGGTTCCCACTGAAGCTTCTTCCGATCCATGATTGCGCCATAACACCTTGACTAGAGGAACCGAATTCCTCCGTAGCACTTTCACATCACGTTCCAATATCCGACCGGCTCTTCCTCGTAGGATAAGTCCGGCCTTAGCTCTACTTCTTCGACGGTACCACATGAGACGGATCCGATCGGTAACGACATAGCATGGATACATGGAATAGGTCGTGCATCTGCTGCCGCAACTCTAGTGGCAACTCCAATTGGTATGCCATCGCGCTCCAACTCGCTTCAAGACTCGATAGGGCCCTATAAACCTTGGGCTTAACTTCCCTTGCGACCGAACCTCATCACCTTTTTCCAAGGCGAGACTTTCGAAACACTTGGTCTCCCACTTCAAACTCTATTTCCTTCCGCTTAAGGTCCGCGACGACTTACGCCTATCGAGGCTTCCTTTAATCGTGCTCGAATCATCTCAACCTTCTCTTGATTTCAACCACCAATCGTGGACCCAAAACTCGACATTCTCCTAACTCACCCAACAAGTAGGAGTTCTACACTTCCGACCATACAATGCTTCATATGGTGCCATCCGAATGCTAGCCCGATAGCCTGTTGTTGTAGGCAAACTCAGCTAAAGGCAAATAGTCTTCCCAACTTCCTCGTAAATCCATCACACACTCTAAACATATCCTCCAACACTTGTATAACTCGTTGATCGCCCGATCGATTGTGGATGAAAAGCCGTAGTGAAGTCCAACTTAGTGCCTAAAGCTTGATGAAGTGCCCTCCGTAATCAGAGACGTAAACCTTGGGTCTCTTTCGGAGATGATCGATCTTGGTACACCATGTAACCTCACAATTTCGCCACATATAACTTAGCCGCCGACCAAGAGAATAGTCAACTCTTACCGGGATGAAGTGCGCGGACTTAGTCAAACGGTCCACTATCACCCATACCGAGTCCTTCTTAGTAGGCGTAAGGGGAAGCCCACTAACGAAATCCATGGTAATTCTCTCCCACTTCCATTGCGGAATCTCGATTGATTGAAGCAATCCTAATGGAAGTTGGTGTTCAGCCTTAACTTGCTGACACGTCAAACATTTCCCCACAAATTCAGTCACTTCTTTCTTAAGATCAGACCACCAAAATTGTTCCCTTAGATCTCTGTACAGCTTAATGCCTCCGGGATGCATAGCATAAGGGCTACTATGCGCCTCCCGAAGAATCCTTTGTCTTAACTCCTTGTCCTTCGGCATACAGACTTTTCCTTTGTAACACAATACTCCTTCATCATTAACGCCATAATCCTTTAATTCCCCGTTCTACACTTGCTGTAACTTAGCACTTAGATCCTTATCAACCAACTGTCCCTCTTTCACCTCCTTCAGCCATGTGGGCTTGACTTGCAACTCGCTAACAAAGCTTCCATCATCGCACAAACTTTAAGTGAGCGAACATAGCCCTTAGATCCGACACAACCTTCCGACTTAGGGCATCAGCTACCACATTCGCCTTGCCCGGATGATATTCTATCGAACAGTCGTAGTCCTTCAACAACTCCACCCACCTTCGTTGCCTCAAGTTCAACTCCTTCTGAGTCAACAGATACTTAAGGCTCTTGTGGTCTGTGTAGATCACTGACCTTTCTCCATAGAGGTAGTGCCTCCAAACCTTAAGGGCGAAAACTATGCCGCGGTTCCAAGTCATGAGTTGGGTAGTTAACCTCATGAGGCCTTAGTTGCCGAGACGCATAAGCGACTACTTTTCCTTCTTGCATTAGCACACATCCTAATCCCGTGATGCAAGCGCCACAAGACACCACAAAATCCTTGACCTCTGTTTGAATTAACACCTGGAGCCTCCGTCAACACCTTCTTAAGGTTGTCAAAGCTCTTCTGTTGCTTATCGGACTATTCAAAGGGTACTTCCTTCCTTAGTAACTTTGTCAAAGCGCGACTATTGACGAGAATCCTTCTACGAACCTTCTGTAATAGCCTGCCAAACCTAAGAAACTTCGAATCTCAGCCATGGACCTAGGTGGTTTTCAATACAACACTGCTTCGATCTTCCTAAGATCCACTCTTATTCCTTCTACGGATACCACATGCCCTAAGAATGCCACCTCCTTAAGCCAAAATCCACACTTGCTGAATTTGGCATAGAGCTTGTTCTCCCTTAACACTTGTAGCACCACTCGGAGATGTTCGTCATGCTCCTCTTCAGACTTAGAATACACCAAAATATCGTCGATGAACACAACGACGAACCTATCCAAATAGGGTTGAAAAACTCGGTTCATCATATCCATGAACACGGCTGGAGCGTTTGTCAATCCAAACGGCATCACCACAAACTCAAAATGGCCGTATCTTGTCCTAAAAGCGGTCTTATGGATATCTGCCTCCTTCACCTTCAACTGGTGATATCCCGACCTTAAGTCTATCTTTGAGAATATCATGCGGCCCTTTGGTGATCGAACAAGTCATCGATCCTTGGCAAAGGATACTTGTTCTTGATGGTCACTTATTCAATCGACGGTAATCTATGCACATACGCATAGTTTCGTCCTTCTTCTTACAAGCAGAATGGTGCTCCCATGGAGACACACGGGTCGTATGAACCCACGATCCAACAACTCTTGGATTTGAGCCTTGAGCTCAACTAACTCCTTTGGTACCATTCGGTATGGAGCGATTGACACAGGAGCTGTTCCCGATAGTAAGTCTATTCCAAACTCCACCTCCCTATCTGGGGGTATTCCTGGTAATTCCTTCGGAAATACATCTTCAAAGTCTTTCACCGTTCTAACTCCACTGACACCTTCTTCCTTTCCACCTAACGCACTTACGAAGGCTAAGAACGCCTTGCACCCTTTCTTAACCATTTTCTCAGCCTTCAACGCCGAAACTACGTTGGACAGGTAGTTTCTTCTCTCTCTAATCATTACTACTACTTCATCCTCCCGGGTCCTTAGTTCCAATCATTTAGCCGCACAATCCAACACGGCTCGGTGCTCTACTAGCCATCCATTCCAAGTATAAGTTCAAACTCCCCAAAGGTAGTTCCATTAAGTCACCCGAAAGTTCACTCCTCGAATCTCTAGGGGTACATTCCGAAAGATCTTATCCACCACTACAGCTTAGGCCTAATGGGCTTACTACGATCATTTTCCTATCGGAAGGTTTGAGTCTAGGCCTAGTGTTTCCACTACACTACATGCAACATAGGAATGGGTCGAGCCCACATCGATTAGAGAAAAATAGGGCTTGTCAAAAATAAAGAACGCACGGTTATAACGTCCGCGCGTCTCTCCATCTTCCCTCCGTGAACCGCATAAACCAAACTCGGTTACCTTGCCTCAAAGATTAGCAAAGACACCTCGCCTTGTGTTCCACGGCCCGCGCGGCACCATTACCTCTGTTACTCGAACTACGACCTCGTTGAGGCTGCGATCCTCCTCTACCGGTCGACTAACATTCCGAGTGTTGGTCGGCTTTCATCGATTGCTTAGGACAATCCTTGATCACATGGTCCTTGGACCCACATCTAAAACATCCTCCTGTTTTCTTCCAAAGACTCTCCTAAGTGCTTCTTTCCACACACATCACAAGGTCGATACCGCCTTACGAACCAACTTGCGGCACTCGCGGCCCATCAACTCTAGGCCTCTTATAAACCTTTCAGACGTTTTAAAACCTCTTTTGGGCCTATTCCTATCCATAGCCTGCTTTGTAGAATCCTTGATTCCCTCAACCACCTTGGCCTTTTCTACCAAAGCAGAAAACTCCCGCGCTCCCGATGCGGTGCTATCAACGATCTCGAGATCATCCCTTAGCTCGTCCTCAAAATAGACACAGCGCTCATGCTCAGTTGCCACTACTCCTCGAGCATATCGGCTCAGCCTCAAGAATTCAGCCTTATACTCCGCCACGGACTTGTTCCCTTGAACCAGCCCCATAAATGCCTTCCTTTGCTCATCAATATACCTGGTTCCTACATACTTCTTCCAAATGCTTCCTTAACATATTCCCAGTCGATCCTCACCGTGGCACCATCCCGAACGATCAACCACCAGCGATACGCTTCATCGTGTAACGGTGCCACCATTCCTTTTAACTTCTCCTCGTGGGTCAAGTCAAGCTCATCCATGATGCGCTCTGTTGCTTCCAACCAAGATTTCGGTGAATCGGGTGCCACACCCGATACTCCACGAAACATTTCGGCTCCATTAGCTCGAGCCGCCAGTACTGAATTTACGGGTTCCCGAATTTCCTCCCGCACCACCACCAACTCCAAAACTCAGAGTACGACTGCGACACAAAGATCATCCCCGTCCGAGCTTGCCGCTCAACACCAATAAATGGGGTGGTGGTGGCGGTGGTATCTCATTGTCAGACCCTTGACCCGATCTAACGGGTTTTGACACCGTCATCCTTTCTCTACCTCGTCCCACGGCGACCACGTCCTCTAGAGCTCATTTCTAACGTCGTGATCCGATTAAGAAGTTTTATGAATTAGTCTTTGTTTCACTTGATTACCCATGAAGAAATTTTATGAAAAGAGTTTTAGGAGTGGTTCTTTCGTATGCACACAGTCTTTCCATTCATTCATCCGTACATCCATCAAACAATCATGAACTCTCATTCATTCAGAGAAAGGTTGTAGTTTTTATTGTTATTGTTTTTTTTTCTTCCACTACCTGTGGGTATTTTGTAATTCGTCCCTCTGTGGGTATTTTCGTAATTTTTCAAAAGGAAAAAGTTCCTTGGTGATTTTGTCACAAAGTATTTTGGTATTTTTAAATTTCTTGGGTATTTTGAAAAATTTTGAAATCCAGGGGTATTTCGGTGATTTTGGACCTCAGGGGTATTTTGGTGATTTTTTCCAATGGGGTAAATTTGTAAAATCTTATAAATCAGGGATATTTCAAAGGTTGCAAAACTTTGAGGGTTCTTTTGAGAATTGTACTTTTCAAAGCGGTGATGTTGCAAAAATTTTGGAAATCGAGGTCATTTTGGTAATTTTATAAGTTAGGGGCAATTTTGAAATTTTCAAAATTCAAGGTATTTTTGATAATTTGCAAATTAGATTTTTGAACATTGATAAAATAATGAAATTTTGGCAAACCTGTTGGGTAGTTGGTCATTTTATAAACCAAGGGTATTTTGGTAATTTTACCACTAGGGGCATTTTTGTATAAATCGGAAATCTTTCGGAAAATTTTGTAAAGATGGTTTTCATGAATTTAGAAGAAAGTTTTAAGAGTTCTAAAACTAGGGTTTTGTTGTTTTTATAAAAACACGGCTAATTCCCTTTCGGGTTTTAGTTATTGTGTTTAGCCTATGACCGAGTCCTCTTGGTCGGGGTGAACTAAAGCTACGCACTGTGCAGGATTCGAGTGGAGAGGAGGTGAGTCACGCGGATCGCTTAAATACCAAGCTCCCACCGAAACCATTCCTAGACATGCGCATGCAGAGGTTGCCACACCTACCGAGCCCTGCAGGTTAGGGTGAACCGAAGCTACGCACTGCAGGAGGATTCTGCGAAGAGGAGGTGAGTCACTAGGATCGCTTAAATACCGTGCTCTTAGGATCCAATCCTAGACATGCGCATGTGGGGTTACCACATCCTAACTTAGTGACTTAGCCATGGGTTTTTTTAACGTTCCTTAAGTCTTATGTGTTTGTGTTTGAGTAGACTAGTCCTAGGGTTCAAGTTCCTATCATGCTATTCTACGTTCCATTCCTTTTCTACCCTTCTAATATTCATTACACATAATCACACAAATAGTTAGGGGTACTTACTGGTGGATCATGGTCGGAGACTTTAGGTGCCATGCCGTAAAACCCGCTTGTTTCATAAAATATTTTCAAAAAAACTCATTTGGGCTCGCTTTGAAAACGTTTTGGGCCTTGGCCCACAGCCGAGAGTTTTAAAAGCGGGCTCGATATCAAATCAAACACCCCAAACCCGGCCCACGAGATTTGCCTAGATTTGGTATGTTCCTCAAGTAAACCGGTTTCAAAATTCTTTCGTTACCTAGAGAAAACTTCTGCGATTTTGAAAAAAAAAAACATTGTTTGGGTTGGGCTTGTGTTGAAAACGAATTCAATTCTTTATATTAAAAATTTTACTTAAACTTTAATAGGTAAAACTCATAATCATAATAAATAGAAATAAATGGAAAACAATTCAACTATGGCCTTATGGCCTTATTACATCAAATAATTTCCAAGTAATTCAAGTA
Organism: Gossypium sturtianum; assembly: GCA_025698515.1. Lineage (NCBI taxonomy): Eukaryota > Viridiplantae > Streptophyta > Magnoliopsida > Malvales > Malvaceae > Gossypium > Gossypium sturtianum. Next base: position 58,504,107 of record CM046946.1, on the reverse strand, counting down.
CTTAAATAGAAATAGTAGTTCATAAAATAAAAACTTCATGTTGAGCATGGCCACCACAAGTTCTCGCCGTCTGGTCCATCACTTTATTCATCACGAAACATGGTCCCACAGCGGGGGTGAGTCAAACGGACTCAATGTGTACACGAAACTAAGTCATAATAGAATCGGGCATACAGGAGTTACACCTTCAAAACATAGAATACAAGTTATGATGCATTCCCAAACCCAAACCTAATTGTCCATCCGCTACACACCCCGTACCAACCATGCACACCGTGGGGACTACTAAGTCGACCCTCCTTCCGTTACACTCCAAATTGCGGTCTTAGGTCACCGCATTCGTGGTCTTAGGTCGCCACGTTCAGATTCTCTGTGGTCTTAGGTCACCACTTTTGACATCGTGGTCTTAGGTCACCACTTTCAAATATCACGGTCTTAGGTCACCGTGTTCGTGGTCTTAAGTCACCACATTCACTTCCCTTTCAAACAAACCCATATGCCCCATATAATGATGATATGCATAAATATGCCGAGTTCACATTCTTATCATATTCTCATGTTACTAATGACCTTTTCATATTCTTTGTAGAAGTAGGAAACGTGCACTGAGTACTTAGTACCATAACATGGTACCCTAGCCACTTTCATATTCTTAATATCACATATTTTAATAAAACAGGCCATGAAACATATTAAGAAGTAGTGTGGGTACACACTGATTTGCTTAACCACTTCATTGAAATCCCGAAATCGATCTACGCCTTAGATCTCAAGTTCCTACAATTGATTAATCACTTACTATTTAGCACAAAGCCTATTCGGCTAGAAAACCAAATCCTAGTAGGATTTGTATTCTTAAAGCTTACCTTGGTGTCGATTTGATGATTTAATCAAATCCCAGAAACTCGTATTTTTCCCCTTTGAAATTGGCTAGTCACTAAATCCCTTGAATTGGTTAGTTTTCGGCTTAAAACACATAATAATAGATCTACTACTAAAATAGGCCTTGGCCGAAATTACCTTTGTTCTTACCTTCCAAATCTTAAATCCCGAATTGGATCCTTGCTTCTTTATTGCTGTCGAAATCCCTATACACCCATGTTAGATCCAATCGAACATTAAATCATAATAATATAGCTTATGGCCGAATGGTATTCATAACTTACCTTAGATCTTAGAAGTTCCGAAAGATACCTTCTCGTAGTTGACAATTTCTTAAATCCAAAAAACACCCTTCCATAACTCGGCCAAAATCCATAATAGAGATTAGTCCCTAAATTTTAGATAGGTTTAAAATATAAAAGAATTGAAACCAAACTTTGGATCTTACCCTTTTTAAGAAATCGGTAGCACCCTTGTTAAAAGCCCCTTAAAGAATCGGCCTTGATGACTAGATGATAAAGTTTCGGCTTTTGGGATTTAATGGAGAAGTAGACTAGAGGTTCTCTTGGGGTATTTGGTTTCCACGAAAATAAGGAAAAGAAACTTGAGAATTTTGGCAATGGTGGACTATAGATTCGGCTTGACAAAAGAAAAAGAGAAGAGAAGAGAGGAGAGCACTCAGAAATTCGACAGAGAGAGGAGGAGGAAGAAAAATTGATGAGTAGCCCTATTTCCTTCCTTTTATAGCCGAAACTACTCCTCAGAATCCCTTACTTGGCCACCACTCTTCTTTATTTGATAGCTTTATCTCTTAATTTAAAATAATTAGAGAATAATCCTTTATTATCTCTTCAAAAATAATCCAAATTAAATCCCTTATTTATCACCTTATTAATCGAATATTAAAGAGAATAAAACTCCTCCTTTCTAGAAGGCTTGTGCCGTCCACCTCAGAGCTTTTGGAAGCAAAAATAAAACTTCTTTTATTTGCTTCCCAAGTGACTCGAACCAGTGCCCAACACCTTGCATGTGGCGCCATTTCCAGAGGCCATAAATGGCATCTTCAGGCCACTTTTCCAAGCCTGTTTGTGTGTCAAATTTCACAAACTTTTTCTTTTAAGGCCACCTTGCCTTAATTTCCTCTTTTAAACTTTAAAACTCGACATTTCTAAGTCATTTCTAAGTTTCCAAAAACTTTCGTTCGGCTCTGTAAACTTGACATTTTCTTACATTTCCAAGTTTCCAGAAATGTGCACTTTCCTATTTTGAATCATTTCCAAATCATTTCCATCCATTTCCAAGTTTCTAAAAATGTTCACTTTCCATTTTTTTTAACTTAACATTTCCATACATTTTCAGGTTTCCAAAATTGTTCAAAATTTATTCTTAGTACATAAAACATGTTACTTCGTACAATTAAACCGAAAATGCATAGGCACTTTCCAGGATGTTACACTTTTTGCCTTCTCCCTCAGCCGCAGAAGGAAATCTCCCTTTCGGCCACTACAAATGCCACGTCCATCGGTGATTAGTGGCCAACTCAGGTCCGATCGACCGATCTCTTTCAAACCAGACTCGAGCACTTCACGTTCTCTGTCTTGAAGGACCGCTTTGCCCCGATTACGGCGAAGAAAGCAGTCCGACGGTCCACACTTCTCAGGTAAATCCCTTCCCTTTTTTAGACTTCTATGCGAACAAATAAAACAAACAGAACCAAGATTCAAAATAAAAGAGAAGCGAAAGAAAAAGATTATTGAGAACTGAGAATCACCTTTCAGAATTCTGTTTCTGATTTCTTTTTAAATTTTTTTGTTCAGTATGCCTAAAAAAAACTATTACGATGGTTTCTTTTTGTTTTTAAAGGCCGAAAGTCAGAATAATAATAATAATACAAAGAAAAATATTACTGCTGTCATTTGTTTGTCTTCTTGTACAGATGTATGACGTGCAGTGGAGGTCATACGGAGGAGCGTACGATGCTGTTGCGCGAACGTGGCACCGTACGGAGGTGAGGCGTGCGGACGAAAGGGCCTGCGGCGCACCTTAGTTGGCTAGGGTTTCTGATTGCTGAGATTACTGGGATATTCGGGCTCTCCAGTATTGGGCTTAGAGATTGGGTAGTGATTTTTTTATTTTAGCAGCTGGGCCAATTGGGCCGGTTTCAGAATCGGGTTTAGGTAATGGGTCAAGGGTTAGGTTTAGTTTATCTTTGCCTTAATTTGGACTTTAAATGTAAATGGACTGTAGACACTTAAATTTGGAATTTTGTACTTTGCTTATTTATTTTTGGTTTCAAATGGGCCGGGCGAAATGGGCCTATTACAGCTAACCCTCTTTGCTCATTGTCGTGTAACGAGAATAGAGCAAAGACTTCAAAAAGGACCATTTTTGCCCGGTCTTCGAATCTTGGACTTCTTTCAGTGTTTTCCTTCTTTGAGTAGCTTCATTCCATCCCACTGCATCTTTAGGGGCATGAGAACTAGCACTTTGATCCAATTAAAGGAATTTAGACTTGTAGCTTCAATCTTCTTCGCAACAACTTTTGGGAGATAAGATTTGCTATCTTCAGCCTGCTCCACTACAACTTCAGGGAGATAAGGTTTTCTTTGATCTAATCTACTGCAACTTCAGAGAGATAAGATCTGTAATTTACAGCTTTAATCTATTCTACTACAACTTCGAAGGAATATGATTTGCTACCTTTAGTCTGCTCCACTGCAACTTCAGGGAGATAAGACTTGTATGGTAAATTCAATCCGACCTACTGCAACTTCAGAGGTATAGGATTCGTCGTTTTAATCTGCTCTACTGCAAATTCAAGGAGATAGGACTACTTGTATTCAGTCTGCTCCACTGCAACTTCAGAGAGATAAGACTTGTGACTTCAACCTGTTCCGCTGCAACTTTAGGGAAATAAAGTTTGTTTTGATCTGTTCTACTGCAACTTCAAAGAGATAAGATCTGTGAATTATGGCTTCAATCTGTTCCACTGCAACTTCAGGGAAATAAGATTCACCGTGGTGGATTTGATCCGACCTACTGCAACTTCAGAGGTATTGGACCCGCGGATTCATCGATCTTGTTACACCGTCCTTTGGGGAACATGACCTGTGAAATCGATTTAGGGATTTATGCTTATGCATAATGATTAGGATGCCATGATCGGAATGAATCAAATGCTCCTAGCTAAATGTATTATGGATGACATTTGCATGCATGCGGAATGTCATGAGGACGATCCTTTGTAGAATGATTTGGATGCAATGATCAGATTGAATCAAATGCTCCTAAATAAATGTGTTTTGCAGAATTTCATGAGAATGATCCTTTTTAAACGCTTAGGATTAACATTGCTCATTGTTTTTCCAGGTTGTATCACTGACGTAATATCCGGTCTTCTTGTTCAACTCGACATTTTTGTGAAGGTGCGAAGAAATGGTCCTTTGTTTAGAGTTTCCTTCTCAAATATTTCCAACCCTTAGGCTTGGTGAGTTCTAAATAAAAGTCATGTTTGAGGTTCTCGTATTATTTAGAAGTTTCCAGAGTAATAGGCAAAACTCCTTTTATGAAAATATTATTAGTCCATTAATCATTACTTCAATACAAAATGCTTGAAAATAATCATAAATGATGGACAAAATGGAATTTATCAGAAACGAAATCTGAAAAGAATAAGTTAATTAAAGAAAGCAAACATTGCTAGAATACAAAATGATTGGGGGAAAAGATAGGTGCCCCGGATATCGCAGCTTGAGTTTCTCTGTACGACCTTTCTGAAGACCATTTTAAGCTTAATATGTGTTTAGGAGATCAAGAGTACTCTGTTAATGCCCCAAGACATAACATCTCTCCCCCTTCTTGATTCAGGTATGGAAAGATTACCGCATGCCCCATCGTTGATTGCAATTTGAGCCGCCCTATTCGGGTTTTTGACTCAAAACCCCTTTGGTCTCAAGGCGCCCTTTACGGGTTTTCACCCTGGCCTCTCCGTTTTTCATTTTCATCATTCATTTTTTTAGAGAAAGTCTCAAAGCGCCCTTTGCAGGTTTTCACTTTGGCCTCTTTTCTTCTTCAAGTATAATACTTCTTGACTGAATCTGAATTTACAGGATTGGGCAAGTTTTTCCCATCCATTTCAGCCAAGACCAGTGCTCCTCCAGAGAAAGCCTTTTTCACCACATAAGGTCCTTCCCAATTTGGCATCCATTTCCCTCTGAAATCTTTTTGCATGGGGAGGATCTTTTTGTAACAGTCTCCTCGTGAAATTCTCTTGGGCGAACCTTTTTGTCATAAGCCCGCATCATTCTCTTTTGGTACATCTGGCCATGTCGGATAGCCCTTAGCCTTTTTCCTTCAATCAAGTTCAATTGATCGTATCGAGACTGGATCCATTCGGCTTCATCTAACCTTAGCTCTGACAAGACTCGAAGGGAAGGAATTTCAACTTCGATGGGTAACACTGCCTCCATTCTATAAACCAATGAGAAATGAGTTACCCCGGTGGAGGTCCTGACTGATGTTCGATAAGCATAGAGAGCAAATGGTAACTTCTCGTGCCAATCTTTATAGGTTTCAGCCATTTTCCCCACAATTTTCTTAATGTTTTTATTGGCTGCTTCCACTGCACCATTCATTTTTGGATGATACAGTGACGAGTTGTGGTGTTTGATCTTGAATTGACTGTAGACTTCCGCGATCGTGCTATTGTTCAAATTTAATGCATTGTCGGATATGATCCTCTCAGGCATTCCGTATCGACATATGATTTCCTTTTTTAGGAATTTGCTGACTGCTGACTTGGTAACACTAGCATATGAAGCAGCTTCTACCCATTTGGTGAAATAGTCGATGACTACAAAGATAAAGCGATGCCCATTTGAAGCTTTTGGAGAGATCGGCCCGATGACATCTATGCCCCACATAGAGAAAGGCCATGGGAAAGTCATAACATGCAAGGGCGAAGGAGGTACAAGAATTTTGTCTCCATAAATCTGGCATTTGTGACACGTTTTAGCATAATTGATGCAGTCCCCTTCCATGGTAGACCAATAGTATCCGAATCTCATGATTTGTCTAGCCATTGTGAAACCATTGGCATGCGTTCCACAAACACCTTCGTGGACTTCTTCCATAATTTTCTTAGCTTCAACAGCATCCACACATATCAATAGTACCTGATCTTTTCTTCTTTTATACAAGATCTCCCCATCTAAGACATAGTCGCAGGCTAGTCTTCTCAACCTCCTCTTATCATTCTCGGTCGCTTGTTCAGGATATTCACGATTTCTCACGTATCGCAATATATCTTGGTACCAGGGGTAATCATCCCTTTCTTCTTCCTCCATATTGTAACAATGAGCTGGGGCCTCGTAAATACTCATTTGAATAGGTCTTACATCCTCTTGTTTACTCACTTTGATCATGGAAGCCAAGGAAGCCAAAGCATCTGCCATATGGTTTTCGTCTCGTGGGAGATAATTGAAAGTAATGTCATCAAACTCCTCAATTAACCCCAGAACTATCCTTCGATAATTGATCAATTTGGGGTCTCTTGTCTCCCATTCACCCTTCAATTGGTAAATCACCGTTCAGAATCTTCATATACTTCCCGCATTTTTAATTCTGTGTTCTACGGCAGCACGAGTCCCATTGATACATGCTTCGTATTCTACCATGTTATTCGTACAATCAAAATCCAACTTGCATGTGAACGGATAATGATCTCCATTTGGGGATACAAAGACTGCCCCAATTCCATTGCCTACAGCATTTGATGCTCCATCAAAGTTCAATTTCCAAAGGTGATCCTTTGTAGTGTCTTCTTCAGTAGCTGCCACATACATTAAATCTTCATTGGGGAAGTCAAAGTTCAGAGGCTCATAATCTTCTAGAGCTCTGCTAGCTAGAAAGTCTGCTATTGCGCTCCCTTTCCCAGCTTTTTGACTCACATAGATGATGTCGAATTCAGAAAGCAGGATTTGCCATCTGGCCATCCTTCCATTTAAAGCAGTTGACTCCATCATATACTTTAGAGGGTCCAATTTCGATATTAACCAGGTCGTGTGGTACAGCATGTATTGCCTCAATCTCTGAGTTGTCTAGATCAAAGCACAACACAATTTCTCAATTGGCGAATATCTCATCTCACATTCAGTGAATTTCTTACTGAGGTAGTATATCGCCTTTTCCTTTCTTCCCAAATTATCGTGTTGACCCAAATTATCCGGGCAGTGGGGTGATAGTACTGGAGGACTTGACAAGTACTGTTTGACCTTATCAAAAGCTCTTTGGCATTCATCATCCCACACACCTAGGTTGTGTTTCTTCAGAAGACGAAATATAGGACAACATTTCTCCGTTAGTTGTGAAATGAACCGAGCGATGTAATTTAATCTTTCGAGGAAGCCTTGAACTTCTTTTTGGGTACACGGCAGAAGCAATTATTGTATAGCTCTGACCTTATCTGAGTCAATTTCAATTCCTCTTTCACTGACTACGAAACCCAGCAGTTTTCCAGATCTAGCTCCGAAAGTACATTTCGTTGGGTTGAGCCTTAACTTGAATTTCCTCAACCTCAGGAACAATTTCCTCAAAACTCGGATGTGTTACTCTTCTGTTCTAGACTTTGCAATCATATCGTCAACATACACTTCAATTTCTTTATGCATCATATCATGGAACAAAGTTACCATAGCCCTTTGGTATGTAGCTCCTGCATTTTTCAACCCAAATGGCATCACTTTATAATGAACGCACCCACAATGTTATGAAGGTAGTCTTTCCCATGTCTTCAGGATGCATCTTTATCTGATTGTACCCCGAGAATCCGTCCATGAATGAAAACAACGAGTAGCCCGCCGTATTATCTACCAAAGTATCAATGTGAGGCAAGGGAAAATTATCCTTTGGGCTGGCCTTATTTAAGTCTCTGTAGTCCACACACATTCGTACTTTCCCATCTTTCTTAGGGACAGGTACGATGTTGGCTACCCATTCTGAATACTTTATCTCTTTCAAGAATCCGGCATTGAACTGCTTTTTGACTTCCTCTTTTATTTTTAGCACAATATCCGGTCTCATCCTTCGGAGTTTTTGTTGAACCAGCCTGCAATCTTCTTTTATGGGAAGGCGGTGTACTACAACATCAGTGCTTAAACCGGGCATATCCTGATAGGACCATGCGAAGACGTCTTTGAATTCCTGTAGCAGCTCAACGAGATTTAGCTTCGTTTCTTTAGTTATGCATGTTCCGATTTGCACCACCTTTCCTTCTTCCAAGGTCACGACCTCTATTGCCTCTTCATGAGGTAGAATTTACTTTTCCTCTTGTTCTACCATTCTTAATAAGTTCGGAGATAAGTCACAGTCCATGTCGTCTTCAAAGTCCTGGGATCCCTCTAGACACACGTCCTGCTCAAATAGGGGTTCTGATTCAGTATCAGCATTACTCATGTCATTGATATCCGGGAACCTGTTGTAGGTACAAAGGAATATACAAAGAATGAATAAATTTAAGCATAATCATTTATATGACATGATCATGAATGAAGAATAAAATAATATTTGGAATAAGGAATGATTGTCTGTATAATATGATTACGGATGAATTGGAAAGAATAAAGAATATTTGCTCAAAAAGAATTCAGAAGCATTTTCATTGAATTAAAGATTTGGGCCATAAGCCTATTTCACAAAGGATGCTTACTACTCCTAGGCCTAGAGCAATAAGTGTTCTGAGACATTACTCTGAAATAGTTCTAAACACTATAGGGATCTCTTCTGCAGTCCAATTATTTAGAACGCTCCCAGGTTCATAGGGGCGGATATCTGACAAGCTCCCCCCTTCAATCACCTCCTCGGATATGGCATTAATATAGACATTTCCCAACATTGCTATAATGTCTTCTTCTTTTGGCGCCTTCTGCTCAGCATGAATGACCCCTCCCGACACAAAGGTTTTGGATATGTGTGGAATTATCATGGGTTCCCACTTGATTTCTTCACCACTCAACCGTACTCTTCTCCTCTCTTGCTTCTTTTCGAGTTCCTTCTTTTTTTGTCTCGCGTCTGGCTTAAACCCTAAGCCGAAGAAGTCTCATTTTTCCTTTAGCAACGGTACCTCAACCTTTCCTTGGAGGTATTTTCCTAGCCCTTTTCCTGGTAAAGCTCCTTTTCCTACGGTCATCTACAATCCCATTCTTGTGGTTTTAGAGATTTTTTGTACCAAAATTCTGTTTCCTTCCGTAATAAAGGCAGCATTTACGAATTTCAAGGATCAAAAAGAGCACTCGACTGCCTCGTCATTCATCTCCAGGTATGGTGCACCGCTTATTACAGCTGCGATAATATCCTCCTCGGCCTTTATTGTCACTAACCGGACCTATGATACTAACTTCAGTTTCTGATGTAATGATGAAGGTACCGCTCCCGCTGAGTGAATCCACGGTCTTCCTAGTAAGCAGTTATAGGAGGGCTTGATATCCATGACCAAGAAATCCACCTCATAAGTAGTCGGGCCAATCAATAAGGGTATCTCGATTCTCCCCATGACTCTTCTTTGCGTGCCATCAAACGCCTTCACAATGTTCTGGCACTCTTTCATGTGTGAACTATCCACAGGTAATCTATTTAATGTGGATAAGGGTAATACGTTTAACACTGACTCGTTGTCTATAAAGACCCCTGGTAGTGTGTACCCTTTGCACCTAGTGGTAATATGCAAAGCCTTAGTGGATCCCCTACCGCTTGGCAGAATTTCATCATCGTTGAAATAGATTAAATTGTCAGCAGTTATGTTACCAATCAATCTATCCAGTTTATTAACCGAGATATCATTGGCCACATAGGTCTCATTCAAAACCTTTATCAATGCGTTCCGATGCACGTCTGAACTCAAGAGCAAAGCCAATACAGATATGCGTGCTGGCTATTTTTTCAACTGCTCCACCATGCTGTATTCGTTGTGCTTTAAAAATTTTAGAAACTCCTTAGCTTCTTCTTCTTTCACCAGTTTATTGACAAGTGACTCAGACTCATCTGATTTTTCCTTCTCTTGCTCTATCATTGGAGCTTTCCCTTTTATTGGTTCTGGTCGGGTATTTACTAAATCGTAGCGTCTCCCGCTACGAGTATGAGAACCTGTATCTTGATCCTCCTTTTCTTGGATCGTCACATTACAATCATAGTTCCAAGGGACTCTCTTGCTATCCTTATACGGAAAAACTGCTGGCTTTTGGATTATGACTCGCGGTATCACTTGTGTTCTGATTTCATTGACTCTTGGCTTCGAGATGATCACTACTGGGCGGCTGCCCTTTTGAGCCCGTTCTATTGATCCCTCATCTGAAGCATAAACTTCTCGTCCCTCTGATCCTTCAATCTCCTTATAAAATTCCATCTCTTTATTATCCATCAGATTTTGCACTACGACTTTGAACTCATTGCATTCCTGGATTCCATGCCCTTCTCTATTATGGAACTCGCAATGGTTCCTCTTACTTTTGGACCTCTCTTCCGAATCCGATATGATCAGTCCTCTATCCACCATCTCCCTCCAAACCTGTCTCAAGGGGATTCTGACTTCTGTAACCTCATATTTGACTTTCCTCCCATCATCATTTATTCCATTTACTCATTGCTCAGTATGATTAGGTAAGGGGTTTCTTGCTACATTTGGTGCGTGTAACATCCCGAAATTGGGCCTACTAGGATTGGGCCCAATGGGCCTTGAGTGTAGGAGTGTTTAAAATTTTGAGAACAAGAGAACGGCGTTATTTCAAGTTGGAATTATTAAGAAGGTAATTTTGGAAAGTTATGAGGTTTCTATGAAGTTCCGGGTTCAAGTTGGGCCTTAGTAAAATTTTGTGTTTAAGCCTATTAAGGAGAGATAGTAAGTGGCATCAAGGCTTATGGAAATAAAAGAGTAAATTACTAGCATAAATGAGCAATTGGTAAAAGGGTTATGGCGCCACATGTAGTACCTTGAGGGAAGAGGTTCGAATCCCTTTGTGTGCAAACTTTAACTATTATTTTTGCACTCTTTCCTTAAGTGTCGGCCAAGAGGCATTCATGGCAAGGTTGACTTCATTATTTTGATAAGGTGGCTATATGAATAAGGCAAGGTTGAAGTTGGGGAAAGGAATCAAGGGAAATAGGAAAGAAAGGGGGACATGAGGCTTATTTCGTGGGTGATGTTTTGGAAAGCTTGGGTGGCCAAACTCTTATCTTAGGGGGGATGCATGTGGACGGTTTTGGGGAGAACAGGTAGCTGAATTTTTAGTTGGCATTTGGTAAAGACTTAGTAGTGTTTTGGCAAAAATTCCCTTTGGCAACTTTGTGTCATTTCTCCCAATTTGCAACCCTCCTTGCCGAAACATATTAGCACAATAGTGCATTGTTTCTCTCTTTTGTTTGGTCACATACTCATTTTCTTTCCACCTTCCTTGATAGTCGAATTCTCCTTTGCCTTTTGATTGAATTTTTGGTGCTTGTTAGGCCAAAACCTTTCTCTTTGCACTATTTGGTATTCTCCAAATTTCCTCTTCTCTTTGCCGAATTTTCAAGCCTTTAGTGTGCATTTTTGTCTATTCTTTTCTTCCTTGTTGCCGAAAGTACCTAAGCCTTGGAGGTCAAATTGTTCACTCATTTTCCTTTGGAAAAACCGAACCCTTCATTTCTTCTTTATCGTTCTTCTCATCCGTATTAACACTCACTCCTTTGATCAATCGGTAAGTGGTTCTATTCAAACATTTTTTTATTTTTTTCTTCTTTCTCCTAGCCGAATATATGTCTTGGCATGGGATGGTCCTTTTAGCCGAGACCATCATTTTATTCTACCCTCTCAAATGAGATTATTTTCTCTTTTTCGTAGTGTTTTAAGTGGGAGACCGTGTATTGTTCTAGCCGAAGTCAAACGGTGGAAATTGGATCCAATATCGATAAGGTAAGGGGGTTCATTTTGGATTTTTCGTTATATCTCTATTTGGCTATGTTGTAAATCGGATTGAATTTTCAACTAATCAATTATGTTTTAGGGATGAAACCACTCGATATATCCTATTTGCAAATCCTTCGGATATAGCGGGTCAACGAAGAGTGGTTCTTTAGGGAATCCTAATCAAGGTGTGTAATCCCGTACCTTTCGTATACATATCTGAAATGATGTGTAATCTCACACTTCTCTGAAAGTTTGTATGAAATATTCTGTGAATCGGTCAAAATACCGAAGAACACCAAAAATCGGCATCCGTGATCACTCGGGCCTGCGTATGATCGCAGTGGTAATCGTATTTTGTAATAAAACAGTTTCGGTTAGAAGTAGTGATTTGATTTTGGAAAATCACGAAAAATAGGAGAAAGGGAATTAGATAGTGAATAAGATATCTAATTAAAGCTTACTGTGTCTATTTTGATAAGGAAGAAACGCAGAAGGAAAAAGAATTCTATATTCTGAGATATCTTAATTTTAGTGAGACTGGTTCTGAATGATTTTGTGGTTCCCTGATCTGTCTTGGAAAAATCGTATAAAATTGTACAAAGTGAATTATGAGTTATAGTTTATATGTACAGATTCTTTAGTGAGTCTATTTTCAATAGAGATAAGTGGGAGCAACATATGAAAACTGTACAGTGAGATATTTGAATTTTGGGTAAGAGAGGTCAGAATCGTTGGTCAGTGAAACAAGGGAATCTTTAAGGAATAAACTGTACTAAATGGCTAAGTTAAAAATTCTGGAAAAATTATAGTAAGAAGATATATGAGTCTAGTCTCAAGGAAAATTTACGGAGTTAGATTTCAAGATTCCTAACTCAATTTATAGTCAATTTAGTTAGTACGATGTAGATGGACAGTTTCGATTTTTATGCTCCACATTAGTAGTTAAGTCTAGGTCAAAATTACGAAAATGCCCCTATGAGTCAAAATTACGAAAATGCCCCTATGGGTCGAAATTACGAAAATGCCCCTAAAGGGTCGAATTACGAAATTGTTATATGGGCCAATCTGATATTTTGATAAATGGGCCGATCTGATATTTTGCTATATGGGTCGATATGATATTTTGCTATATGGGCCAATCTGATATTTTGCTAAATGGGCCAAATCTGATATTTTGCTTAATGGGCCTTTTGAATAATTGCTGTAATGGGCCATAATTTTTTAATAAATATCTGAATAAATTGTTGTGAATGGCTATGCATTATATACATGATTTGCATGGGATGGGATAATGATGAAGAGAAGTTACGGTAGCTCTGCTACATAATGCAGTGGCTCGCCACAAATATGAAAAATGGCGATGCCATGTAAATTCTGTTAATCTGGTGGCTTGTCCACAAATTTGATATAATCGGCTTAATGCCTATGTTTGGTGTGTTGGCGGGGTGGGTGACTAAAGCTCCCCATGGGTGTCTTTGGTTGGTACAGGTGGTGTGTAGCGGATGGAAAACTAGGTTTGGTTTGGGAATTGCATATCATCCGCATATTATATTTGATACATTATTGTTGTTGTAAATGGGCTTAGGCCCAAAATATTGCTAATTGGGTTCGGCCCAATGAATAATGATAAGGGATTTCTGCTGAGTTCTTGTAACTCACCCCCTTTCTCTTAACCCTTGTAGGTAATGCTTGATGATATGGACTTGGGCTATGGATGACTCGAGGAGGCCATACTGGAAATGGTTTATTTGGACTTTAGACTTCTTTCTTGTTTATTTTATTACTTTACTATTTTGGGTTAAATGTTGTAATAAGGCATCTGGACTATTTTTATTTTTGTTTTTTTGGTTGGGATGTTTTTATTATTTTTCTTGAATTGTTTAAAAAGGGGAATTTTCTAAAAACTTAAACAATGGTTTCCAAAATCGATTAACAAATGGATTTCAAAATAAACTTTTACAAATATTTTTAACACGGATATTTTCTCTCGAACTATTAACGATATTTTCAAAAGACTTGGATTCTCTTTCGAATTTTCAACGTCGTTTTCAAAAGTCACGGTTTTGTAAGATTATTAGTTCAAATTTATCGATTTATCAATCAAATCTTTGAGGTTAGTAGTATTTTATCAAATCAAACTTGTTTTCTTGATTTTTTTAACAAAGTAATATTTTAGTACGAACAAAAAGGGTTTAACATGTTTTGCTCGTGTAACATACCAAATCTGCTCATAACGTATGGGCCGGGTTTGGGGTGTTACAGTGCGGGTGAGTCGTCAAACTTTACGATCCCCATTTTTATTAGCTTTTCGACTACCTTCTTGAACGCGGTGCAATTTTCAATTGAATGCCCCACGATCCCAGCATGATATTCACAATGGGCGTTTGCGTCATACCACTTGGTAAACGGGGGTTGCAGCGGTGTTAAGTAGAAAGGGGACACTACATGTGCGTCAAAGAGGTTCTGGTACAACTCTTTATACGTCATGGGTATCGCTGTGAATTGTATCCTTTCGGCGTTCACCCTTGTGGTGGATTCTTGTTTCGGGGGACCCTGATGATTAGTGGTTGTTGTTTTTGGCTGGCTCACTGTGATCGCTCTCGGATGACCCTTGTTATAAGTGCTCGTGTTATTCACCTCATTCTCCCTCCTTCTCGGAGCTGATCTCTTGGTGCCTTCCCTTGCTTCAATTTTCCCACATCTTATCGCATTTTCTATCATCTCCCCAGACATTACGATATCAGAAAAGCTTTTAGTAGCACTCCCCAACATGTGGTTGATGAAGGGAGCTTTCAAAGTACTGATGAAGAGCATGGTCGTCTCTTTCTCTAAGAGTGGGGGTTGGACTTGTGTCGCTACCTCCCTCCATCGCTGGGCATACTGCCTAAAGCTCTCGTTTGTCTTCTTCTCCATGTTCTGGAGTGTAATCATGTCAGGTGCTATGTCTGTCACGTGGTTGTACTATTTCATGAAAGCTTGAGCCAAGTCTTTCCATGAGCCAATTTGGGAACGGGTTAACTGATTGTACCACTTGGCCGCAGACCCGGTCAGACTTTCTTGAAAGCGGTGAATTAATAACTGGTCATTGTTGACATTTCCTGTCATTCTCCGACAGAACATCATTATGTGAGCTTCGGGACAGCTAGTTCCATTGTACTTCTCGAACTTTGGCACTTAAAACTTCAGTGGGAGCACCAGATCTGGAACCAAGCTTAAATCCTTCGCATCGATCCCGCAACGGGAATCAGTAGTTTCCATTGCTTTAAACTTCTCCTCCAGCCACTTACACCTCTCTTCTAATTGTCTTTGGGATTCTGTCGTTACTCTTTCCTGTCCTACCACTTCATCCAAGTTAGGAACAATTAGATTGTTTGAATTATGGCCAGGGTTAGAGCCTGAGCAAGCCTGGAAATTCATCGGTACCGAGGCTCCGACCTGAATCTGTTGTGGCCTGATAGAGACAGATGGCCTTTGTGGATTTATCTCTGGTGGTGTATGTACATGCGTTGGAGTAAAGCCAGGAGGATATTGAGGATCACTTTCCATGATATTATCCATAGGGCCTTTCCCTTTGTCTATTCCTCCCGCCAGTAACTGAGTCAATTGAGACATCATATTTTTTTGTGATTCCATCATCCAGTCCATCATATCCTGTTGGATCTTAGCCAGCTGCTCCTGCATTTGCAGCTGAAGTTTGTCTTGTATCTCCCTTTGGAGTTGTTCGAGTTTTTCTAATCTTTGATGCATATCTTTCGTCTTGGTTCGGGTACCGTAGGGATGTTTGGTTTTTCCGGTGTCCAGGTTAATGCTGAAATAATTTTTATTCAATTAGAATCTTTTAATAACCTTTAATGCATATGAATGAAATGAAAACGAATGCAAATGCATGAATGCGAAGAAGGTGTCGGTTCTGAGTCAATTCCATTTAGAAAACTTTATTAGAAAACAAAGCTCTTTACATAAAATGGATTACAAATACGACTTTGCCCTAATGCTCAGAGTTTTAACTTTCCTAAGCAACGAAGCTAGCTCCTGACCCCTGTCTGATTCCAACTCGTACTTCACACTTAGCGTGTCAGCCTGAACTGCCAGGGTTTGCAGATGGTCAGCTACCTCTCGGATCTGAGCAACGGCTTCGCCCATAATGTAATCTCAGTCCCTAACTTGACTCTGAGAGCGATGAAGCTGTTCTTTCCAATGCTCCTCATTTGCTTCAAGGAGTTCTACCCGAAGCTCACAACTTTGGAAAGCAGACTCTAGCTCTTCTATTCTTCCTTTCATTTCTTCAATTTTGTTCAAACTGGCTCTTAGCTCCGCCACGGAATTACAATTTCTATACTGGTAGAGTGCTTTTTCAAGCTCTGCCACTCTGGCCTTTAATTCCCCTTTGTCGTTCTGGGCTTCTGATAGACTCTTTTCTAGCATCTCTCTGAGTTTGAGCTTCTTGGAACCTTCTCTTCCACTGATCATCCTTGGTCTTTTCTGTTTGAATTTCCTGTCGCCATTGCTCTGGAGTTTTCCCTAATCCAGCAGTCCTTATCGATAGACGCATCTTCTTATAGTCCGTCTTTAAACTATCCAGGTCCTCTTCAACCCTGTTTTTTCCTTTTCTTAACTTCTCAGCCTCTGCCTTTTGCACCTCCACATCTAATCTCAAGTGCATTTTTTCTTCCTCCAGCTGCTCAATCTTTTTCCCGAATTCAAAACTCCTCTTTTCAAAGTCTTGTCTTATGATCTCTAGCTCTGACGGGACAACTCGTAAGTATTCTTCCATTGATCGAGCACCTTCTAAACTCGGTTCAAGAATATTATCATTAGTCCTTTTGTTAAACCATTCACTATATTCATGCGTCGTCCTAGAACCCACAGACAATCTCTTCATCTGGTGAGTCCGGTTCCTAGCAATGGAAATCTCTTTGACCCTCTTCTTGTAATTATCTCCTTTATAGGAGAACTTGCATTGCGCTAGACCATGCGTTGCCGGCACAAACTGCCTTGATCCGTATTGTCTTAGTACTAATAAAGGAGCGTAACCAATGGCTCCCCAAATTTCGAGCAAAGGGACCCAATCGAAACTCCCACATCAGAACAGGATCTCATTGGGCACCAACCAAGGAGCCCTCCATTCAATATCCTCTTCTCGATGATTTTGGAGAAGTGCCGTCCAATTCTCTTCTGACACATCGTCTCTTTTTGGTGTTGCTGCTATCTCTTTCAGTGGGGAATAATTATCACTGAAGACCCAATAAGAAATCTTTTCCACCTTTCAAAAGTGGCTGTGAAACCAAACCAATAATAACTGAGCGCATCCTACGAATCGGCCCTCTCCGGATCTTCTACATGCATTCAATGACCTAAAAGTCTCGGCCAAGATTGCAGGAACTGGCGTGATCCTTTTACTGAGTCGGTTAAAGAGATCTGTGACTGCTTCATCTACATACCCTAAGGCCCTAGGGAACAACATCAACCCGTAGATGCTCAATGCAAAGACATCAACTCTCCTCTTCACATCAGGATGAGCTAGAATCAAATCCCTCAAATTCCTCCACGGGATACACTTGCACTCACCCTTTTGCTTAATTCTGGCTGTAATCCACTGCTCACTCATTCCAGTAGTGCTCATCAACTTCTTCCAAAAGGCTGGGACGTAAATAGCTCTCAAATAGACTTTATCATCTTGAATCCTCGGGCAATGCAGTAGAGCTGTGTATTCTTCCACGGTGGGTACCAAATCCACTCTCCCGAAGGTAAAGCAACTATACGCGGGGTTCCAGTACTGAGCGAGGGCTCAGAATAACTGCTCGTCTACTTTGATGTCAAGTAAGTACGGTAAATCCCCGTAATTATGGTAGAACAACATCTTGGTCTCATCGTCGCACTGACCCCATATCACTTTTAACTCTTGAAGGTTATTCTGCGTAACACTAACGCGAGTGTAGTCCCATAACTCTGACATATGTCCCGCAGCTAGACTATCCCCCTTCTCTAATTGTGTTATTTCTGACCAAGTTCGGACAGTCGCGTTATCTTCCACTTTATCAAGAAAGTCATTTTCCATGCCGAGCTTTCTAATTTAGCAATCGAACCCAAATCGACACCTCTCTCTAATATGAAAATGCATGCAAAGTAACAAAGATAAAACACAAAAAGTCAGTACAATATATAGAAACAAAAATTCAAAGCATGTAAAACATTCAAGCGCCTATTTGGGTGACCATTAAGGTTTATCACAGCTTTACCTAGGGTGGGTTCTTAGGGCTTTCTATATGCAGTTCGGTTTTAAAGTTGAGGTACCTGAACCAGCAGATTCCTCGATCCTCACCCATTATAGGCTCATATGGACCGAGTTCGGTTCAGGGGGACACATTTCCCTATGGCTGCACGGAGATGAAAATCTCACGAAGACATAGGTATGGATGTATCCCGAAAGCGATTCACTATCCTGCACGGAGGTGAAAACCTCACGAAGGAGTATCTTCTCACTCCCACTTAAAAGGGTGTGACCCGACGGTCATGCAATATGATGCAAAAGTATTCTATAAAACTCGAACCACAGCAATGAGATGACGTAAGCAAATGCAATAAAAAGGATCATAATTTTTCAAATCAAATTTTCAATTTTCGACAAAAGGACAGAAATTAATCAATTTTACGGCTTGACTCTCTTTTGAACTGGTCCCCTGCGGAGTCGCCATGCTGTCAAAACCATTTTTTTATTAGTTTGGAAAATGGGGTCGGATTTTAAAATGACAGATGGAGTCGCCACCGACCTTATTTTGAGGTGTGATTGGATCTGTAACACCCCAAACCCGGCCCAGAAGTTAGACCCGAATCTGGCGTGTCACACAAAAAAAAACTCGTTTGAAAATTTCAGCCTCTTTGTTAAAACTCAAAACACTTAAGCAATTTATTAGCTACTTGAAAACGTAATTATCTTTAAAAACCTTTTTGGTGGCAAAAGCATATTTGAGATAAACAATTTACAAAAATGTGATGTTAGAAATAGAGTTGTTGAAGTATATTCGAAATCGTTTTGAAGCGTAGATAAAATACAAATATTTTTGAGAGATTGATTGATGAGTCAACAATCAAGGTAGTGAACTTAAACCGTGACTTTTGAAAATATTGTTTGATAGTTCGAGAAAGTAACTTCCATGTTAAAATATTTATAAAGTTTATTATGAAATCCATTTGTTAATCGATTTTGGAAAACCTTTATTTAAGTTTTAGAAAAATTCTCGTTTTAAACAATTTAAGCAAAATAATAAGTATATCAACCATAAAGCGATAATAAAATACTCCAGAGGCCTTATTACAACTTAAACCAAAATAGAAAAATAATAAAATAAGCGGAAATAGAAATTTAAAATTCAATAACACCATTTTCAAGTATGGCCTCCACCGAGTCATCCATGGGCCCAAGTCCTCAAATCCTTTGAGCATTACCTACAAGGGTTAAGAAAAGGGGGTGAGTTACAAGAACTCAGTGTGAAATCCCCTTACCAGTCATCCACCGGGCACGAACCCATATAGCAATCATCTTGGGCCTAAGCCCTTTTGCATAACAATATTAAAATGAAGCAAATGTATGAATGTATGCAACCCAACCCAACCTAGATATCCATCCGCTACACACCACCCGTACCATCCATCACACTGTGGGGATCTTTTGTCAACCCACCCCGCTAACACACCAATCATAGGCATTTAGCCATTTATATCAAATTCAAATTGTGGACAAGCCACGAGAATAACAGAATATCGTGGCTTAGCCACTGGACAAAAAATGTGACAGAGTCACGGATTATGTGGTGAGCCACCAAATTTCACTTCCCGATCATCAATATCTCAATCCCATGCAACTTATGTAAATGCAACATACATAGTAAATCATGATATTTACAATATAACCACGATAATTAATAACTCAGAGATTTATTACAAACAATTTGGCCCATTAACACTTTGCAAAATCAGCCCATTAGGGCATTATATCAAATTGGCTCATTAAGCCATATGTCAAATTGGCCCATTAAACAATATATTAGATCGGCCCACAAAACAATATATATCAAATCGGCCCATTAACAATACATCAGATCGGCCGTTAAGGGCATTTTCGTAATTCGACCCATAAGGGCATTTCGGTAAATCGATCCATAAGAAAATTTCGGTAATTCGGTAATCTTACCCACTAAGGGTAATTTGGTAATCTCGCAACCCAGGGGTTTTTTGGTAATTTACCCTCTAAGGGTATTATGGTAATTTCGCAACCCAAACTTAACTACTAATTTGGGGCATAAAAATTGAAACTATCCATCTGTGTCAGACTGACTAAACTGACCATAACTCGGATTAGGAAACTCGAAATTTAGATCCATAAATTTTCCTTGACACTAGACTCATATATCTTCTTACAATAATTTTTCCAGAATTTTTGACTTAACCATTTAGTACAGTTTATTCTTTAAAGTTTCCCTTGTTTCACTGTCCAACGATTCTGACCTCTCTTATCTTATTTTCAAATATCTTACTGTACAGTTTTCGTATGTTGCTCCCACTTGTTTCTATTAAAAATAGGTTCAATAAGGAATCCATACATATTAATTAAAAATCTTAATTTACTTTTTACAATTTTATATGATTTTTCCAAGACATAACAGGGAACCACGAAGTCCATCAGAACCAGTCTCACTAAAATTAAGATATCTCAGAATATAAAATTCCTTTTCCTTCTCCATTTCTTCCATATCAAAATAGACACAGTAAGATTTAATTCTATATCTTATTCACTTTCTAATTCCCTTTCTCCTATTTTTCATGATTTTTCGAAATCACGTCACTACTGCTGACCAAAACTGTTTCATTGCAAAAATATGGTTACCACTATGAACCTACACACTCCCGAGTGATCACGGAAGCCGGTTTCTGGTTTTCTTTGGTATTACGACCAAATCACAGAACATTTCATGCAAAAAATCAGAGAGATGTGAGAACACACACCATTTCAAACATGTATTCGGAAGGGTACAGGATTACACACCTTATTTTGATTTCCTAAAGAACCACTCTCCGTTGATCCTAGAACAATACCAACCAAAAGTTAGCCTCGAATTTCCAAAAGATTCATACTCAACGCATTGCTTACACTTGAATCACTTACCACTATATCCGAAGAATTTGCAAATAGAATATATCGAGTGATTTCGTCCCTAAAACATAATCGATTAGTCGAAACTTCAATTCGATTTGCAACATAGCCAAATAGAGATATAACGAAAAATCTGAAAATGAACCCCTTACCTTAATGATGATAGATCTGACTTCAATCGTTTGACTCAAGACTAGAGAGGGATCAACAAGAATGTCCTTTACAACTACACACTAGAACACTACGAAAGGAAAGATGATCACGCTTAGAGAGAATAGAAGAAATGATGTTTTCGGTTAAGAAAACCATCCCAAGACAAGGGCACAAAATTCGGCATAGAGAAAAGAAAAATACAATGATAGAATAGAGTCTCTTACCGATCTGATTAAGAAGAGTTTTTTCCCACACGATGGTGAATGAAATGATGAAGGAATAGGATGATAATGGGTTCAGCTATCAAAGGGAAAAGAAGCAAAGATGCCTTGAGGGTTTCGGTCAAAACAAGAGAAAAAGATGCTCTCTTTTTGGCTTTGGAGTTTCGGCAAAGAGGGAAAAATTGGAGAAAGCAAAAGACACGAAAATGCTGAGGAGAAAATAACCTCTTCAAGCACCAAAAATTTGCAAATTCCTATAAAAAATTCGGCTATCACAAACCCCCTCCAAAACCATTATCATCTTTTCCAAAAGATGAACATTAACCAATTAAAATCTTTCCAAAACACCTTCCACACTATATGCCAACATGTTCCCTTATCCTTCCTTTTCTTTCATTTCTTTCCCCTCTTTTTTCCTTATCTTCCTCCTTACCATATTCCTTAGCCTCCCTTCCAAAATTAAAAAGTCTTCCATACCATATTAAAGCCTTGGCCGACACTTACCTTATTAGTACAAAAATTTAATCCAAAATATTTGCACTTGGTGGGATTTGAACCTCTTCTCTTAAAGTCCTTCATGTGGCATCATATCCTCTTTACCAATTGCTCATTTATGCAAGCAAATTACTCTCTTATTTCCATAAGCCTTGATGCCACTTACTATCTCTCCTTAAAGTGCTTAAACACAAAATTTTTCCTATAACTTAACTTGAACCCGGAACTTCCTAGAAACCTCGTAACTCTCCAAAATCACCTTCCTAATAAGTCCAACTTGAAATAATGCCGTTCTCAAATTCCCATGAATTTTAAAATGCTTCTACGCTCAAGGTCCAATGGGCCCAATAGGTCCAATTCTACTAGGCTCAATTTTGGGATGTTACAGGATCACCTTGAAATTGAAAACTTTGATTTATTAAATCATATTTTGGTCTATAAAAACTCGAGAAAATGGGTTCGGGAGTCGGTTACGTACGAGGAAGGGTTAGCACCCTCGTAGCGCCCAAAAATTGGTACCTAATTGATTACTTAATGTCTTAATGTCGAAAATTTGAAAAGATTCTAGATTACGATCAGTTTGTTTAAGATACATTTGGAAAGAATAAAATTGGATGCCAAAACTTCTTATTTCGAAGAAATAAAATGTCGTACTCAGTAAGTTAGGGCACACATCTTATATTCTCGAAATTAAATTTCTCTTTTGATTTTTAAAAATCCAGTAATAAAGTTTGAGAAGGGTATTCGATTATTTGAGTCTTATGAAAAATTGGAACCCAGTAAGTTAGGGCATAATTTCTCAAAATTCCCGAATACGGAATATTGCCATTTTTTTTGAAATTCTTATCTCGAGCTGATAAAACATCACACCCAGTGAGTTAGGGCGCAATGTCTCAAATTCCCGAGAATAAGTTTTTTTTATTTAAAATATTATGCATTTTAATTTAAGAGGGAAAAGGGTACTCGGTTGCTAGGTTTTAACGAGAAGAATCAGAACCCAGTAAGTTAGGGCATGATTTTCTCGAAACCTCCGAACACGAGCATTGCCTCATTTTCAAAAAAACTTTGAGTAAAAATGATTTTAAAACTGAAATGACATTAAAACACAACATTTTTCATTAGATACAATGGAATACTAATATTCAAAGCAAGATATTAATACATACATCAAATATTACAATGATGAATCACAAATAATTGATAGTTACAAATTAACAATTTATAATCCATACAATAGCAATAATCATATAACACAATTTCGACATTAGCTATTGAAGAAAATGGAGCAAAATAATATACAAAACCAATAATAGAAAATGAACCTAAATCAAATTAAAAATAATAATAAATAAGTTTAAAATAAAAAATGTAAAAAATAGATTCAAAAAACAATAATAGACAATAATTTGAAACGAGTGATGTATAAAACCTTTAAATATACTTATAAAAGCATAAAATAATATTGAAACATTTTTAAATTGGATAAATAAAATCTAAAATAAGATATATAAAATAATTTAATATACAAAATATAAAAAGTTTAAAACAATATATAAAGGAGGAAATTATAATATATAACAATTTTAAAGGAATAATATATATAAAAAAGGAATAAACTATATAATATGGAAACAAATCTAAAATAAATAATATATGTAAATAATAATTTAAAAACAAATAGTATAAATATTTTTTATATCATATAATAAAATAGTTTAAAACTAAATTAATAAATGAGTTAAATTTGATAAAAATGCAAAGATTGTGTATGAAAACAAAAAGGTACTTAATTGAAAAAAAAAATTAAAAGACTACTTTATAATAAATACAATCATTTAAACACATGCGAGGATCAAACTGAAATGTGCATAAATTATCAAGGACTAAATCAACAAATATTTCCATGGTTCAAAACGCGGCGCACAAACTAGGCCAATTTGAAATGATGAACAAATTGTAGGGGTCAATTAAGAAATAATCAGAAATGTATAATCGGTTTAATCGAAAAACAGTACAACAAAGAGGGACTAAATAATCAAATAACCCATCACCGCAAAAACGCGCGGATCCTATGGGTGTTGGATCGGGTCGGATCGGGTTAGCCCATACGACATCGTTTCAAGGCTATTGAAATAAACCTAAACGGCGTTGTTTCGTTAATGCAATATTACCCCTAAAATCGAATTAAAACAAATCTGCCATTTATTTTTAACAAAACCCTAGCCCTTTTTGCCTTCTCCCTCAGCCGCAGAAGGAAATCTCCCTTTCGGCCACTACAAACGCCACGGCCATTGGCGATTAGTGGCCAACTCAGGTCCGATCGACCGATCTCTTTCAAACCAGACCCGAGCGCTTCACGTTCTCTATCTCGAAGGACCGCTTTGCCCCGATTACGGCGAAGAAAGCAAATCAGAAGACGGTCCACACCGCCAGCAGTAAATCACTTCCCTTTTTTAGACTTCTATGCGAACAAATAAAACAAACAGAACCAAGATTCAAAATAAAAGAGAAGCGAAAGAAAAAGATTATTGAGAACTGAGAATCACCTTTCAGAATTCTGTTTCTGATTTCTTTTTAATTTTTTGTGTTCAGTATGCCTAAAAAAACTGTTACAATGGTTTCTTTTTGTTTTTAAAGGCCAAAAGTCAGAATAATAATAATAATACAAAGAAAAATATTGCTGCTGTCATTTGTTTGTCTTCTTGTACAGATGTATGACGTGCAGTGGAGGTCGTACGGAGGAGCGTACGATGATGTTGCGTGGACGTGGCGCCGTGCGGAGGTGGGGCGTGAGGACGAAAGGGCCTGCGGCGCACCCTAGTTAGCTAGGGTTTCTGATTGCTGAGATTACTGGGATATTCGGGCTCTCCAGTATTGGGCTTAGAGATTGGGTAGTGATTTTTTTATTTTAGCAGCTTGGCCAATTGGGCCGGTTTCAGAATCGAGTTTAGGTAATGGGTCAAGGGTTAGGTTTAGTTTATCTGGGCCCTAATTTGGACTTTAAATGTAAATGGACTGTAGACACTTAAATTTGGAATTTTGTACTTTGCTTATTTATTTTTGGTTTCAAATGGGCCAGGCGAAATGGGCCTATTACACATACTAATCCATAATATAGTAATATGGGCGTGCAATGGATACCAAAGTGAGTGTGGTGTGAGGTAGGTGATTATGGCATACTTACTCGAGTTAAATCTCAAATAAAAGCACAAAATATGTCATGATAAAGCCATCTAAATGATATATCAAGTCATAATAAGACACTATTGAAAGGAATCTTATTTTAAAAAAAAAATAAACAAAATAGGGTTACTAAAAACAAAAGGAATCTACAAATATGATTTTTGTGAAAAATTTGATGGACAAACCTCAAAACTAGGCTTTGAAAACTTAAAAAGACCTCACAACTAGGCCACTAACATGGACAAGTAAATTGGGTTTCCAAAAGTTAAAGTAGACTGATGTCAGAACTAGGTCCTTATACGGAGGTGAATCTCATAACTAGCTTTCTAAATAAAATTGGGAATTTGACCTAAAATTAGGCCTTTAAATGGAAATGAACCTCAGAACTAGGTTTTTAAACTAATGGAAATGGGAATTGGGTTCCTGAGTGGAAAAACAAGTTGATCTCACAACTAGGATTTTAAATGGAAATAGACCACAAAATTAAGTCTTTAGTTAGAAATAAATGTCAAAACTAGTTCTTTAAACTAAAAATGGGCCTTAAAACTAGGTTTCTAAACTAACATGGACCCTAATGCTAGGCCTCTAAACTAAATGGAAAGAGTTAACTTAAGTCTTAGACCTTACAACTAGGTCTCTAGATGGATGGACCTTAAAAACTAGGCCTATAAGTCATGAACAAACCTCTATGCTAAGTATCTAAATAGAAAATTGACCTAAAAACTAGGCCTCAAAACTAAATTTCTAAACCAGATGGATCTCAAAACAAGACCATTAAATTATAAACGAACCTCAAAACTAGGATTCTAAGAAATGTATTGAGTGTATTGAATCGGGCCTTGAGCCTAACAGGTTTTATGCCAGTTATTTTATTGTATTAGGCTTTGTGCCTAGTAGGTTTTATGCCGGTGTACTGTAATGTATCGGGCCTTGTACCTAGCAGGCTTCATGCCAGTGTATCTATTGGGCTTAATGCGTAGCAGGCTTTGTGCCGGTGTAATTATCGAGCTTAGTGCCAAGTGAGCTTTAGGCCGGTGTAACAATTCGTACTGGATATTGGTGGTTGGAGATCTTACTAAACGATAACTTGGAATATGATTTGAATTATTGTACTGTGCAATACTCATCTGTTGTAAGCTATGATTGACAAAATTTCTGATAATAACCTTGTGACAGGAACTCTGTTCTTTAATCTTGTTATTTGATTTGTTGTGTTTAAATTTAGAAAGATTTATCATTTTATCGACGAACTTACTAAGCTTTATAAAATCTTACTCGTGTATTTGTCTTGCTTCCTTGTAGATAATGTCTTGTGGATAATCGGGCGGTCGGATCAACTCAAAGAATCACACTATCTGGGGATCTTTTGGTAGATTTTGGATTCTATTTGGCCTATATAGCATGCAATAGGAGAAATTGATTATGTTTGTAAAGGTTCGTAAGTACTTGTTGGTGTTGTTGTTAATGTACATATAATGATGTAATATAAGTAATTAAGTGAGAAATGCATACTTGATTCTATGGTAAAGCATAAGAGGTTGGGCATGAGATGGTAAGTTTGGCTTGATTTTGGTATAGCTTTTTGGGATAGAAAATAAGTTATTTGAATTTGCTTGTATCTTGTATACTTAGTTAAGAAAATGAATTGTGTAAGTACTTGAAATGTGGTGCCATTGATGACACATTGGTTAGACCTTAGGATGATTGTTTTGACATGTTTTGGGTGTCATTGAAATGCATTTTAAAGTCTTATAATTATGTGTTGAGAATTGGTTTAGGTACCTAAGCATTTGGATGTGAATTAAATATGTTTTGGGTCATTTTTGGGTACATACGGCCTAGGACACGTGTAACACCCTAAAATTCAAGTATCGATTTATTGCATGTTTTGGTGTTTAGATTATGAAGGAAAATTTTCTTATTTCTTTTCGTGCCTATTATAGTCCTCAAGAAGAGTATAGAATTATTCGGGTATGGAATAATTTTTTAGTTTGAGAATTTATTGAAGTGGAGCAAGTGGCATTGACACTTAAGTTAAATTAAGTGTTAAAAAGTAGCATAAGATGAGTAAATGGCAAGGTGGTGTTGGCGCATGAGATATTGCATGAGGGGAGTGGTTCGAATCCCTTGTATAGCATTTAGACAACTTTTATTTTTGCACTTGTATAGCAAGTGTCGGCCAAGCAATAGATATGGTAAGGTTGGACTTTTCATTTTTGGTAAGAAGACTAAAGGAATAAGGAAATAGCTAACTTATAGTATGGAATCAAGAAAATTTTGAAAGATAAGGGGACATAAGGCATGTATCAAGGAAAGGTTTTGGAAATTAATTCATGGCCATTTGACCAATGAATTTGGACGGCAATATGGCTAGGGGAAGGTTGGCGAATTTTGCTAGTAGCTTGGTAAGGTTTAGGAGTTTGCTTTTGGTCATTTTAGTTTTTGTGCAAAATTTTGCATTCCTCTTCTCAACTTTCCCTTTGGCCGAAATTGATCTTTTGGTAAGCCTTGATTATTTTGACCATTTGGTCATTTTGCTTTTCACTTTAGTGTTCAATTTTGTGCCTTTCTCATAGTGCCGATTCTACCAACACCAAAAAACCATTCTTTACTTTTCTTCTCCCCATTGCCGAATATACATTGCTCCCAAAACCCATCTCTTCTTTCTTTCTCTTTGAAAACCGAAACATCATCATCATCATCTCTTCTCTTATATTTTATTTCTTTTCACTCATACCTTCTCCATTAATTTTCTCATGGCCGAATGTTAGTGAGCCATAGCCGAACCATTTTCTCTTTTCTTTGGTTAATCATAGCCGAATCTTTCTCTATTCATAAACATCTTTCTCAATCGTCTCTTTTCAACCGTGGACAATAGGTAAGAATTCTTTTTAGTTCATGTTAGTTAATAGTTGTCATGGCCGAATCTTGACAAGGGGTATAAAGGCTTTCTTAGATCGAAATAAACGTTCATTCTATTAACGTTTTTATTTGTTATACTTTAGTGCGATAACGGAAGATCAGAAATCAAGTGTTCGTAAGTAACATAGAACGTTGGAATCGATTTAAGGTGTTAAGGGAACGTTTTGGTTGACTCTCATTTTTGGAACAGGGATCTTTGTGGTAAGCAAATTTCACCCTTAAACCCTTAGTCATATTTTGATGTAATATTAGATTGGATTAACGATCTTTTGTCTTTGAAGACAATCAAAATAGGGAAGAAAAGGGCGGTGAATAGTGTTCGGAAGAGGGGTGGTTCCGTTATTCCCCCTAAGTTTAAGCGAAGGACTGTTTCAGCAATCCGGGATTTCCCACCGGGTTGTGGACGTTCATCCGAGGAGAATCAACTGTTCGAGGTCGTTCGTACTCCCGAACCATTATTTGTTAGTGGATTTGATTCGGTTAACGAACCATCAATCGGGGAGAAACCGCAAGTAGAAGTAGTTTGAAAACCCGAGGGTAAAATTTTAGATCGTTATTTTTAGATCGGTTTTATTAATAAATTATAGTGTTCTAATTATCGTGATACGTATAGGTGTTGACGAGCGGGAAAGTCTAGTTCTCACCATAACCAGGTGTGTAACTTCATACTTATCTTTCGGGTTAGATACTAAACCGTAAGAAATTTGATAAATCGTAAAAATGGCCAAATCGAAAATGTTGTAGTAATTAGTACTTTTGTGTAAATGCATAAAAGCGCTAGATCGATAAATTGGGCCATAAAGCGCTAGATCGATAAATTGGGCCATAAAGCGCTAGATCGATAAATTGGGCCATAAAAGCGCTAGATCGATAAATTGGGCCATAAAGCGCTAGATCGATAAATTGGGCCATAAAGCGCTAGATCGATAAATATGGGCCAAAGTTTGCTAGATTGCTAATGGGCCAAAAACCCTCTAGTTCGAGATATGGGCCAAAGTTTAATACTATATTGTTAATAGGCCCAAATGAAAGGTTTTATTAAAGACTCATTTGTGTTATGGGTTACTTGATAAAATTTTTATGATTTAAAGTTTGTTATTCATACATAAATGCATGGGATGGGATTTGATGAAGAGAAGAAAGGCTGTGGCCACGTATCTAGTTCGGTGGCTCGCCACAAATTTTGGCTTAATGCCTCTAGTTAGGTGACTATGTCACAATCTAGTTCGGTGAGTGCACTACAATATTATTTAAAAGGCTAAATGCCTATGATTGGTGTGTTTGGCGGGGTGGGTTGACTTGATCCCCACGGTGTCTTTGGTTGGTGCGGGGGTGTGTAGCGGATGGAAATTAGGCTTGGTTGGGAAATTCATTTTACATGCATTTTATATATTTTATTTCATTTTATATTGTTAAAATTTGTAATTGGGCTCAAGCCCAAATTAATGCCTTGATGGTCCAGCCCAATAATGGTAGTAAGTGAGTTACACATTGAGTTCTTTGTAACTCACCCCGTTTTATTATCCATCTCGGGTAATGGAAATTGATGTGGACTTGGGTAGGGGATGACTTGGTGGAGGCCATACTACGAGCTTGGGTTTTATAAACTATGAACTTTATTTAAGTTACTTATTTTAATTACTATTTTGGGTATGATGTAATAAGGCCTCTAATTATGTTTTTATGGATTTTTATGTGTGGATGGATTTAATTTTATTTTAAGACTCTTAATATGGGCTTATGTTAAATCTATAAAGTTTTCTTAAAAATATTGTGTTTTATAACAATTTTGGACACCTAAATTACTTTTCAATTTCTTTCAAATTCTTTTAAAACTACGTTAAGGTTTTGACTAATATATATATAAGATTTCAAACAAGTATTTTTCTTAATTCATAATCATTGTACTTAGTTTTTATTAAACCTTATTTCTAAAGGTTTTGCATTACTGTTTTACTTAAATCATTAGAGAATTTTGGATGTTCGTTCGGTGTGACAAACCAAATCTCGTCTTAACGCATAGACCTGGTTTGGGGTGTTACAACACGAGTTGTTACATGGTCGTGTGTCACACGCGGGCGTGTGCCCTGAACATGTTAGGTGCAGTTTTTGCACGGACTGACACACAGTCTGCGACATGACCGTGTAAAGGTATTTGAATGCTACATGGGCTAGAACACGGCCTATGACATAGCCGTGTGGATTTATTTCGAAAGGTACATGGTCTATCACACGGTTGGCTACACGACCATGTTCCTGCACCATACAGCCTCGGCTGTGTCAAACGGTCGTGTGATCCCTATTTTTAATTTTTCCCTGAACTTTTTGATTTGTTTTGAATTGGTCCTTGATTGTTTCTAATTAATTTTAAAGCCTCGTAGGCTCGATTTAATGTCTGTGAATGTATGTATTACTCTGATTTGAATTATTATGAAATTCTGTTAATTAAATTGACAACTTGATGCTATCTATTTTCGATTGTTCTATAAAGTATGGTAATACATTGTAACCTTAAATCTGATGATGGAATCGAGTTATAGGTGTTACAATCCCTATCACCAAACACCTGCAAACCCCTATACCAAACACCTGCAGACCCTTATCACTAGACACATATGAACCCTTATCACCAGATACATGCAAACCCCTACAGTGAACCCCTTAATACATTTGGCAGTTTAACAATCTATCTACCACTGATGTGTTTGTCAAACATATTTCAAGCTGGTTAAACACGCAAACAGTTATAAAAGTCCTTAAAGAGTCCATAGAAAGTCCAATAACAAATCCAAGTCAAAATTAAAATCTAGTCCCTTAAGTTTGCACCCACATTGCCATCTTTATGAACCCAAAACCATCTCACATGCACAATTTGTAACATCCTACCCGGTGTAGTCCTAGTGTTCGGATATTGTTTATCGAAGTATGGTGTTTAGAGTAAGTTTTGAGTGGGTAAGTTATTAATTTTGACTAAGTATGTAAGTCTGTGAGCGCGCCCTTAGGTGAAGCCCGTGATGGCCGAGCTTGATGGTTAGCGGACTCTTCTGAAGAGTATACGTCACTCGGGTGTTAAGTCCTTAGTCTGATAGGGCAAGTGTTATTGCAGACTAGATTATCAAATCATGACAAAGGAAAATGAATGAAAGATTGATATGGCTTTGCATATAGACTAAGGTTTGTGGCTAACACGAAGAAGGTAGTCTATA
This sequence comes from Gossypium sturtianum, assembly GCA_025698515.1. NCBI lineage: Eukaryota > Viridiplantae > Streptophyta > Magnoliopsida > Malvales > Malvaceae > Gossypium > Gossypium sturtianum. The sequence continues at coordinate 58,472,958 of CM046946.1, read as the reverse complement.
TGGTTGCATGGGTGTAGTATACACGTCAAAGGAATAGTGTCTGACGTATAGCCTATCTGTGTTTGGTATGCGCCAACTAGCGAACTGTATGACTTTACTGAGTTGGAAAGGCTTATTGAATTATATGTAACTATTGCAATGTTTTCTTCTGGAACTCGCTAAGTTCTTTGAACTTACTTGGTTACTTTTCCTTCTCAAGCCTGCTGACGAAGTAAGGGAATCACTGAAGACTACACTAGAGGACTATCGTCACTGTAAAACTTCTTATATTTTGCATTATGCATCATATGGGGGTGGTGTCAAGACATTTACAATTTAAGGAATGTATTTTGTACCTAAAAACATGATCATGAACCTATGGTTCTAATGAAATTTCAGTGAAGTATTTTTTGTTTTCAAATAGTACTATCTTATTTTTTCTTTAATAATTAGTAGTTTACATTTTATATTGTGGCGTAAATAGGTTTACGCCAGACATAGTTTTGGAAAATAATGATTTTAAGGCAGTGACACGCCGTTCATGGATCCTCCTTAAGGATCAGGCGTGGAGTGTTACATAACTAATAATAAGTTGCATTATATGGTCTAATTATAGTACGAGAAGCAACTTATATTAGTAGGTAATCTAAATGGTTCATTGTAACACCCTTCACCCGTATTCACCGTCAGAATAGGGTTACGAAGCATTACCGAAACTACAACACTTTTAATCAAACATTTTATATACAATTTATCAATTCAAATACAAATCAATCACAATCAATCATAGTGTCCCTTAAACGAGCCTACAAGGCCTTAAACATGCATTGAGAGTGGTTCGAGACTAAACCGATAACTCGGGAAATTTTTCAACACTTATAATTTTTTTCTACAAAAAAGGGGACACACGCCCGTGTGACCAGGCCGTGTGTCTCACACGGCCACTAGACATGTAACATCCCGGTTTAGGGCCTAGTCAGAATAGTGGTTTGAGACCACAAATCCGAGGGTCATGAATGAGTTTTTTAGGCTTATAATATATATGCATGCTAGTGTGAAAGTTTCATGAAGCAATTTTGTGAAATTTGTGGTTGAATTGTCCAAAAGGACTAAATTGCAAAAGTTACAAAATGTGTGTTTCTAGAAGCTATATGTGTGAAATAGCTTTAGATTATTAATTAGAGGTCCTTAAATAGTAATTTATCCAAATTCTAATTTTTGGACAAAAATGGGCATGGATGAGTTAAAATTGAAAGTTTATTAAAAAGGGCATTTTGGTCATTTATCAATTAAGTGATTAAAATAGGTGAAAAGATGATATAAATTCACTCATCTTCTCCCCAAGTATGTAGAAAATTAGAGAAGCCATTGTTAGGGCTCTTTCAATTTTTCAAGCTTGCTAGTAAGTGCTCTTAAGCCCGGTTTTTTATATTCTTCGTATTTTTGAAGTCCCGATAGCATGAGTAAGCTATTTATAGCTATTTGGTGAGCTATCATGGATGTTCAAAAATGTACATATGTATGACATGCATGTATTTTGATGTTTTATGGAAGAATATGAAGGCTTGATGTAGTAGAAACATCTTTTGCTAAGTGGTTTTCCATGAAAATGCATGTAGGGACTTAGTTGTGAAAATCTCAAGTTTGGTCATACATGGGTGATTTTGTGAGATTTGATGAATGCTTTAGTTGAGTAAGTGGTTCGACTAAGCATGAAAGAGTAGAAAGTTGAATAAAAATCACTTTACGAGCCTTTGGGACTAAAGTGTAAATATGAGAAAGTTTAGGGGCAAAATAGTAATTTTGCTAAAGTATGAGATGTGGGTCAATTTAGTCAATGTGTGTATTGAATAAGCTGATTTATTCATTATAGATCAAGAAAGGCGAAGCCCGTATCGAAACCGAGGTAAAAGCAAGGTGGTGGACTAAATTGCACATTTCAATACTTTTGAGTATCGAGGTAAGTCTATGCATAAACAATGGCTTCATACTTACAATTTATAAATGCTAGCTAGGGTGTAGCATGAATGAGAACGAATGAGAATGATTGGGAACCTATGTGGTTCGAGTAGAATGAATGTAATATAGATGTGAATGGATGAATAATTGGGTAAATAGACTTGTGCATGTGTTGTGATAATGCTAGATGGTAGGCTAAGTGCGATACCATCCTAATGCATGTTGATGATGAGCTAGCTATGTGCGATGCTATCGTGAGGTATATCATCTAGTGAGCTATATGCTGAATCACTACGAATACCATTGTGGTAGGCTAAGTGCGATACCACCTTATTAATCAAATGTGGTGTGCTAAGTGTGAAACCACCAAGATATTGACTGTGTGGATTGACTGTGTGTATTAACTGTGTGGATGAGTAGTGTGGATTAGTTATGTGAACTAGCTATGTGGATGAGCTGTGTGGATAAGTTATGTGGATTGACTGTGTTGTATATTACGTAAATGTGATATTGAATGCAGGGGTGCATTTCAATGGTTGTGAGTATGTGACTCATGATGTGTTGGAAATGTGGTAAGGGATAGAAAGAGTAAGCATAGTTGTGAATTACTTGTTGGTATAATGCTAACAGTTGCTTAGCTTATACTATGTTGCTTATGTGTTTATGTGTAAACTTACTAAGCTCAAAGCTTACTCTCTTCTTTTCCCTTGTCTTATAGATTAAAAGCATTGAATCGAGATACGAGGATCATCGGAAGATAGCCCACATATCAGCACACTTTGGTACATGAAACTTAATGTTTTGTATATGGCATGTATAGGGGCTAAATAAGTTAATAAATTTTGTTGTAAATGGATAAGATGTGTTGGCCTATAGATGGATAGCTTATTTTGTATAATGCCATGGTTGTTGGCTATTACATTATATGAAAGAAAGATGTAGTTTTCTATGTGAGAATGCACTTCAATTTGAGTTGATTATGATGGTGTTAGATGAGTATATGTTGTGTATGTTAGAAGGGTGAAAATAACTTGACACTTAGTCTTGTTCTTGACCATGTGGGTAGACACACGGGTGTGTGCCTAGACCATGTGTGACACACGGTCAGCCCACGGGCGTGTGTTGTGGCCGTGCATCCTCTGCATGTTAATATTTTAAAATAGAATAGACCACAGACTAGTCACACGGGCGCGTGCCTAGAGCGTGTGGGATTCATCGATGTTGGCCACGGGCCAGCCACACACGGCGTGTGTCTAGACTCTAGGCGCGTCGAGGAAGTCAGTGTTCACCACGGTTGGGGAGCACGGGCGTGCCATGGTCGTGGGGCATTTGGCAGAATGCTTGGGTTTTTAGGCACGGTCTAGGGACATGGGCGTGTGTACTCATGCACGGGCGTGTCTAATCTTGCATGGGCGTGGGAGACCTGTATAAAAGAGAAAAATTTTAAGGATCGTAAAAGTTCCGGATTAGTCTCGAGAGCCTTTGTGTGTATGAGTGAGGCCTCGTAAGTCGAGAATGAGGTTATATCGAGTAATGACGTTAAGCCTAAGTGGCGATTAAGCGGTTTGAGTTCGGTAACGCCTCAGGCCCGGTTCCCGGTGTAGAACCCGGGTAAGGGGTGTTACAAGACACGTCCGTGTCATAGGCCGTGTGAACAATCGAAATGGAAGCACATGGCCGTGTCCCAGCCCGTGTCCTACCCCGTGTCCAAACAAGTGAGGTTACTGACTTGGGTCACACGGCCAACCACACGCCCGTGTGTGAGACTGTGTGGAGTATACTGACTTCATTTCAATATCAACACTAGTGGACACACGACCGTGTGTCACACACGGCTGAGACACACGCCTGTGTCTCTGCCCGTGTGGACAAAAATAGGCTATTTACCAAGCCATTTTCCCACCCCATTTGGTACTCATCTTCACCTATACAAATGACACCAAACCATAGCATAAAATACCATCCAAAACAACCAAGCCAAGTCTAAATCTTACCATTTCAATACTAACCAATTCAAGGCACATAAATACCACAATATGCTATCTAAATTCATACAAATCCTTATAATCTCAACTCATCAAAATGACTATTATAAAATATGCATTATTTGGCCTAATTTCACAAACATACCTATATCCACAAATCATCAATTTACCATTATAGTACCTATTATCATCCATCATCATACAACCATCAACCAACTCAATTAACAAAACTTAACTATACACATAAGTACATTATTCAAGCATACCAACAAACCAAAATAATCCATCACGCATGGCTATATATACATGCCAAACATAAACATTTACAATGCCAATTCATATGGCCAATATCTTTACCAAAACATAACCGAAATGACTCAAAGTCCCTATACATGACATATGACCAAACCATAAGTTCAAAAGTATCAAAGTGACAGTTGGATAGTGTGACAATGTCTCTGACGATCCCCGAATCCGAGCTAGCTTTGAATTCACTATAAAACACGGGAAAAATAAACAAAGTAAGCTATAAAGCTTAGTAAGCTCATATGAAATAAACTCAACAATTTATAATACACAATTAATCAAATTGAACTATTTAACATGTAATTCATGATAACAAACAAACCTTCCACATACTTACTCATATGCTTATATACAATTTCATAACTTCTTCTAATTTAAGCTCATACTTTCCATGTACATACTTGTACAAATTCATAACGAGTTCATACCTATTCGGAATACTGTCGAATACTTGATATCTCGCACACTAAGTTCCAATACATAGTCGAAGCTATCTCGATCTCGCACACTAAGTGCCATATATAGCCGAAGCTATTTTGAATCGCACACTAGGTGCCATATATAGCCGAAGCTATTTTGAATCGCACACTAAGTGCCATATATATATCCGCATCATCGTCAAACATGACTATAATCTCATATACAAAATTTATGCAATATCAAAGTATTTAAAGCATAATTGTAACAATGTTTATTACATACGAACTTACCTCAGTTGTGAAAACGACTAAATAAGTCGATTAGTCGATAACTTTAGTTTTCCCCCAATCTAGGTCCAAATTCCGCTTTTCTTGATCTATATAATATCAAATTCAACTCATTTAATCATTCATTTATTCAATTTAGTCCAAATTTCACTTTAGGGCATTTTTACACAATTACCCTTAATATTTCACATCTTTTACAATTTAGTCCTTATTACACAAAATCACAAATTCATGAAATTTCAAAACACCCATGCTTAGCCAAATTACTCTTATGCCCCTAGCAGCCCATATTTTCCATTTATTTCACATTTTAACCACAAAGTTTCAACATTTCTCATTTTAATCCCTATTTTACATTTTCACTAAAAATCACTTAACAAAACTTGTATAACTCACAATCAACATTCATAATCTATCAAGAAACTTCAAAATACAAGCTTATTCATAAATGAAACATTCAAAATCTTTAACAATTTTGCAAAATAGTCCCTGGGCTGGCTAGTACTAGTTGCAACAATCTCAAAAACATAGAAATCATTAAAACCAAGTCAAAATCACTTACCAACTCCAAAGTGACCGAACCCTAGAATGAATAAAATGGCTATCTTCTTCTTCAAAATTCGGCAATTGAAAGAAAGATGGACAAAATTTTGATTTTTGTTTTGTTTTAATTAACCTTTATTAACTAATTTACTTATTTAACCTTTAAAACATTTAATAATTACACCAAATGCCATGCCACTATCATCCACTAACTCTCAAATGGGTTAATTACCACTTAAGGACCTTTACTTTAAGGTTCTATAGCTATTTAACACCTTTAGCTAATAGAACACAAGTTTTACACTTTACACGATTTAGTCCTTTTTATCAAATTGACCATTCAAACGATAAAATTTCTTAACGAAACTTTCACACAATCATTCAATCATGCTATAAACATTAAAATAATAATAAAAAAATTATTTTAACCTCAGATTTGTGGTCCTAAAACCACTGTTCCAATTTGACTAAAAACGGGCTGTTACAACTCTCCCCCCTTAGGGATTTTCGTCCCCAAAAATCATACCAGTGAATAGGTTAGGGTACTGTTTTCTCATAGCTTCCTCAGGCTCCCACGTAGCCTCTTCGACACCGTGTCATTTCCATAGTACTTTAACGAGGGCTATACTTTTATTTCTCAATTGTTTAACTTCACGAGCTAAAATTCCGATTGATTTTTCGTTATACGTCATATCGGGTTGAATTTAGATCTCATTTGGAGAAATCACATGTGATGGATCTGATTGGTAACGGCGTAACATCGACACATGAAATACATTATGAATCTTTTCCAACTCTGATGGTAAATCTAGTCGATATGCCACTGACCCTATTCTTTCGATGATCTCGTACGGCCCGATGAAACGCGGACTCAGTTTGCCTTTGCGACCAAATCGTAGTATTTTCTTCCATGGAGATACTTTTAAAAACACTTTATCACCGATCTGAAATTCAATATCTTTCCATATTAAATCCGCGTACGATTTCTGACGATCTGAAGCTGCTTTCAAACAATTGCGAATTACTTTCACTTTTTCTGTCGTTTCTCTAATTAAATCAACCCCGTGAATCTGTTTCTCGCTAAGCTCAGTCCAGTATAATGGAGTTCAAAATTTGTGGCTATACAAAGCTTCGTACGGTGCCATCGTTATGGTCGATTGAAAGCTGTTATTATACGCAAATTCAACCAATGACAAATATTTCTCCCAATTGCCTTTGAACTCTAAAACACAACATCTGAGCATATCTTTGAGAATTTGAATTACTCTCTCAGACTGACCGTCGATTTGTGGATGAAAAGCTGTACTAAAATTCAACTTTGTACCCAAACCTCCTTGTAATTTCTTCTAAAACTGCGATGTGAATCTCGGATCTCTATCTAAAATAATTGAAACTGGCACCCCGTGCAATCTAACGATCTCCGCAATATACAATTCAGCTAATCTATCAAGTGAATAATCAGTACGTACCGGAATAAAATGTGCTGATTTCGTTAATCAATCAACGACAACCCAAATAACATTTTTTTTTTCGGAGACAAAGGCAATCCCGATACAAAATCCATCGTAACTCTGTCCCATTTCCACTCTAGTATCATCACAGGCTAAAGCAAACCCGAAGGTACCTGATGTTTAGCTTTGACTTGCTGACACACTAAACATTTCGCTACAAATTTAGAAATGTCTCGTTTCATACCCGACCACCAATACAGTTGTTTCAAATCATTGTACATTTTAGTACTTCCAGAATGAACGGATAAACAACCACTATATGCCTCGTGGAAAATTTTCTGAATCAACTCTGGATTTTTTGGTACGCAGATTCTATCTCAGAACATCAAACAATCATCAAATCCGATTTGGTACTCTGAATCATTAGTCGACTCGCATTTCACTCTTTTAGCTTGCAATTCACTATCACATTTCTGAGCTTCACAAATTTGATGAAGAAATACTGGTTTAGCTTTTAACTCAGCTAAGATCGAACCATCTTCGGATAATGTCAACTGTGTATTCATTGCTCTCAAAGAAAACAATGATTTTCTACTCAAAGCATCCACGACTACATTCGCTTTCCCCGGATGATAATTAATCACTAACTTGTAATCTTTCAATAGTTCGAGCCATCTCCGTTTTCGCAAATTCAGATCTTTCTGAGTCATAATATATTTTAAACTTTTATGATTAGTAAAGATGTGGCATTTTTCACCGTACAAATAATGTCGCCAAATTTTTAATGCAAAAACTATAGCGGCCAACTCTAAATCATGCGTCGGATAGTTCTTTTCATGTGGCTTCAACTGTCTGGAAGCATAAGCTATCACTTTTCCCTCTTGCATCAACACACAACCAAAACCATTTAGTGACACATTACTGTAAATCACAAATTCTTTACCTGACTCAGGTTGAACCAACACTGGTGCCTCAGTTAACAATGCTTTCAATTGATCGAAACTTCATTGACATTTCTCGAACCATTCAAACTTGACATCTTTCTATAGTAGTCTAGTCATCGGTGTCGCAATCATCGAGAACCCTTTTACAAAACGTCGATAGTAACCAGCTAATCCCAAAAAGCTTCTGACTTCGGATACATTTCTAGGTGGTTTCCAGTCAATAACTGCAGAAATCTTGCTCGGATCAACTCAAATTCCATTCGCCGAGACTATGTGTCCCAAAAATCTGACTTCCCGGAGCCAAAACTCACACTTTCTAAATTTAGCATACAGTTGCTTATCTCTCAAGGTCTGCAACACAATCCTCAAATGCACGGCATGCTCAGATTCATCTTGCGAATAGATCAGAATGTCGTCAATGAACACAATAACAAATCTGTCTAAATACAGTCTAAATATCCGATTCATCAAATCCATAAAAATGGCAGGAGCATTAGTTAACCCAAAAGGCATAACAAGGAATTCATAATGTCCGTACCTCATTCTAAACGTAGTTTTTGGCACATCTGAGTTGTAACACCCCAAACCCGGCCTAGACGTTATGACCGGATCTAGCATGCCACATAGAAGGGTTGTTTAAAAACTGCGCGTTCGTTAAAAAGTTCCTATTCTTTTTGAAACACCGAATTTCGTTGTTGGTTTGTAAAAACACGATTTGCTTTAATGTCTGTTTCTATAAAGTTGTTATTGTCTTGAGAAACTGTTTATTTTATTGTGAAAATCGAATTTGAATAGTTACGGAAATGTGATATTTTGAAAACAGCTATTGTCGTTTTAAGAAAATCCAGAGTTTATGTAACAGCCCGATTTAGGGCCTAGTCAGAATAGTGGTGCGAGACCACGAATCCGAGGTGAATTTATGAGTTTTTAAGGTTCATGCCATGTTTGCATGTTAGTGTGAAAGTTTCATGAAGCAATTTTGCTAAATTGAAGTTGAATGGTCAAAAAGGACCAAATTGCAAAAGTTGTAAAATGTGAGTTTCTAGAATCATTTTGTATGAAATAGCTCTAGAATAGCAATTATAAGTCCTTAAATAGCAATTTGCCCAAATTATAAATTTTAGACAAAAATGGACATGAGTTAGTAAAATAGAAATTTTTAAAGGGAAGGGCATTTTGGTCATTTGTTTAATAAGTGATTAAAATAGGAAAAAGATGATAAAAATTTCATTCATCTTCTTCCTTCCCTTGCCTAAAATTTGAAGACTCCATAGCTAGGGTTCTTCATTTTTTTCAAGCTTGCTAGTAAGTTCATCTTAGCCCTAGTTTTTAATATTCTTCGTGTTTTGAAGTCCTCGTATTATGAATTAGCTATTTTTAGCTATAAAATAAGCTAAGATGCATGTTCAAAAATTCATCTATGAATGACATGCTTGTTAAATGATGTTTTAAGGAAGATTAAGAGAGTTTGATGTTAGATAAACATCTTTTCCTTAATAAATTTCATGAAATATGATAGTATGGACTAGTTTGTAAAAGTTTTGAAATTAGTCATACCTATTAGAAATAACGAGAATTGATAATGGCTATAGTAGAGAAAATGAATCAGCTAAGCATGTAGTCTAAGAAAGTTGAATGAAAATTATTTCACTGAGCCTTGGGGCAAAAGTGCAAATATGAGAAAGTATAGGGGCAAAATAGTAATTTTGCCCAAGTATGAGTAAAGGGTCAATTTAGTCAATGTGAATATTAAATGATCTATTTATGACTATAGATCAAGAAAAACAAAGCCCGGATCGAAACCGAGGCAAGAACAAGGTCGAGGGCTAAATTGCATACCTAGCTACATTTTGTATATTGAGGTAAGTTTGTATGATTTCTAAGCTTTATGATTTATATCATTGAATTGCTTAGCATAATATATAATGTTATTATGAAAATGTTTAATGTTATGTTAAACAAAGAAATTAATGAGATCAAGTATGTGAAAGTCCGTATAAGACCAAGCCGAGGCATGGCATCGGCAATCAAGCAAGTTTATCATGTAAGTCCAAGGACCCAAGCTTGGCATTGAACAAGTTATCATGAAAGTCCAAGGACCCAAGCTTGGCATTGAGCAAGTTATCAAGAGGAAGATTTCATATAAGTCCATGTCAAGACATGGCCTTGAAACCAAGATGAGATATCCCATGTAAGACCATATCCAAAATATGGCTTTAGCATCAAGTTCATGGTAAGAGATTTGGTATTCTCGGTTATTCATAGGAATTCATCGGGCAAATGAGATAAGCTCACAAGAGATAACAAGAAAGTTTAGTAAGCAAAATCATTATCAAGTGGGGACAAATATTAGTCATATGATGAATGACAAAATAGAGATTATGATTACTATGTTAAAGTATGCTGATCAAGTGATACAAGTATCTTGTTTACTTCACAAGTATGAGACTAGTAAGTATTACAAGGCATGTAAGAACCAAGTATGAGCAAATAAGCTTTATAGTTGAAATTATGATACCATTGATTATGTCAAATGGTTTATTTAAGCAAGTATGTTGATATGTGTTTTATATGCAAACTTACTAAGCTAAATGCTTACGTCTTTAATTCTTTCTTTTCATGTAGTCCCGCCAAGCTAAACTGTGGATCATTGAAGTCGGAGCTCGTGGCACACTATCAATCGCCATTTTGGTATAGCCAAGTTGATTTTAAGTATGGCATGTACAGGAAACATTTCATTTTGAGTATATGTCTTAGAAAGGGGCAATAGTATGGGCTGTCAAGTTTATTATTCTTTTGTAAATGGCTAAGTGATTGGCCAAGTTTGACTAAGAATGTATGTTATTAATATCAATGAAGCATGTTATATTGTTCATGAAAGATGTAATAATTGAGTTGCTGAATTGAGCTTGAGTTTGGTCTTAATTTCGGGATGGCAATTGGCTTGGTAAATAGCCCTAAGTACACCTGCGGTTAGACACGGGCGTGTGTCTAGGCCGTTATAAAGCGCACCTTAGTCTTATAAGTCGAGAATAGGCCACGGACCAATCCCACGGGCGTGTGTTAAGGCCGTGCATGACACGCGGTTAGAACTTGAGCGTGTGCGGGCCGTGTGAAATAAGTCGAGTATATCAAGATGTAGTACGGTCTAAGTCCACGGGTGTGCCATGGCGTGTGTTATAACTCGAGAATGCTAAGGTTTTCACACGGGCTAGGACCACGGGCATGCTATGGCCGTGTGGAAATTGGCAACATTTCGAGTTTTAAGGGCGCGGTGCGAGGACATGGGCGTGTATGCCTATGCATGCGGCGTGTCTTATATTACAGGCGTGTAACCCCTATTTCAAAGAAAAGTTTTTCTATAAGGTTTGAAAGTTTACCAGTACAAGTTTAAGGCCTCGTAGGGCCCATGAAATGTACGGAATTGTTTAAGAATAAGAAGTTTTAATTTCGAAACAAAATTTTATAGCCCGTAATGTCATGATTAAGCAAGTTCAAGCATAGTAATTTCTCGTATCCGGTCTGAGCCTCGGACTCGGGTATGGGGTGTTACAGTTTAACCATTTATAGTTTGAATATAACTGAAATGAAAGTTTAAGGGAAAAATAAAATCCAATGGCCTTATTACATAATATTAAAACCCAAATTAAAAATAATCTTAAAATGAAGCAAAACGGAAATTTACTAGAGTTTGTGAGAAGTACTCCGATGTATGGCCACCACAAAGTCCTCCCCAGCTCCAAATCCTCTAACGCTGGGGATCACCTGCAAGGTTAAAGCAGAGGGGTGAGTTACGAGAACTCAGTGTGTAATCCCCTAACCGGTCATTAACTGGGCCCGAGCCCATACGGAAGTAGACTCGGCCGAAGCCCTATTCGATAATAATCTGGGCCTTAGCCCTATAAACATGATAATGCAAATAATGTAATGCAGCCCAACGCAATAATCCATCCGCTACACACCCCCATACCAACCCTACACACCTGTGGGGACCAAGTAAACCCACCCAGCCCTACACGCCAATATGGAAGACAAGCTGCTAATCACAGAATTTGTGGCGGAGCCACCAGAATAAAAGAATATACGTGGCATAGCCACTACACAGATTGTGGCAGAGCCACCAGAATACACTTCCTCCGATCTTCAATCCCAACCCATGCAACATATTATAAATGCAATGCATCATACGTATAAAAGTGTAAATAAAACATGTACATGATAATCAACCATAATCAAGGGTATAACGGTCACTTACTCTCAAGGGGTATTTCGGTAATTTGCCCTCCCAGGGGTATTTAGGTAATTTTACCCTCTAGGGGTATTTCAGTAATTTTATCAATTAACGGCCTTTTCGAAGGCCTACTATCACCTTGAGCGACACAGGACCCTTGTTGGGTCGCTACGGAGCTATTGGGCCTGAAATCCATTTCAGGCCCAAACGGGCCCACACGCTCGTGTGGCCCATTTCGAATGATTTCAATCTCAGATTTTCAGATTTCGCAACCGTACTTACCCTTTGACAGGTTTACATCAATTTTGCCCATGTGGGCCGGATAGCCCATTGGGCCCATTTGGCCCGTTTCGGCTCGATTTGGCCCGTTACAGCCTCAGTTTTGCGGGAGTGCTGGCGACACCCTCTATGGCTTACCGCCCTCATTCGTGTTTCGATTTACCCCTACGAGCGCTCACACGCTCGAGTGGTCACAGTTGCCAACTTTTCAGCTTTTCGACTTTTGGCCGATTCACAAACATCACATGCAATCATTCAGAGGGGTGAGAGATTACACACCTGATCACGTAGGGTACTAAACACTCACGATCATCGTCACCCTCACTAGCGCAATCAACTACGATTTGCTTATCTAAACCAGATGTCGACGCCCTTCCACAACCTGGCGAAAAGTCCCGAACTGCTGACACACTACGCCGCTTAAACTTGGGAGCAGGGGTTACGAGTCCATTTCCATTAGGCACTCTTCCTGCTTCCCTCACAGCCTGACTATCACTTGCCTCCAAGAATAACTCATGATTAGCTAAACCCACAATCACCACACCAAGGGGGTTACCATTCGGCCATCGAAGAGCAGGAACAAAAGGAGTAATCGACTTTTAGAGAGAAAGAGAATAGGAGAGATTAGCTAAAAAGAAAAGGATATAATCACCAATCACCACTTACCACGAAATGTGACCTTCTACAACTGAGTGACCACTTTTCGATTTTGCTTTCTCTTGGCTAGAGCAACCAAACTCCTAAACTGATTGGTGCGCAAAGGGGGGTTAGCATCCTCCAATATACAGCATTAGGGAGAGATTTACAAGATTAGTATTACCACAAAAGTCAAGATGAGAGTTTCGGTTTTAGAAGAGAAACAAAAGGGAAAAGAAAGAAAGTAGAGAAAGAAACAACCATTACCTTAGATTAGAGATAAGTCGAATGGGAAGAAGAGATTCGGCACAAGTAGCAAACCCTTAAGAATCAAAATTCAGCTATGAAGTATAAACCAAAATGAAAAAAAATGAAGAAGAAGAGAGGTTTCGGCTATGGTGAACCCAAGAGAGAAAAGGTGAGAGGAGAGTAGAAAAGAATGTGTACAAAGAGGTGGAAAGGAGATATTCGGCCAAGAGGTGTTTAGGTAGCAAGTAGAGGAAACAATGCCCGAAAACAAAGCGAAAAAGAATGAAGAATAAAAGATGTAAAGAAAATTCGGCACAAGCCAATTTGAGGAAAAGACCCGAAATCCTATAGTTGAAAACGCAAAAAGCAAGACTTTCTCAAAATAAAACCTTGAGAAAAACGGCACTCTCTCACTCTCAAAGCCGAAAATAATACTCAAGACACCCTTACTCAGCCGGAATTCTCTTTTGCTAGACCCCCACTTTCGGCCACCTTTTCCCACACCTCAATCCTATGATTTCCTCCCAAAAATCTCTCCCCAATTCACTCTCCATCTCCCATTTGAAATCACTCAACCACCTTGACCAATTCAAACACTCCTCCATTAGTATTTGATTCCAACACCACCTCTTCCCTTCTCTAGAGCAAAAATAATTACACTTTGCATACAAGGGGTTTCGAACCCAGGCCCCATTATACTATAATGCACGCCACTTGCCATCCTGCCACATGTTCATCATGTGCTAGCAAAACACCAACAAATTTCTTTAAGTCTAGCTTCCAACAGCCCTCTCCACTAAAGAGCCAAAAACCAGAATTTTTCCTTTGTCCTAACTTGAACCCGGGACTTCATAGAAGCCCTGTAACCTTCCAAAATCACTCACCTTTAGGGCCAACTTGCAATAATGCGGTTCTCATATTCTCAAAAATTTTAAACGCTCCTACGCCCAAGGCTCAATGGGCCCAATTCTACTAGGCCCAAATTCGGGTCGTTACAAATCTACCCCCTTAAGGAAATTTCATCCTCGAAATTTCCAACTAACAGGGTAGTCATGTAACCACTACCCCACTACGCTACCGCTGCGCACTCTCATACTAATAACATTAATACACTTCTAACTTATTTTAGAAACCTCTTCACATAGCCAAATATCTAACCACAGAAGCAAACATATATTTATCACTCATACATACAATTTCTAGAATCAAACGTCACCTCCAAACAAACACACACAAAATAAATACCAAAAATATAGTCATTTCATCATAAAAGCTATAAAGTAAGAAAACTTACGGATTTGGTGCCGGAGACTCAGTGTGCCATACGTCCAGTAACAATATACATTTTCTAAACCACATTTTAAACTGTTTTGGAAAATTTTCAAACCCATTCCACAGTCGAGTTTTGTAACTTGGCTCTGATACCATAAAATGTAACACCCCAAACCCGGCCTAGACATTATGACCAGATCTAGCATATCACATAGAAGGGTTGTTTAAAAACTGTGCGTTCGTTAAAAAGTTCGTATTCTGTTTAAAACACTGAATTTCGTTGTTGGTTTGTAAAAACACGATTTGCTTTAATGTCTGTTTCTATAAAGTTGTTATTGTCTTGAGAAACTGTTTATTTTATTGTGAAAATCGAATTTAAATAGTTGCGAAAATGTGATATTTTGAAAACAGCTATTGTCGTTTTAAGAAAATCCAGAGTTTAACCATTTATAGTTTGAATATAACTGAAATGAAAGTTTAAGGGAAAAATAAAATCCAATGGCCTTATTACATAATATTAAAACCCAAATTAAAAATAATCTTAAAACGAAGCAAAACGGAAATTTACTAGAGTTTGTGAGAAGTACTCCGATGTATGGCCACCACAAAGTCCTCCGCAGCTCCAAATCCTCTAATACTGGGGATCACCTGCAAGGTTAAAGCAGATGGGTGAGTTACGAGAACTCAGTGTGTAATCCCCTAATCGGTCATTAACTGGGCCCGAGCCCATACGGAAGCAGACTAGGCCGAAGCCCTATTCGATAACAATCTAGGCCTTAGCCTTATAAACATGATAATGCAAATAATGTAATGCAGCCCAACCCAATAATCCATCCGCTACACACCCCCGTACCAACCCTACACACCTGTGGGGACCAAGTCAACCCACCCAGCCCTACACACCAATATGGCAGACAAGCTGCTAATCACAGAATTTGTGGCGGAGCCACCGGAATAACAGAATATACGTGGCATAGCCACTACACAGATTGTGGCAGAGCCACCAGAATACACTTCCTTCGATCATCAATCACAACCCATGCAACATATTATAAATGCAATGCATCATACGTATAAAAGTGTAAATAAAGCATATACATGATAATCAACCATAATTAAGGGTATAACAATCACTTACACTCCAGGGGTATTTCAATAATTTTCCCTCCCAGAGGTATTTTGATAATTTTACCCTTCAGGGGTATTTCGGTAATTTTATCAATTAACGGCCTTTTCGAAGGCCTACTGTCGCCTCGAGCGATACAGGACCCTTGTTGGGTCGCTACGGAGCTATTGGCCTAAAATCCATTGCAGGCCCAAACAGGCCCACACACTCGTGTGGCCCATTTCAAATGATTTTCATCTCAGATTTTTAGATTTTGCAACCGCACTTACCCTTAGACAGGTTTCCATCAATTTTGCCCATGTGGGTCGGATAGCCCTTTTGGCCCATTTGGCCCGTTTCGGCTCGATTTGGCCCGTTACTGCCTCAGTTTTGCGAGAGTGCTTGCGACACCCTCTATGGCTTACCGCCCTCATTCGTGTTTCGATTTACCACTACGAGCGCTCGAACGCTCGAGTGGTCACAATTGCTGACTTTTCAGCTTTTCGAATTTTGGCCGATTCACAAACATCACATGCAATCATTCAGAGGGGTGTGAGATTACACACCTGATCACGTAGAGTACTAAACACTCACGATCATCATCACCCTCACTAGCGCGATCAACTACGATTTGCTTATCTAAACTAGATGTCGACGCCCTTCCACAACCCGGCAGAAAGTCCCGAACCGCTGACACACTACGCCGCTTAAACTTGGGAGCAGGGGCTACGAGTCCATTTCCATTAGGCACTCTTCCTGCTTTCCTCACAGCCTGGCTATCACTTGCCTCCATGAAGAACTCTCGATTAGCTAAACCCACAATCACCACACCAAGGGGGTTACCATACGGTCATCGAAGAGCAGGAACAAAAGGAGTAATCGACTTTTAGAGAGAAAGAGAATAGGAGAGATTAGCTAAAAAGAAAAGGATATAATCACCAATCACCACTTACCACGAAATGTGACCTTCTAAAACTGAGTGACCACTTTTCGATTTTGCTTCCTCTTGGCTAGAGCAACCAAACTCCTAAACCGATTGGTGCGCAAAGGGGGGTTAGCATCCTCCAATATTTGGCATTAGGGAGAGATTTACAAGATTAGTATTACCACAAAAGTCAAGATGAGAGTTTCGGTTTTAGAAGAGAAACAAAGGGAAATGAAAGAAAGTAGAGAAAGAAACAACCATTACCTTAGATTAGAGATAAGTCGAATGGGAAGAAGAGATTCGGCACAAGCAGCAAACCCCTAAGAATCAAAATTTAGCTATGAAGCATAAACCGAAATGAAAAACAATGAAGAAGAAGAGAGGTTTCAGCTATAGTGAACCCAAGAGAGAAAAGGTGAGAGGAGAGTAGAAAAGAATGTGTACAAAGATGTGGAAAGGAGAGATTCGGCCAAGAGGTGTTTAGGTAGCAAGTAGAGGAAACAATGCCTGAAAACAAAGCAAAAAAGAATGAAGAATAAAATATGTAAAGAAAATTCGGCACAAGCCAATTTGAGGAAAAGACCCGAAATCCTATAGTTGAAAACGTAAAAAGCAAGACTTTCTAAAAAGAAAACCTTGAGAAAAATGGCACTCTCTCACTCTCAAAGACAAAAATGATACTCAAGGCACCCTTACTCAGCCGAAATTCTCTTTTGCTAGACCCCCACTTTCGACCACCTCTTCCCACACCTCAATCCCATGATTTCCTCCCAAAAATCTCTCCCAAATTCACCCTCCATCTCCCATTCGAAATCACTCAACCACCTTGACCAATTCAAACACTCCTCCATCTGTAACATCCTGAAAATGGGCCTATGCATTTTTGATTTAATTATACGAAATGGCATGTCTTATGTGTTATGAATGTATTGTGAACATTTTTGGAAACTTGGAAATGTAAGGAAATGCTTTGGAAATGTTAAGTTTAAAAGAGGAAAGTGAACATTTTTGGGAACTTGGAAATGTAAGGAAATGTCTTAGAAAATGTTAAGTTTTAAAGTTTAAAAGAGGAAACTAAGGCAAGGTGGCCTTAAGAAAATTAATAGAGGAAATTTGACACAAGAACGGGTTTGGAAAAGTGGCAAGGAGACGCTACTTAAAGCCCAGTAAGTGACGCCACAAGCAAGGGGAGAGGGGCCCGAGTTCGAGTCGCATGGGAAGTAAATAAAGGATTTTATTTTTGCTACAAGGAGCAGAGGAGGTGGACGGCACTAAGGAACTCCAGGGAGGAGTTTTATTCTCTTTAAAATTCGGCTAAATAGATGGGTACATGATGGATAATTATTGGTATTTTTAATAAGAGATAATTAAAGGATTATTTCTATTAATTTTAAATAAGGTGATAAAGCTATCAAAATAGAAGTGATGGACAAGTAAGGGATTCTAAGATAGTAATTTCGGCTACTAGAGGAAAAGAGGGCCATTCATTCTTTCTTTCAACCCTTCTCTCTCTGTCGAATTTCCTAGAGCATTTGTTCTTCTTCTTTTTGTTAGCTAAAGCCGAAAACTCAAGATACCATCATTAGCCAATTTCTTTATACCAATCAAAGAGCCGAAATCAAGATCTTTTTAGCCTACATAGTCGAATGTTGTTAAAGGCTGAAGCAAGGATTGCCAATTCCTAAAGTAAGGGTAAGATCTCATTCGGTTTCATCCTTTTTCTTTTAAGATTTGCCGAAATCTAGGACTAACCTCATTAATATCTTGTTGCCAAAACTTTGAAGAGATCTTTCGGGATTTACTAACAAATCGACTACAAGGAAGGAGAAGTTCTTTTCGAAGGTACACCATAGGCGCGTGTTCCTAGTTATTCGGTGAATTTCGGATTTAAAATCCATAAGGTAAGTGTCTATAGCATTCGGCCAAGGCCATGTTTGGTAAATATAGGTGTTCATTAATTATTCAAAAGCCGAAACTAATCTATTCAAGTAATCTAGTGATTGCCGATTTCAAGAAAGAAGGATACAAAGTTTTTAGGCATTTGATTAGACATCAATCGGCACTAAAGGGTCTTAAAAGATCTAAAGCGATAGATCGCT
Organism: Gossypium sturtianum; assembly: GCA_025698515.1. Lineage (NCBI taxonomy): Eukaryota > Viridiplantae > Streptophyta > Magnoliopsida > Malvales > Malvaceae > Gossypium > Gossypium sturtianum. The sequence goes on along the minus strand of CM046946.1, from coordinate 58,454,288 downwards.
TTTTCGAGATTTCAAGGAATTCGTTAAGCATACTGTGTGTGTACCCCACACTATCTTTTAATAAGATTTATGGCAATATTTAATATTAGCATGTTTATAAGAATGTGAATATGGTTAAGGTACCATACGAGTGGTACAAAGTACCCAGCACGTTTCCTACTCCTACTAGGATTATGAATATATGTTATGACTCATACGTGAGCAGTGAGAAGAATGTGAAATTTGGCATGTTAATGCATAATATGTATGATATGGGGCATATGGGTTATTGAAAAGGGGAAGTGAATGTGGTGATCTAAGACCACGATATCCGAATGTGGTGACTTGGTCACATTATCGAATGTGGTGAATTAAGACCACGATATCGAATGTGGTGACTTTGGTCAAAATTATCTAATCTGGTGGCTATGCCACAAATAATTATAAGAGGCGATGAGCACGTCGATCGCAAATGATTTGCTTCGATGGTGTGTAGCGGAAGGAGGGTTGACTTAGTAGTCCCCACGGTGTGCGAGGATGGTACGGGTGATGTGTAGCGGATAGCATCTAGGTTTGGGTTGGGTTGCATCACTTTTTTCATAATCTGTTATATGAATATGCATGTGTTATGATAATGTATGCACGAGCTATTAAATTTTAGTGTTGGTTACACATTGAGTCATTGACTCACCCGTTGTGGGAACATGTTCGGGTGACGACAGTGATGGGCCGGGACAGCGAGAACTTGTGGTGGCCATGCTCACTTGAAGTTTATTTTATTTGGACATTTCATTTCATTTAAGTACCTTAAATTGTTTGGGTTTGTTTGATGTAATAAGGCCCTTTGTTGAACTATTTCATTGTTTTATTATGGTTACAAATTTTTATTAAGTTAAAGATTAAGTAATTTATTCTAAGTGTACTCTATACGTTCTATCACCTAAAATTGAAAAAAAAGGTTTTCATTATAAAACGATTTTGTTTTCTACTCGAGCCCAACTCAAAACAATCTTTCTTTTAAAACACACCATTTTCCAAAGTAACAAATGAATTTTGAATCTGTTTTCTTCGGGGAGCATACCAGATCCGGTCAAGGCTCGTGGGCCGGGTGTGGGGTGTTTCAGTTTGGTATCAGAGCCAAGTTTTAAACTCTCGGCCTGGGGTTTAAGGCCCAAAATGTTTTCAAATCGAGCCCAAGTAAGTTTTATGAAAATATTTTTGGAAATAAGCAGGTTTTTCTGGCATGGCACCTAAGTCTCCGACCCGCAGTCCACCAGGTAAGTACCCCTATCTATAGTATGAATTGTAGAAGGGTAAGAATGGAACATAGAATAGTATGGTAGGTACTTGAACCCTAGGACTAGTTTACCCCAACAATTACATAAGACTTAAGTGACTAATTAAACAACCATGTGACTTAGTCGCCGAGTTAGAGTGTGGCAACCCCTGTAGCATGTCTAGGATTGGATCCAGAAGAGCCTGGTACTTAAGCAGTCCTAGTGACTCACCTCCTCTTCGCTGGAATCCTACCTGGTGCGTAGCTTCGGTTCACCTTAACCAAGAGGACTCGATCACAAAGCTAAACACCATAACTAAAACCCGAAAGGGATTAGCCACATTTTCATGGAAACCCTAGTTTTTGTTTTAAAAAAAAATCAACAAACTACTCTTTTATTGTGAAAATTATTATCTCTGGAAAATTTCCTAAAAATTTCTAAGTTACAAAATTACTAAAATACCCCTAGTGGTAAAATTACAAAAATGCCCTTGGCTTATGAAATTTCCAAAATACACACAGTTCTTATCAAAATTTTCATTACTTTATTAAATGTCCAAAAACCTTAATTTGCAAAATATCAAAATATATTGATTATGGAAAATTATGAAATTGCCCCTAACCTACAAATTACCAAAATGACCCTAATCTCCAAAATTTTTGCAATATCACCAAATTAGGAAAAAAATTCTCAAAAAGAACCCTCAAAGTTTTGCAAATTTTGGAATACCCTGAATAATTAAACTTTACAAATTTACCAGTTTATTACCAAAATACCCACGAGTTTCAAAATTACCGAAATACCCTCAGATTACAAAATTTCCAAAATACCCCGGAAATGCAAAATTACCAAAATACCACTTCTTGACAATATCACCAAGGAATCTTATTTTGAAAAAAATTACGAAAATAACTGTAGAGGGCAAATGACGAAAATACCCACAGGATAGGAGCAGATGAAATGTCAGAAGAGTGAATGTGTATGGGAGATACTATGGAATGGATGTCACTTGAATGAATGAATGTTTGAATGAATGTACTTCTCGAATTAGGATAGAAGATTTGAACTTTGATTGATCGAAAGAACTACTATTAAACTTCTTTCATAAAATTTCTTCATGAATAATAAGTGAAATAAGGACTAATTCATAAAACTTTTTAATCGGATCGCGACGATAGAAATGAGTTCTAGAGGGGCGTGGGCGTAACGTCATTGAGGGCGGTAGAGGTAGAATGACCCCTGAGGAGAAACTGAAAGGAATGGTGGCATTGCTACGCGATGAAGCGTATCAATGGTGGCTCATAGTTCGTGATGGTGCCACGGCTGAGGATCTGACCTGGGAGTATGTTAAGGCCGCATATTAGAAGAAGTATGTCGGCACAAGGTATACTGATGAGCAGAGGAAGGCTTTTCTGGGGTTGGTTCAAGGAATAAGTGCAGTAGAGGAGTATGGTGAATTTCTAAGGTTGAGCCGATATGCTCGAGGAGTAGTGGCTACGGAGCATGAGCGGTGTGTTCGGTTTGAAGACGGTTTAAGGGATGATCTAAGGTTGTTGATAGCTCCACATCAGGAGCGGGAATTTTCTGCGTTAGTAGAAAAGGCAAAAGTAGCTGAGGGAATTAAGGATTCTACAAAGCGAATTTTGGCCAGGAGCAGCGAGTAAAAGAGGCTTTGGATCGTCAGGATCATCACGGGAATAAAAGGCCTAGAGTTGATGGGCGCGAGGTCGACTAAGCTGCTACAAGAGGCGATGTCGCACTTGTGATCGGTGTGGGAAAAACACTTGGGAGTGTTGGAAAAGATAGGAGGATGCTTTAGGTGTGGGTCCGGGGACCATATGATCAAGGATTGTCCTATGAAACGGATGGAAATCGACCGATGGCTCGAATGTTAATCAAGGTGGTAGAGGTGGACCCGACCTCGGCGAGGCCGTGGTCGAATGGCGAGGTAATGGTGTGGTGTAGGGCGTGGAACACCGGAGCAGGTGCCGCTATCTTCGAGGCAAGGCAACGGGTTTGGTTTATGCGGTTCACGGAGGGAGGATGGAGATGCACCGGGACGTCATAGCGATGCGTTTCTTGTATTTGGAAAACCTTATCATGCTCTACGATTGATGTGGGCTCGACCCATTCCTATGTTGCATGTAGTGTAGTGGAAACACTAGGCCTAGACTCGAACTCTCACGGTAGGCGGATGAGTGTAGTAAGCCCATTAGGCCAAAGCGTAGTGGTGGATAAGATCTTTTGAGTGTACCTCTAGAGATTCAGGAGTGAAATTTTGAGCCGACTTAATGGAACTTCCTTTTGGAGAATTCGACCTTATTCTTGGCATGGGTGGCTAGTGGAGCATCAGTGTGTTGGATTGTGCTGACTAAGCGAATGGAGTTGAGGACCCAGGAAGGATGAGGTGGTCATTATGATAGGAGAAAGAAGAAACTATCTGTCTAATGTAGTTTCACCGTTAAAGGCGGAGAAAATGGTTCGGAAAGGGTACAAGGCATTTCTGGCCTTTGTTAGTGCCGTGGACGCAAAAGAAGGGGGAATGAGTGGAGTTAGAACGGTAAGGGACTTCGTGGATGTTTTTCCAGAGGAGCTACCAGGAATACCCCCAGATAGGGAGGTGGAATTTGGTATAGACTTGCTACCGGGAATAGCTCCTATGCCAATCGCTCCATACCGAATGGCGCCAAAGGAGTTAGTTGAGCTCAAGGCTCAGATCCAAGAGTTGTTGGATCGTGGGTTTATTCGACCCAGTGTGTCTCCATGGGGAGCAGCCGGTCTGTTGTAAAGAAGAAGGACGGAACTATGCGCATGTGCATAGATTATCGTCAGTTGAATAAGCTGACCATCAAGAACAAGTATCCTTTGCCAAGGATAGACGACTTGTTCGATCAGCTTAAGGGGGCCACCGTATTTTCAAAGATCGATCTAAGGTCGGGATATCATCAGTTGAAGGTAAAGGAGGCAGATATCCATAAAACAACCTTTAGGACAAGATACGGCCATTTTGAGTTTGTAGTAATGCCGTTTGGGTTGACGAACGCCCCAGCCGCGTTCATGGATATGATGAACCGGGTTTTTCAACCTTACTTGGATAGGTTTGTCGTTGTGTTCATCGACGACATTTTGGTATACTCGAAGTCAGAGGAAGAGCATGATGAGCACCTACGGATAGTGTTACAAGTATTAAGGGAGAAGAAGCTCTATGCCAAATTCAGCAAGTGTGAATTTTTGCTTAAGGAAGTGGCATTCTTAGGGCATGTGGTGTCCGCAGAGGGAATAAGGGTGGATCCTAGGAAGATCGAAGCAGTGTTGGATTGGAAACCACCTAGGTCCGTGGCTGAGATCCGTAGTTTCTTAGGTTTGGCAGGCTATTACAGAAGGTTTGTAGAAGGGTTCTCGTCAATAGCCACGCCTTTGACGAAGTTGTTGAGGAAGGAAGTACCCTTTGTATAGACGGATAAGCAGCAGGAGAGCTTTGAGAAGCTCAAGAGTTTTTTGAGTGAAGCTCAGTGTTAATTCAGTGGAGGCGGGAAAGGAGTTTGTGGTGTACTGTGACGCTTCGCATACGGGACTAGGGTGTGTTCTAATGCAAGATGGAAAAGTAGTCGCTTATGCGTCTCGACAGTTAAGGCCGCATGAGGTTAACTACCCAACCCATGACTTGGAATTGGCAGCAGTGGTTTTCGCTCTTAAGGTTTGGAGGCACTATCTTTATGGAGAAAAGTCGATAATTTATACGGATCACAAGAGTCTCAAGTATCTGTTGACTCAGAAGGAGTTAAACTTGAGACAGCGAAGGTGGGTGGAATTATTGAAGGATTATGATTGTGCGATAGAGTACCACTCGGGCAAGGCAAATGTGGTGGCAGATGCCTTAAGTCGGAAAGTGGTGTCGGACCTGAGGGCGATGTTCACACACTTGAGTTTGTATGATGATGGGAGTCTGCTGGCGGAATTGCAAGTCAAACCAACATGGTTGAATGAGGTAAAGGAAAGTCAGTTGGTGGATGAGGACCTAAGAGTTAATTTGCAACAAGTACACAACGAAGAGTTAGAGGATTTTGGTGTTAATGATGAGGGAGTATTGTGCTTCAAGGGAAAGGTCTGTATGCCGAGGGACGAGTAGTTAAGACAGAGGATTCTTCGGGAAGCGCATGGTAGCCCTTATACTATGCATCCCGGAGGCACTAAGCTGTACAGGGATCTAAGGGAACAATTTTGTTGGCCAGATCTTAAACGGGAAGTTACTGAATTCGTGGGAAAATGTCTGACGTGTCAGCAAGTTAAGGCGGAACACCAGGTTCCATCGGGACTACTTTAGCCAATCAAGATCCCGTAGTGGAAGTGGGAGAGAATCACCATGGACTTCGTTAGTGGGCTTCCCCTTACGCCTACTAAAAAGGACGCGGTATGGGTAATAGTAGACCGTTTGACTAAGTCCGCGCACTTCATTCCGGTAAGAGTTGATTATTCTCTTCAGAAGTTGGCCAAATTATATGTGGTGGAAATTGTGAGGTTACATGGAGTGCCGGTGTCAATCATTTCGGATAGAGACCCAAGATTTACGTCTCGGTTTTGGAAGGCACTTCATCAAGCTTTAGGCACTAAGTTGGATTTCACTACGGCCTTTCATCCATAGTCGGACGGGCAGTCCGAACGGGTAATCCAAGTGTTAGAGGATATGTTGAGGGGCTGTGTGATGGACTTCAGAGGAAGTTGGTAGGAGTATTTGCCTTTAGCGAGTTTGCGTACAACAACGACTATCAAGCCCGACGTCCGGATGGCACCGTATGAAGCGTTGTCTTGTCGGAAGTGTCGAACTCTTACGTGTTGGACCGAATTAGGAGAACGTCGAGTTTTGGGTCGAGTTAGTGGCGAGAATCACGAAGAGAAGGTTGAGATAATTCGGGCGCGGTTGAAGGAGGCATCGATAGACAAAAGTCATACGCGGACCTCAAAGCGGAAGGAAATAGAGTTTGAAGTGGGGATCAAGTGTTTACGAAAGTCTCGCCTTGGAAGAAGGTGATGAGGTTTGGTCGCAAAGGAAGTTAAGCCCAAGGTTTATAGGGCCCTATCAGTGTTGAAGCGAGTTGGACCGAGTGGCATATCGATTAGAGTTGCCACCGGAGTTGAAAGCAGATGCACGACGTATTCCATGTTTCCATGCTACGTCGATATCGATCGGATCCATCTAGCGTAGTACCGATTGAAGAGGTGGAGCTAAGGCGGACTTATCCTACGAGGAAGAGCCGATTCAGATCTTGGAACGAGACGTGAAAGTGTTAAGGAGGAAGTTAGTTCCTCTAGTCAAAGTGTTATGGCGCAACCACGGATCGGAGGAAGCTTCGTGGGAGCCAGAAGAGGGAATGCGACAGCAATACCCTCATTTATTTTAGCCAGGCAATTTCGAGGACGAAATTATTTTAAGGGGTAGAAGCTGTAACATCCACGAAAATGGGCCTATGCATTTTTGATTTAATTATACGAAATGGCATGTCTTATGTATTATGAATGTATTGTGAACATTTTTGGAAACTTGGAAATGTAAGGAAATGCTTTGGAAATGTTAAGTTTAAAAGAGGAAAGTGAACATTTTTGGAAACTTGGAAATGTAAGGAAATGCTTTGGAAATGTTAAGTTTAAAAGAGGAAAGTGAACATTTTTGGGAACTTGGAAATGTAAGGAAATGTCTTAGAAAATGTTAAGTTTTAAAGTTTAAAAGAGGAAACTAAGGCAAGGTGGCCTTAAGAAAATTAATAGAGGAAATTTGACACAAGAACGGGTTTGGAAAAGTGGCAAGGAGACGCCACTTAAAGCCCAGTAAGTGACGCCACAAGCAAGGGAGAGGGGCCGAGTTCGAGTCGCATGGGAAGCAAATAAAGGATTTTATTTTTGCTACAAGGAGCAGAGGAGGTGGACGACACTAAGGAACTCCGGGGAGGAGTTTTATTCTCTTTAAAATTCGGCTAAATAGATGGGTACATGATGGATAATTATTGGTATTTTTAATAAGAGATAATTAAAGGATTATTTCTATTAATTTTAAATAAGGTGATACAGACTATCAAAATAGAAGTGATGGCCAAGTAAGGGATTCTAATATAGTAATTTCGGCTACCAGAGGAAAAGAGGGCCATTCATTCTTTCTTTCAACCCTTCTCTCTCTGTCGAATTTCCTAGAGCATTTGTTCTTCTTCTTTTTGTTAGCTAAAGCCAGAAAACTCAAGATACCATCATTAGCCGATTTCTTTATACAAATCAAAGAGCCGAAATCAAGATCTTTTTAGCCTACATAGCCGAATGTTGTTAAAGGCTCAAGCAAGGATTGCCGATTCCTAAAGTAAGGGTAAGATCTCATTCGGTTTCATCCTTTTTCTTTTAAGATTTGCCGAAATCTAGGACTAACCCCATTAATATCTTGTTTAGAAACTTTGAAGAGATCTTTCGAGATTTACTAAGCATCGACTACAAGGAAGGAGAAGTTCTTTTTCCGAAGGTACACCATAGGCAGCGTGTGTTCCTAGTTATTCGGTGAATTTTTGGATTTAAAATCCATAAGGTAAGTGTCTATAGCATTCGGCCAAGGCCATGTTTGGTAAATATAGGTGTTCATTAATTATTCAAAAGCCAAAACTAATCTATTCAAGTAATCTAGTGATTGCCGATTTCAAGATAGAAGGATACAAAGTTTCCGGCATTTGATTAGACATCAATCGGCACTAAAGGGTCTTAAAAGATCTAAAGCGATAGATTGGTTTTTCGAGATTTCAAGGAATTCGTTAAGCATATCAGGTGTGTACCCCACACTATCTTTTAATAAGATTTATGGCAATATTTAATATTAGCATGTTTATAAGAATGTGAATATGGTTAAGGTACCATACAGTGGTACAAAGTACCCATGTACGTTTCCTACTCCTACTAGGATTATGAATATATGTTATGACTCATACGTGAACAGTGAGAAGAATGTGAAATTTGGCATGTTAATGCATAATATGTATGATATGGGGCATATGGGTTATTGAAAAAGGGGAAGTGAATGTGGTGATCTAAGACCACGATATCTGAATGTGGTGACTTGGTCACATTATCCGAATGTGGTGAATTAAGACCACGATATCGAATGTGGTGACTTCGGGTCACAATTATCTAATCTGGTGGCTATGCCACAAATAATTATAAGAGGCGATGAGCACGTCGATTGCAGCGAGCGCAGCCGATGGTGTGTAGCGGAAGGAGGGTTGACTTAGTAGTCCCCACGGTGTGCGAGGATGGAGTACGGGTGATGTGTAGTGGATGGCATCTAGGTTTGGGTTGGGTTGCATCACTTTTTTCATATCTCATTATATGAATATGCATGTGTTATGATAATGTATGCCTGAGCTATTAAATTTTAGTGTTGGTTACACATTGAGTCTGTTGACTCAACCCGTTGTGGGAACATGTTGGGGTGACGAACAGATGATGGACGGGACAGCGAGAACTTGTGGTGGCCATGCTCGACTTGAAGTTTATTTTATTTGGACATTTCATTTCATTTAAGTACCTTAAATTGTTTGGGTTTGTTTGATGTAATAAGGCCCTTTGTTGAACTATTTCATTGTTTTATTATGGTTACAAATTTTTATTAAGTTAAAGATTAAGTAATTTATTCTAAGTGTACTCTATACGTTCTATCACCTAAAATTGAAAAAAAGGTTTTCATTATAAAACGATTTTGTTTTCTACTCGAGCCCAACTCAAAACAATCTTTCTTTCAAAACACACCATTTTCAAAAGTAACAAATGAATTTTGAATCGGTTTTCTTCGGGGAGCATACCAGATCCGGTCAAGGCTCGTGGGCCGGGTGTAGGGTGTTTCACCATCAGTATTTGATTCCAACACTACCTCTTCCCTTCTCCAAAGCAAAAATAATTACACTTTGCAGACAAGGGGTTTCGAACCCAGACCCCATTGTACTATAATGCACGCCACTTGCCATCCTGCCACATGCTCATCCTGTGCTAGAAAAACACCAACAAATTTCCTTAAGTCTAGCTTCCAACAGCCCTCTCCACTAAAGAGCCAAAAACCAGAATTTTTCCTTTGTCCTAACTTGAACCCGGGACTTCATAGAAGCCCTGTAACCTTCCAAAATCACTCACCTTTAGGTCCAACTTGCAATAATGTCGTTCTCATATTCTCAAAAATTTTAAACGCTCCTACGCCCAAGGCCCAATGGGCCCAATTCTATTAGGCCCAGATTCGGGTCGTTACATGAGTCTTTAACTCGCAACTGATAATAACCAGATCTCAAATCAATCTTTGAAAACACTATTGCACCTTTCAACTGATCAAACAAATCTTCTATTCTCGGCAATGGATACTTTTTCTTTATCGTAACCTTATTGAGATGACGATAGTCAATACACATTCTCATTGACCTGTCTTTCTTATTAACAAACAATACTGGTGCACCCTAGGGCAAAAAACTCGATCGTGCAAAACCTCTATCTGTTAACTCTTGCAACTGAGCTTTCAATTCTTTCAATTCTGTCGGAGCCATTCTATACGGAGCTATAGATATCAACAAAGTTCCTGGTACTAACTTAATGGCAAACTCAACCTCTCTAACTGGTGGCAACCCAGGCAATTCTTCTGGAAATACATCCAGATATTCACAAACTGGCACTGATTCAATCTTCTTTTCAGACACCTTAATATCTAAAACATATGCTAGGTATGCTTCACAACCTTTTCTCACATATCTTTGAGCTGGCATTGATGAAATCACTATAGGCAATCCACTCGACTCATCAGATTCAATCCGAAGAATTTCATTATTCTGACATTTCAATTCTATAATCTTTCGTCTATAGTTCACAATAGCATTATGTAGAGTCAACCAATCCATTCCCAGAATCACATCGAACTCATTAAATGGTAAAAGCATCAAATCAGCCGAAAAATAGTAACCCTGAGTCATTAAAGGACAGTTCTTGCATGCTTTATCAACTAGTACAAACTTACCTAAGGGGTTCGATACTTTAATCACAAACTCAGTAGACTCGACATGCAAACTCTTATTAGACATCAAATTCATACATATATACGAATGAGTCGACCCAGGATCAATCAATGCAATAATATTAGTGTCGTAAAGAGAATATGTATCGGTAATGACATCTGGTGATGACGCACCTTCACGAGCGCGAATAGCGTAAGCTCTAACAGGTACTCTGGCCTCAGATCTTACTGTAGAATCCCTCGTTGTACCACGATGACCACTTGCATTTCCCGCATTTCTCGGTGGCCTCCCTCGAGTAGCTGTATTGCTCGATCTTGCATTTTGAGATTTATCTTTTTCATTTAGCTCGGGACAATCTCTGATAAAATGATCTCATGAACCATAACTGTAATAAGGTCTATTATTATTTTTCACCCAGCAATCTCTAAAATGCCATCTTCCACGCTGTTGACACTCGGTTTTGATATCTTTTATGTTGCCAACACTCGATACTGATGTGGCTTGAGCTTTAGGGCTGGTGTATTGCCTTTCGCGATCTCTATTGGAATATCCCATTGAAGTGGTCGATCGGTTAAAATGATCTCTTGATTTTTTTGACGAGGAATGATAAGGTCTCCTCATCGATGTCTTCCTCGAATCTCTTGCATCTGAATCAGCCTTTTTCTTTTCTCGATTAAAGTCTTTGGCTTTGCAAGCCAGGTCGACTAACACAACAAACTCTTTCAAATCTAATATCCCGACCAGAAGTTTAATGTCTTCGTTCAACCCGTTAACAAACCGCTTGCACATAATCTCTTCGGTAAAAACAAACTCTCGAGCATATTTACTTAACCGCACAAATTCTCTCTCATACTCGGTTATGGTCATACGGCCCTGTTTCAATTCTAGAAACTTTTTGTGTTTTTGATCCAGAAACCGCTAGCTTATATATTTCTTTCGAAACTCGGTCTGAAAGAACTCCCAAGTGACTCTCTCTCTCGGCACCACTGATACTAAGGTATTCCACAATTGATACGCAATGTTCCTCAGAAGCGATATAGCACACTTTAAACATTAAAACTCATCAAACACTCGAGTCGTATTTTTAAGCCAAAACTCAGCTCTCTCAGGATCATCATCAACATTAGCTCTGAACTCTTCAGCCCTGTGTTTGCGGATCTTAACAACTGGAGATTTATTCAATCTTAAAAGCTCAACTCCTTGAGGAGCTACAGGTACAGGTTGGGGATTAGGAGAAGGTGAAGGTTGTTTAGCAGCCGGGTTTGTACGAATGTATTGACTGAACCACTCGTTCATCATTTGGAACAAGGCTTGTTTAGCCTCTCCTCTCTGACTGCCCGTTACGGGTCTGGAATCAGACGGCGCTATCTCTTGAGCGGGAGCAGGCGTATTACTCTCAACCTCATCAGCTATAGCTCGATCGAGATCCATTTGCTATATGAAAACACATTTTCAAATGTCAGGAGTCACCACACTATTAAAATTTATATATGGCATGTATAGCTAGACTCTCACACACACTGCGTTAGTCCTAGAATCAACTAAACTGTAGCTTTGATACCAATAAATGTAACACCCCTCACCCGTATTCACCGTCAGAATAGGGTTACGAAGCATTACCTGAACTATAACACTTTTAAACATACATTTTATATACAATTTATCAATTCCAAAACAAATCAATCACAATCAATCATAGTGTTCCTTAAACGAGCCTACGAGGCCTTAAACATGCATTGAGAGTGGTTCGAGACTAAACCGATAACAACGGAAATTTTTCAACACTTATAATTTTTTCTACAAAATAGGGGACACACGCCCGTGTGACCAGGCCGAGTGTCTCACACGGCCACCTGACACGCCCGTGTCACAGGCCGAGTGAACAATCGAAATGGAAGCACATGGCCGTGTCACAGCCCGTGTCCAAACAAGTGAGGTTACTGATGTAACAGCCCAATTTAGGGCCTAGTCAGAATAGTGGTTGCGAGACCACAAATCTGAAGTAGAAATATGTGTTTTATGGTTTTTATGAGGTCTAAGACATGTTTGCATGCTTATGTGAAAATTTCATGAAGAAATTTTATTATTTAGTGATCAGTTTATTCATTAGGGCTAAATTGCAAAGATTGAAAAATATGAGATTCTAGAAGATTCAAGTATGAGATAGCAATAGAAAAATTATTAGAGGTCCTTATTTAGCAATTAGACCATTATATCTTATGATGGACAAAAATAGACATGGAAAGGAAAAATCTCAAGAAAGGGCCTTAAGAGCATTTTGGTCATTTGGATAATAAGTTAATAAAAAGGGAAAAAGAAGTAAAAAATGGTGTCCATCTTCTCCATGCTTGGCCGAAATTTTCAAAGACATCATAGCTAGGGTTTCTCCAACTTTCAAGCTTGATTGTAAGTACCTCCTAGCCCCGTTTTTCATGTTCTTCGTATTTTTGAGATCCTCATAGCTTAATTTAGCTATTTCTACCCTTATTTTGAGCTAGGGTTCATGTTCAAAAATTTACCCATGTGTGACATGCATGTATTTTGATGTTTAATGGAGAAATATGAAAGTTTGATGTATGATAAACATCTTTTTCTAAGTAATTTTCATGGAAAATTCATAAAAAGGACCTAGTTTTAAAAGTGATAAAATGTGTGGTAAAAATCAGTTTTGAAGGAAAATGTGAGCTGTTATAAGCTCAATAAATGTTCGGCTAGGTTTGGGTAACCAAGGAAATGAGTACATTTCATTATACGAACCTAGAGACCATTTTGTAAATATGTGATAGTTTAGGGGCCAAAGTATGATATACAAGCTATTTTAGTCAATATGATCATTAAATAAGTGAAATTGTCATTATAGATCAAGAAACACGAAGTCCGGACTGAAACCGAGGAAAGAACAAGGTGGTAGACCAAATCAAACAACTATACATATTTTGGTACCGAGGTAAGTTTGTGTGTAATAGATCAACGTAATGTTATTATGTTTAAATATGTTTGATATCATGAGAAATGTATATTATCTCTATGAAATTGATTAATGAGGTCTCGTTGAAAGTATGATGAAATTATATTATGTGAAAGTCCCGGTTGAACCTTAGGAATAGAAAGGATACCATTGTCACGACATGAGACTATTAAGGTCCCGTATAAGACCATTTCTAGGACATTGTTTCGGCACCTAATTGAGATCCCGTGTAAGACCATATCAGGGATATGGCATCGGGATCGAATAAATATTTCGTGTAAGACCACGTCTGGGACCTGGCTTCGGTATGAAATCGTTTAAGACCATGTCTGGAACATGGGGTCGATATACGATCTCGTGTAAGACCATATTTGGGATATGGCGTCGACATCGATATGAGATCCCGTATAAGACCATATCTGGAATATGGCATCGGAATCGAGATGTGATACCATGTAAGACCATATCTGGGATATGGCATTAGCATCATATTATGTGAATGACAAGTTCGAGTATCCTTCGATATTCCAAGTGGTTCAACGGGGTAAAGAGTTAAGTTTATGTTCAAGATGGTAAGAGTGCTAAAGTCATGTGATGAAGTGGCACAGGTACCTATAAGAATCTCACGAGAAATGAGTTCGATATGTGTTATGAGATTGGTAAGAGTAAACATGAGTAAGATATATCAATGTGCTTGAGAACTTGTGTTATTACTTAAAGTAAAGTATGAATGTATTACAAGATTTTTATGTTGCTATTTATTTCATGCTGTAACACCCCTTACCCGGGTTCTACGCCGGAACCGGGACCAAGGCGTTACCGAACTCAAACCACTTGATCGCCACTTAGGCTCGTCGTAACTACTCTCTGAAGTCATCTCAACAACCTCATTCTCGACTTACGAGGCCTCACTCATACACACGAGGGCTCTCGAGACTAAACCGGAACTTTTCCAATCTTAAAAATTTTCTCTTTTGAACAGGGCTCACACGCCCGTGCAAGGTACAACACGCCCGTGTGAAGTCACACACGCCCATGTTCCCAAACCGTGCTTAAAAACCCAGCATTCTGCCAATGCCCCACGGCCAAGGCACACGCCCGTGCTTTCCAAACGTGGTAAACACTGACTTCCCTCACACGGCCTGGAGTCTAGACACACGCCCGTGTGTCTAGCACGTAGCCAATTCTGACTTAATATGTCAACCTATAGGGGACGCACGGCCAAAGCACACGCCCGTGGGCTGATCGTGTGTCACACATGGCCTAGATACACGCCCGTGTGTCTATCCACATGGCCAAGAACAAAGCTATTTGCTAAGCTCTTCTCACCTTTATAGCTTACACAACATGCACTCATACAACACATCCATAATCAACTCAAATTAAAGTGCAATCTCACATAGAAAACTACATCTTTCTTTCATATAATGTAATAGCCAACAACCATGGCATTATACAAAATACACTATCCATCTAAAGGCCAACACATTTTAGCCATTTACACCAAAAATTCACTAATTTGTCTAGCCCCTATACATGCCATATACAAAACATTGAGTCTAATGTACCAGAGTGTGCTGATAGTGTGGGCGATCTTCCAATTGATCCTCGTATCTCGATTCGACACTTTTACTCTATAAGACAAGGGAAAAGAAAGAGAGTAAGCTTTGAGCTTAGTAAGTTTACACATAAACAATTAAGCAACATAGTATAAGCTAAGCAACAATTAGCATTATACTAACATAAGTAATTCACAACTATGTTTACTCTTTCCATCCCTTACCACATTTCCAACACATCATGAGTCACTTACTCATAACTATTGGCATACACCCCTGCATTCAACATCACATTTACACAATATACAACACATCATTATTTCTCGATAACACATCCACACAGCTAATCCACATAGCTAGTCCACACAGCTAATCCACACAGCTAATCCACACAGCTAATCTACTCACTATCACATCCACACAGCAAATCTCTCGGTGGTTCCGCACTAAGCCCACCCCATTCAATTAGTAAGGTAGTATCGCACTTAGCCTACCAACAAGGTATTCATAGCGGTTTCGGACATAGCCCACTAAATAACATAACTAACGATAGCATCGCACATAGCCAGCTCATCGTCAATATGCATTAGGATGGTATCGCACTTAGCCCACCTTTTTCCACTATTACAACACACCAACATATTTACTTACTCTATCATTCATCCATTCACATATTCTACTTGAACCACATAGGTTCTCAATCATTCTCGATCAGGCTACACACTATTTAGCATTCACAAATTGTAAGTAAAAATGCATTATTTATGCATAGACTTACATCGATACTCAAAAGTATTGAGATTTGCAATTTAGTCCACCACCTTGCTTTTGCCTCGGTTTCGATCCAAGCCGTCTTTCTTGATCTATAATGAATAAATCAGCTTATTCAATACATACATTGACTAAATTGACCCACATCTCATACTTTAGCAAAATTACTATTTTGCCCCTAAACTTTCTCATATTTACACTTTAGCCCCAAAGGCTCGTAAAGTGATTTTTATTCAACTTTCTAGTCTTTCATGCTTAGTCGAACCACTTATTCAACTAAAGCTATCATCAATTCTCACTAAAACACACATGAATGACCAAACTTAAGATTTTCACAATCAAGTCCCTACATGCATTTTCATGGAAAATCACTTAACAAAAGATGTTTCTACTACATCAAGCTTTCATAATCTTCCATAAAACAACAAAATACATGCATGTCATACATGGCCACATTTTTGAACATCCTTCATAGCTCATCAAATAGCTAAAAATAGCTTACTCATGCTACCGGGACTTCAAAAATACAAAGAATATCAAAAACGAGGCTAGATGCACTTACTAGCAAGCTTGAAAATTTGAAGAATCCTAACAATGGCTCTTTGGAATTTTTGGCAGCCTTGGAGAAGAAGATGAATGAATTTTGTCATCCTTTCTCCTATTTTAATCACTTATTTGATAAATGACCAAAATGCCCCTTTTGATAAACTTTAAATTTGAACTCATTTATGCCCAATTTTGTCCAAAAATTAGAATTTGGATAAATTGCTATTTAAGGACCTCTAATTAATAATCTAAAGCTATTTCACACATATAGCTTCTAGAAACACACATTTTGCAACTTTTGCAATTTAGTCCTTTTGGACAATTCAACCACAATTTCAAAAAATTGCTTCATGAAACTTTCACACTAGCATGCATACAAGGCATAAACCTCAAAAACTCATTTATAACCCTCGAATTTGTGGTCTCGCACCACTATTCCGACTAGGCCCTAAACCGGGATGTTACAACTCTCCCCCCTTTAGAGATTTTTGCCCCTGAAAATCTTACCAGTAAAGAGGTTTGGATGTTTCTCTCTCATAGCTTCTTCCGTTTCCCACATAGCCTCTTCCACACCATGTTTCTGCCGTAACACTTTCACTAGTGCTATGCTCTTATTTCTCAACTGTTTCACTTCTCGAGCCAAGATCTTAACCGGCTCCTCTTCATAAGACATATCCGGTCTTATCTCAATTTCCGTCGAAGGAATCACATGTGAAGGATCGGAGCGATACCGTTGCAACACCGACACATGGAACACATTATGAATCTTTTCCAACTCTACCGGCAAAGCCAACCGGTATGCTACAGGCCCAATTCTATCTGTAATCTCATACGGCCCTATGAACCTTGGACTCAATTTCCCTTTTTGTCTAAATCTCATAATCTTCTTCCACGGGGACACTTTCAAAAACACTTTGTCGCCCACTTTAAACTCAATTTCTTTTCTTTTCAAATCCGCGTATGACTTCTGTCGGTCCGAAGCAGTTCTCAGACTATTACGGATTACTTTCACCTTCTCTTCGGTTTCCTTCACTAAATCGACCCCATGGATCCGCTTCTCACTAAGCTCGGTCCAATACAAAGGAGTTCGAAACTTACGACCATACAAAGCCTCATACGGTGCCATCTATATACTCGACTGATAACTATTGTTGTAGGCGAATTTGACCAAAGGTAGATATCTCTCCCAACTACCTTCGAATTCTAACACACAGCATCGAAGCATATCTTCAAGAACTTGAATCACTCTTTCAGACTGACCATCGGTTTGCGGATGGAACGCAGTACTGAAATTCAATCTCGTACCCATGGCCTCTTGCAACTTCTTCCAAAATCTCGAAGTAAACCTTGGATCTCTATCTGATATAATAGACACAGGCACACCATGCAACCTTACTATCTCTGCCACATACAACTCAGCTAACTTGTCCAGTGAATAATCAACACGTACTAGAATAAAGTGAGCCGAATTCGTCAATCTATCCACAACAACCCACACAGCATCTCTCTTTCTCGGAGTCATCGGCAACCCCGTTACAAAATCCATGGTAATCTGATCCCACTTCCATTCGGGTACCATTACTGGCTGAAGCAATCTCGAAGGCACTTGATGCTCAGCCTTCACTGTTGGCAACCGTCGGACACTTTGTCACAAACTCGAAATATCTCTTTTCATACCCGCCCACCAATATAACTTTTTCGTGTCGTTGTACATTTTAAAGATTGCCGGATGTCTTGACAAACATCCTTTGTGGGCCTCATGCAAAACCTTTCGAATTAACTCCTCATCTTTAGGAACACAAATTACGTCACGACACGTCGGACAACCATTCAAATCCACTCGAAAATCGAGAATCACTTTACGATCCGTACTTAGCTATCTTAGCTTGCATCTCATCTGTCATTTCTCTCCGGGCCTCACATATTTGTTGAACAAATAGCGGCTTAGCTCTCAATGCGCCAAAATAGCACCATCGTCGGACAATGCTAAACTTGTGCTCATAACTCTTAGAGCATACAAGGTTTTCCTACTCGAGGGCATCGCAACCATATTCGCTTTTCGGGTGGTAGTCAATGACTAACTCATAGTCTTTCAACAACTCAAGCCACCATCTCGCATCGCAAATTCGAGATCCTTACGATCCATCAAATACTTCAAACTCTTGTGATCCGTAAAGATTCGGCACTTCTCACCATACAAGTAATGTCGCCAAATCTTTAACGCAAAAATAATCGCCGCTAACTCCAAATCATGAGTCGGATAATTCTTCTCGTGCGATTTTAGCTGCCTCGAGGCGTATGCGACTACCTTACCCTCTTACATCAACACGCAACCGAGACCATTAAACGACGTATCACTATAAACCACGAACTCCTTCCCCGATTCTGGTTGAACCAAAACTGGTGCCTCAGTCAACATTGTGTTCAGTCTCTCGAAGCTCTGTTGACATGTCTCAGTCAATTCAAACTTGACATCTTTATGCAACAACTTCGTCATCGGAGTAGCAATCATGGAGAACCCCTTTACGAAACGTATGTAATATCCTGCTAATCTCAAGAAACTTCTGATTTTAGACACGTTCCTAAGCGGTTTCCAATCCACAACAGTCGATATCTTACTCGGGTCAACTCTGACACCAACACTTGACACCATGTGTCCTAGGAATCCGACCTCTCGGAGCCAAAACTCACTATTGCTAAACTTAGCATACAACTGCTTATCTCTCAAAGTTTGCAAGACAATTCTCAAATGCTCTTCGTGATCATTCTCATCCGGAGAATAGATCAATATATCGTCAATAAAGACAACTACAAACTTGTCCACATATGGTCTGAAAACACAGTTCATCAGATCCATAAAAATCGCAGGTGCATTCATCAAACCAAACAGCATAACCAAAAACTCATAATGGCCATACCTTGTCCGAAATGCAGTTTTCAACACATCTTGCTCTTTCACTCTGAGCCGATAATAACCAAACCTCAAGTCTACTTTGGAGAACACTGTAGCTCCCTTCAGTTGATCAAAAAGATCATCAATCATTGGTAAAGGATACATATTCTTCATCGTCACCTTGTTCAGTTGTCTATAGTCTATACACAACCTCATAGACCCATCTTTCTTCTTCACAAATAATAAGGAGCACCCCACGTAGAGTAGCTTCGGTCTTGCAAAACCCCTTATCTGTCAAGTCTTGCAACTGAACCTTGATTCTTTCAACTCTACAAAGTGCCATGCTATATGGAGCAATTGAAATAGGTGCTGCGTTCGGAACCAACTCAATTCCAAACTCGACCTCTCTCACTTTGGAGGTAATCAGGGTAACTCTTCCGAAAATACATCTGGATACTCACATACCACTGGCACTATTTCAAACTCTACTCCAACCTCTCGAGTATTCAACACAAAAGCAAGATAGGACTCACATCCTTTTCTCAAACATTTCTCTCGGCCACTAGGGAAGAAATCATCTTTGGTAGACTATCCAGATCCACCTGATTCAACCCGAACCACATCTCCATTCTCACATTTCAATTCAATAAACTTACTACCACAGTTCACTAAGACACTATGGGTAGTCAACCAATCCATGCCTAGGATTAAATCAAACTCACCAAACGGCAACAACATAAGGTTTGTCGGAAAACAATGGTTCTCAAACAATAAAGGACAATTCTTACACACTTTGTCCACTAACACATGTTTTCCTAACGGGTTTGACACCTTAACCACTACGTCTGTAGACTCAACGGTCATACTCAAACTAGATGCTAATCTCATGCAAATATAAGAATGAGTAGACCCTGGATCTATTAAAGCAATAACAAAGGTGTCATAGAGAGAAAATGTACCCGTTATCACATCCGAGGAGCATGCTTCTTCGCGAGCGCGAATAGCATACGTCCTCACAGGTGCCTGACCCTCTGGTCTCACAGCGGAATCTCTGGGCGCACCTCTACCACTATTCCCACCTCTCGGGTTCCTTGGTGGTCTACCCCTTGCAGACACATCGCTAGGTCTCATCTCTTGCCTCTCTTCCTTATCATCCCTCTTGGGGCAGTTTGGATAAATTGGTGGGGAACCACACTTATAATGATTTGATTGTTACCCCAACACTCTCCAGTGTGATATCTACCACAACTTGGACACTCCGGTTTACTCTTCGGATTACCCACACTTTCCATCGAGGTAGCTTAGACTCTCGAACCTAAACGAGTATTGCCCAAGTCTCGATGCGAATAACCCACTGGTGCTGTCGTCCGAGGATTCACTTCCTTGGATCTTTTCGACTGAGCTTGGTACGACTTGCCCATCGGCCCCTTTCTAGCATCTTGGGCTTCACTCACAACCCTCCTCTTTTCTGAACTCAGCTCTTCGGCCTTACTTGCCCTCTCAACTAATACCACAAATTCTTTCAACTCCAAAATGCCCACTAGGAGTTTGATATCCTCATTCAGCCCATCTTCGAACCTCTTACACAAGATGGTCTCAGTCGATACACATTCTTGAGCGTATTTGCTAAGCCTAACAAACTCACGCTCATACTGCGCTCTTGACATCCTTCCTTGCTTCAACTCAAGGAATTCCTTCCTTCCGATCAAGTAAATCGGCTGGCTTATATACTTCTTTCAGAACTCTTCCAGAAAGAAGTCCCACGTCACCCACTCTCTCGGGACTACCAACGTTAGTGTTTTCCGCCAATGGTATGCCGAATCTCTTAGCAAGGATACGACACACTTCAAGCTCTCCTCAGGTGTACATGAGAGTTCATCGAACACCCTCATCGAGTTCTCCAACCAGAACTCTGCCCTCTCTGGGTCATCATCTACCTTAGCTCTAAACTCCTCGGCCCGTGTTTCCTAATCTTATCCACCGAGGGTTTCGATATCCTCACTACATCCATACCTTGAGGAGCCACTGGATTTGGCTGAGGTATAGGAGGAGGTGGAGGAGGTTGAGCAGTAGGGTTTGCTCGAACATAGTTTGAGTACCAATTACTCATCATCTGGAGAAAGGCTTCCCGTGCCTCTTCCCCTTGACCCCTGACCTCGGGTCCACTCTCAACGGGCGCGGTTCCTTGCGCAGGAGCCGATACATTACTAGCTGCTTCATCAGCAGTCGATGGATCGGAATCCATATACTATATAAAAAAAGATTTAAAATCATCAGAAGCCACACACTATCATTGTACACTTATGACATGTATAGCTAGACACTTACACCCACGACGGTAGTCCTAGAACCGACTAAACCATAGCTCTGATACCACTAAATGTAACACCCCTTACCCGGGTTCTACGCCAGAACCGAGCCCAAGGTTTTACCAAACTCAAACCACTTGATCGCCACTTAGGCTCATCGTAACTACTCTCTGAAGTCATCTTAACAACCTCATTCTCGACTTACGAGGCCTCACTCATACACACGAGGGCTCTCGAGACTAAACCGAAACTTTTTCCAATCTTAAAATTTTCTCTTTTGAGCAGGGCTCACGCGGGTGCAAGGTACAACACGCTCGTGTGAAGTCACACACGCCCATGTTCCCAAACTGTGCTTAAAAACCCAGCATTCTGCCAATGCCCCACGGCCAAGGCACACGCCCATGCTTCCCAATCGTGGTAAACACTGACTTCCCTCACATGGCCTGGAGTCTAGACCCACGCCCGTGTATCTAGCTCGTGGCCAATTCTGACTTAATATGTCAACCTGCAGGGGACGCACGGCCAAAGCACATGCCCGTGGGCTGACCGTGTGTCACACATAGCCTAGACACACGCCCGTGTGTCTATCCACATGGCCAAGAACAAAACTATTTGCTAAGCTCTTCTCACCCTTATAGCTTACACAACATGCACTCATACAACACATCCATAATCAACTCAAATTGAAGTGCAATCTCACATAGAAAACTACATCTTTCTTTCATATAATGTAATAGCCAACAACCATGGCATTATACAAAATACACTATCCATCTAAAGGCCAACACATCTTAGCCATTTACACCAAAAATTCACTAATTTGTCTAGCCCCTATACATGCCAATATACAAAACATTGAGTCTAATGTACCAGAGTGTGCTGATAGTGTGGACGATCTTCCAATTGATCCTCGTATCTCTATTCGACAGTTTTACTCTATAAGACAAGGGAAAAGAAAGAGAGTAAGCTTTGAGCTTAGTAAGTTTACACATAAAAAATTAAGTAACATAGTATAAGCTAAGCATCAATTAGCATTATACTAACATAAGTAATTCACAACTATGCTTACTCTTTCTATCCCTTACCACATTTCCAACACATCATGAGTCACTTACTCATAACTATTGGCATACACCCCTGCATTCAACATCACATTTACACAATATACAACACATCATTATTTCTCGATAATACATCCACACAGCTAGTCCACACAGCTAATCCACACAACTAATCTACTCACTATCACATCCACACAACAAATCTCTCGGTGGTTTCGCACTAAGCCCACCCCATTCAATTAGTAAGGTAGTATCGCACTTAGCCTACCAACGAGGTATTCATAGCGGTTTCGCACATAACCCACTAAATAACATACCTAACGATAGCATTGCACATAGCCAGCTCATCGTCAATATGCATTAGGATGGTATCGCACTTAGCCCACCTTTTTACACTATTACAACACATCAACAAATTTACTTACTCTATCACTCATCCATTCACATATTCTACTTGAACCACATAGGTTCTCAATCATTCTCGATCATGCTACACACTATTTAGCATTCACAAATTGTAAGTAAAAATGAATTATCTATGCATAGACTTACATCGATACTCAAAAGTATTGAGACTTGCAATTTAGTCCACCACCTAGCTTTTGCCTCGATTTCGATTCAGGCTTCGTCTTTCTTGATCTATAATGAATAAATCAGCTTATTCAATACATACATTGACTAAATTGACCCACATCTCATACTTTAGCAAAATTACTATTTTGCCCCTAAACTTTCTCATATTTACACTTTAGCCCCAAAGGCTCGTAAAGTGATTTTTATTCAACTTTCTAGTCTTTCATGCTTAGTCGAACCACTTATTCAACTAAAGCTATCATCAATTCTCACTAAAACACACATGTATGACCAAACTTAAGATTTTCATAATCAAGTCCCTACATGCATTTTCATGGAAAATCACTTAACAAAAGATGTTTCTACTACATCAAGCTTTCATAATCTTCCATAAAACAACAAAATACATGCATGTCATACATGACCACATTTTTGAACATCCTTCATAGCTCATCAAATAGCTAAAAATAGCTTACTCATGCTACCGGGACTTCAAAAATACAAAGAATATCAAAAACGAGGCTAGATGCACATACTAGCAAGCTTGAAAATTTGAAGAACCCTAACAATGGCTCTTTGGAATTTTCGGCAGCCTTGGAGAAGAAGATGAATGAATTTTGTCATCTTTTCTCCTATTTTAATCACTTATTTGATAAATGACCAAAATGCCCTTTTGATAAACTTTAAATTTTAACTCATTCATGCCCAATTTTGTCCAAAAATTAGAATTTGGATAAATTGCTATTTAAGGACCTCTAATTAATAATATAAAGCTATTTCACACATATAGCTTCTAGAAACACACATTTTGCAACTTTTGCAATTTAGTCCTTTTAGACAATTCAACCACAATTTCACAAAATTGCTTCATGAAACTTTCACACTAGCATGCATACAAGGCATAAACCTCAAAAACTCATTTATAACCCTCGGATTTGTGCTCTTGCACCACTATTCTGACTAGGCCCTAAACCGGGATGTTACACATGCAAACTTACTAAGCTTTATGCTTACCCCTATTTTCCCTTTTCTTGTAGTATCGCCAAGCTAGCTCAGGGATCGTAGGACGTCGAAGCTCATTTCACACTATCAAGCAATTCTTTTGGTATAGTAAAGTTTGATTGTTTTGGATATGGCATGTATAGAAACTTGGTCATTTTTATTATATGTGTCATATTGGTTAGCCAATGTGTTGGCTACTAATGTTACTCAATTCATTTTGTAAATGGCCATTGGAATTGGTCGATACTAGTCATGTTACATCCATTCAATGATGATGAAATTCATGAAGAGTAAGCTTGTGCAATTGAATGAGTTATGTGTGAAGTATATGCATGATGAACAAGATGTGAATTAAGGTGTGGATGTCTTAATTGTAGATATTAGAAGTATATCATTATTATGCTACGTATTGCTTGGAATAGTATAAGTGTGGTTACTTTTTAGGGTGGCAAAGGGCTTGGTATATAGCCTTATATATGTTCACAGGGGTAGACATACGGGCGTGTGTCTAGGCCGTGTGTGACACACGGTCTGCCACATGGGTGTGTAGCCTGGCCGTGTGTAATAACTCGATTTAGGGGCTAGTCAGAACAATGGTTTCGAAACCACTAATCCGAGGTTGGAGAGAATTATTTTAATGTTATTTTATGAGTTATAGCATGATTATATAGGTGTATGAAAATTTTGGTGCTCTAATTTTAGCGATTTCCTACTTAATTGCGAAAAAAGGACTAAATCGCATAAAGTGCGAAAGTTTCATTTTTCAAGCTAAAGGTGCCTAATAGCTATAGAATATTATTTGGAGGTCCTTAAAGTGCAATTGACCCCTCTAGTAATGGTTGACCGGCCATAGGAGACAAAAAGATGTCAAAATTGGTCAAGTTGGTGGATTAGGTGATAAATTATTTAGAAATATAATAAAATAAAGAAAGAAAAGATATCATCTTTTCTTCTCTTCTTCTACACCTAAAATTAGCAGAAAAATAGGGTTTTGAAAGCTCAAAAATTTCAGCAAGCTTTTCTCCTTACAAGTAAGTGTTTTGATGATCATTTCTTGATAATAATTGTACTTTTGGAACCCCTAAAGCTTATGCTATCTAAAGAGGGGACTATTTTGAAAAATGGTTGAAAGTTTAGAGTTTTGCAATGTGAACATTTAAGTTTTTTGCTTCATTTTTATTGAAGAAAATGAGTCTTGTTAGATAAACAACTTTTGTGAAAGGTGTTACCATGAAAACACCTAAAAGGACCTTTTTGAAAAGGTTATAAAATAGGAGTTAAATGTGTGTAATAATGAGTATTGAGGGTTTCCATAAGAGAAATAAATGTTCACCTAGGCTCGTTAAAGAAAGAAATTTGATTAGAATTGATTTACGAGCCTAGGGGTAAAATGGTCATTTTGTGTAAGTCTAAGGGCAAAATGGTAATTTTGCCAAAGTATATTATTGAAAAGTATTGATTAATGTGATGATTAAATGAGCTAAATTGTTATTATAGATCAAGAAGAACGAAGAATTAACCTTGACCGAGGAAAGGGCATGGTATCAGACTAGAACGGCAATTTGGCCTATTTTGAAATCGAGGTAAGTTTGTGTGTAATAAGTTCAACATCATGCTAGTATGTTTTAAATTGTTTGATATTGTGAAAATGTATAACATTTCTATGAAATTGAGTAATGATGTTGAATGAGAAAATGATGAGAATTGTGATGTTGAAGTCCCGGTTGGACTTTAGTAAATGAGAAGAATAATATCATCAAGACTTCAGATGAGTAAGGTCCCGTATAAGACAATGTCTGGGACACGGCCTCAGCACCGAATTGAGATCCCGTATAAGACCATATCTGGGATATGGCATCGGCATCGAATAGGAAGATCGTATAAGACCATATCTGGGATATGGAATCGACAATTGAGATGAATTCCCGTATAAGACCATATCAGGGATATGGCATCGGCATCTAGAGGGGACCCCATGTAAGTCCACATCTGGGATGTGGCATTGGCGCCGTGTTCATGTGAATGATGATGATCATATATCCTTGAGTATCCCAAGTGATTCAATGAGATAAATAGTTAAGCTTATAATTGAGATGAAATTAGTGTTAAAGCTATGTGATGAAGTGTTACAGGTATATGTGAGTAATTCACGAGAATGGTTTACAAGATGTGGCATGATATGTAATTGGTATGGGTAAGCATGAGTAAGTTATGACAGTGTGCTTAAGACTTTGTGTCTTTCTTCAACGAAATTAATGGATGACATTATGAGTCTTTTTGTTGTTTTTTATTTCATGCAAACTTACTAAGCTTTATGTTTACCCCTCTCATTTCCCTTTTCCTTGTAGTATTGCCAAGCTAACTCAGGGATCGTGGGACGTCGGAGTTCGAAATCACACTATCGACTTCTCCTTGGTATAGCAAAATTAGATTCATTTTGAGTATGGCATGTATAGGACTTGGTCATTTTGTTATGTCATATTTGTTAGCCAAAGTGTTGGCTATTAATGTTGTTCAATTCATTTTGTATATGGTCATGGGAAATTGGCCAATACTTGTCAAGTTTATATATTCAATGACGATGAAATTCATGAAATGCATGCTTGTATGGAGGTCTTGATTTTGAGTCCCTAGAGGTGCTCTATGGTTATGATATATGTTGGATTGAATTTGTGTAAGTTTGGTTGTGGTGATGGGTGGCATTTGGCTTGGTAGATAGCCTTTCAAATGTCCACAAGTGTAACACCCCTAACCCGTAACCATCACCGGTCTAGGGTTAAGAGGCATTACCGGACAATCGGAAACTTTTACAAACATTTCGTATCATAAAGTATATCATCGTCAAATCATAATAGAAAACAAGCATATAGTCCCTTAAAGAAGTCTACTAGACCTTAAACATGCATTAGAAAAGGGTCGGGATTAAACTGGGATCATACAAAATTTTTCCAAAAATCTAACATTTTTCAAAGTTACAGAGGTCACACGCCCGTGTGGGCAGGCCGTGTACCTCACATGGCCTCAGACACGCCCATGTGTCCGAGCCGTGCCAAAACAGGGCATACATACTGACTTGTCCACACGGCCTGAGACACGCCCGTGTGCCTCACCCGTGGTTGACAGCGACTTGCACCACACAGCCAATCACTGCGCCCGTGTGTCCAAATTTCTTGGTCGAGTCGACTTGTTTTGAATTACAACCATGAAGGACACGGTCGAGCCACACGCTGTGTGCTCAACGATAATGGGCAAATATAGGCCATTTGCAAGGCCAATTTGCCACCCACACTTTGGGTTATACCTATAAGCATAAATAAGCATCATTCCAAGCATCAAATGCAAACAAAATATACCAAATTGACTATCCATTCTCATCATTCAAAAGTATATCAAACATACCGACTTATATATATAATTTAGCTCAATCTAATCACAAGCATTTCTAAGTATAAACCATTCAAGAACTTACCAGCTCAATGTGTCAATCCATCATTAACAATATGCTAAATTTTTGCATCATAGAAATTATCATAGATTTGACCATCTCATTAGCTCAAACATTAGCCATCAAACCATACCAAACTATGCATGTTTTAGCATGAACTACTCATTCATATCATAATCATTATATAGCCATATCACATGGCTATTTATATACAACTCAAAACATAATCCCAAACTAACTAGCCTATACATGCCATATTTAATTATGTACACATTCAAAAGGTACCAAAATGGATTTTGATAGTGTGATGATGATCCTCGACGATCCCCAAGCCTTCCGTAGCTTTAACGATCTATAAGACAATGCAAACACACACAAAGTAAGCTTTCAAAAGCTTAGTAAGCCATATACAAATAAACTTAACATATAACCATTCATAATCATATCATTTGCAAGATAATTTATATATCTCAAATGAAATTTCATAATTCTTCTTTGGCTCATTTGATTAGCCATTGCTTACCGACAATTCATATCTCTAAATACTTCTTTTGATCATAGCAACTTCATATGTATATCACATTTTATCTCATCAAGTCTATGCTCATATCTCACTTGTGCACATACACATATATACTTATCATTTATGCTCAATCATAGCATACACTCCAAATGTACCTGAAACGATCATACATTTCACACAGTTTTTTCATTTATTGTAGATTGCCCGTTGAACCATTCGGAATAAAATAGGGTACTCGAAATACTCGTACAATGCCAACGTCCCAGACGTGGTCTTACATGTAATCAAATATCGATGCCACTGTCCCAGACAGGGTCTTACACGAATCAAGTACGATGCCAATGTCCCATACATGGTCTTACACGTAATCTCAAATTGACGCCAACGTCCCAGACGTGGCCTTACACGATATCACATATCAGAAACCTATGTCATGACATATAAATCCTACATATTCCTGAGGTTCGTACGGGACTTTTAGGATATTGATACATCGTTGATACTTTCTCGGATTTTCTCAGGTATTTCATTCAAAGCCATTCATCACAATTCAATATCAAATGAACATAAATAATTCAACTTAAATACGCTTATTCGTATATGGACTTACCTCGTACGGATATAGATGGACGGAGTCGACTATTCGATCACTTTCAACTTTCCTCGATCTAAATCCGTTTTCTTTTGTTCTTGATCTATACATATTCAAATTTAACCCATTTATTCACCAAATCATTCAATTCAATCCAAAAACACACATTTAGGGCACTTTACAAATTAGCCCTCACATTTTCACATTTTGACATTTAAGTCCCTATTTCACAAAATCCCAAAATACACAAAATTTCATGTTACCCATGCTTAGCCAAATTTTCATCATGCTCATACAAGTCCATAAATTTCATTTATTTCACATTTTAGTCCCTCAAAAATATTATTTTCACAATTTAGTCCAAATTACTCAAATTCACTAAATATCCAAAGACAAAACATGTTTATCTAACACATATATTTCATATTTCATCAACTAACATCACAAAGCTCAAGCATTCATCAATGGCATATTTCAAATTCTTCATCAAATTCCAAAATTAAGTCATGGGTTTTGAAGTACTCGAAGCAACAATTACAAAAACGTAGAAATTATCAAAAACCGAAGCAAAACATACCTTAATCTAGCCAAAATGAGTGCCGAACCTTAGAACTCTTTTCTTCTTTTCTTTCTCTTTTAATTTCGGCAAGATGAACACATTTTTCATGGCATTTTAATGTTTTTTTTATTATAACATTACTAATTTAGCTAATTACCAAATTAGCCTTTTTATTATCATTTAAATTCCACTATCATATGGCATTTTTGTCCATCCAAAATTCCTTTGGTTTAATAACATTATAAGGACTTCATATTAATAAAGACATAGCACATAAGTACCTTTAACACATGGCATGCTAATTTTGCATTTTATGTGATTTAATCCTTTTCTCAATTTAAACACACAATCGGACAACTTAAATCACGAAACTTTCACACATGCCTATTCTCATATTGCAAGCACCAAAAATAATATTAAAATATTTTTTTGACTCGGATTTGTGGTTCTGAAACCACTATTTTGACTAGGGTCTAAACTGGACTGTTACAATCTCCCCCCTTAGGGATTTTCGTCCCCGAATATCTTACCGATGAATAGGTTAGGGTAACGTTCTCTCATTGCTTCTGCGGGCTCCCACGTAGCCTCTTCAACCCCGTGTCGATGCCACAGTACTTTTACTAACGAAATTTTCTTATTTCGCAATTCTTTAACCTCATGAGCTATGATCCGGATCGGTTCTTCCTCGTAAGTCATATCGGATAGGATTTCAATATCAGATGGAGAAATTACATGTGATGGGTCAGATATGTATCGACGAAGCATTGACACGTGAAACACATTATGAATCTTTTCTAGTTTCGGTGGCAACAAAAATCTGTATGCAACAAGCCCAATTCATTCGATGATCTCATACGGATCGATGAACCTCGGACTCAATTTGCCTTTACGTCCAAATCGGAATATTTTCTTCCACAGAGACACTTTCAAGAACACTTTATCTCCGATTTTAAATTCGATATCTTTTCGTTTCAAGTCTGCATAGGATTTCCGTCGATCTGATGCGGCTTTCAGACTATCACGAACCACTTTCACCTTATGTTCAGTTTCTTTGATCAAATCAACCTCGTATATCTTATTTTCACTGAGCTCGGTCCAATACAAAGGTGTACGACATTTACGTCCATACAAAGCCTCATAAGGTGCAATTTTAATGCTCGACTGAAAACTATTATTATACGCAAACTCAATCAATGGCAAATATTGTTCCCACGTACCGTCAAACTCAAGAATGCAACATCTCAACATATCCTCGAGTATTTGAATGATCCGTTCAGATTGACCATCCGTCTGTGGGTGAAAAGCTGTACTAAAATGCAATTTAGTACCTAAAGCCTCTTGCAGTTTCTTCCAAAATCATGAAGTAAACCTCGGATCTCTGTCAGACACAATGGATAGTGGCACCCTGTGCAATCTCACAATATCAGAAATATATAGCTCAGCTAATTTATCAAGTCAGTAATCAGATTGCACTGGAATAAAATGGGCTGATTTCATCAATCTCTCAACTACGACCCAGATTGCATCTTTCTTTCTCGGAGTCAAAGGCAACCCTGAAACAAAATCCATCGTTACTCTATCCCATTTCCATTCAGGAGTCATTATCGGTTGTTACAAACCAGATGGCACCTGATGTTCAGCTTTAACTTGCTGACAGATTAAACATTTTGAAATAAAGTCAGAGATGTCTCATTTCATACCAGGCCACCAATAATGTTGCTTCAAATCATGATACATATTTGTACTTCCCGGATGAACAAATAAGCAACTATTATGTGCTTCTTCCAATATCGACTGAATCAACTCTGGATTCCTCGGAACACAAATCCGATCTCAAAATCTCAAACAATCATCAACATCAACTCGAAATTCAGAATCAAAGTTCAAATCACACTGAGCTTGTTTCACTAGCATTTCATTATCAACTTTCTGAGCATCACATATTTGCTATAAGAACAATGGTTTCGCTTTCAACTCAGCCAAAACTGAACCATCATTAGACCAATCTACATGAGCATTCATCGCACATAACGCAAACAACTATTTTTGACTCAATGCATCAGCAACAGCATTTGCCTTACACGGATGATAATCTATCACAAGCTCGTAGTCTTTCAATAGTTCTAACCATCTTTTTTGTCGCAGGTTCAAATCTTTCTGAGTCATCAAATATTTCAAACTTTTATGATCCAAAAATACATGGCATTTCTCACCAAAAAGATAGTGACGCCAAATCTTTAAAGCAAACACAATCGCAACTAGCTCAAGGTCATGTGTTGGATAATTCTTTTCATGCGGTTTCAACTGTCTCGAGGCATAAGCTATAACTTTGCCTTCCTGCATCAAGACACATCCCAGTCCATTCAATGAAGCATCACTATAAATCACAAACTCTTTACCCGATTCTGGCTGTACTAGCACTGGAGCTTCGGTCAAAAGGGCTTTCAACTGATCGAAACTTTTCTGACATTTATCTGACCATTCAAACTTCACATCTTTCTGAAGCAATCTCGCCATAGGAGTTGTAATCATCGAAAAGCCTTTTATGAACCGTCGATAATAACCAGTAAGTCCCAGAAAACTATGAACTTCAGACACATTTTTCGGAGGCATCCACTCCAAAATAGCTGAAATCTTGCTCGGATCAACTCGTATACCAGATTCTGACACAATATGCCCCAGAAAACTAACTTCTCGCAACCAAAACTCACATTTACTGAATTTTGCATACAGTTGCTTATCTCGCAGAGTTTGTAACACGATTCTTAGATGTTCAGCATGCTCAATTTCATCACGCGAATAAATCAAAATGTCATCAATGAATATAACAACAAATCGATCTAAATACGGTCTAAAAATTCTGTTCATCAAATCCATAAAGACAGCAGGAGCATTGGTTAGTCCGAAAGGCATAACTAAAAACTCATAATGTCCGTACCTCGTTCTGAAAGCAGTTTTCGGAATGTCTGAATCTTTTACTGCATGAATCGATAATACCCCGATCTCAGATCTATCTTTGAAAACACGGTAGCTCCTTTCAACTGATCAAACAAATCATCAATTCTGGGCAAAGGATATTTGTTCTTTATAGTCACTTTGTTCAACTAACGGTAATCAATGCACATTCTCATCGTGCCATCTTTCTTTTTCAAAAATAAAACGGGAGCACCCCAAGGTGAGAAACTCGGTCGTGCAAACCCTCTGTCGGTCAACTCTTGCAATTGTGACTTCAACTCTTTCAATTCTGTTGGTGCCATCCTATACAGAGCTATCAAAATAGGAGTTGTACCCGGCACCAAATTAATACCAAACTCCACTTCTCGTATCGGAGGCAATCCCGGTAATTCTTCAGGGAACACGTCAAGGAATTCACAAACAACTGGCACTGATTCAACTTTCTTTTCAGTCACTTTCGAATCAATCACATAAGCAAAATAAGCTCCGCAACCCTTTTTCACATAACTCTGAGCTTTCATCACTGATATCACAGCCGGTAATCCATTTAAATCATTAGATTCAATTCGAACTATTTCATCATTCTGACATCTCGAATAAATGGTCTTTCATTTGCAGTTCACAACAGCATCATGCAATGTTAACCAATCCATACCCAGAATTATATCAAACTCATCAAATGGTAATAACATCAGATCAGGTGGAAAACAAATATCTCGGAACATCAACGGACAATTCTTGCACACTTTGTCAACCAGAACACTTTTACCTAAGGGGTTCGATACTCTAATAACAAATTCAGTAGACTCTACAAGCAAAGTCTTACTGGATACTAAGTTCATGCATACATACGAATGAGTAGACCCTGGATCTATCAATGCAATCACAGAAGTATCATAAAGAGTAAATGTACCCGTAATAACATCTGGAGACGAAGCTTCCTCACGAGCTCGAATGGTGTACGCTCTGGCAGGTGCCCTAGCTTCAGATCTAACGACTGTATCTCTCGTAGTTCTCTGACTACCACGGACATTTCTTGTGTTTCTTGAAGGTCTACCCCTAGCTGCAACATTATCTGACTTCGGATTCTGTACAATTTCTTGTTCAACTGATTCAAGGAAGTCTCGGATGAAATGATTTAGTGATCCACATCTAAAACAGGCTCGGTCATTCAACCTACAACTACCTGGATGTCTTTTACCATAATGTTTACATTCAGGTCGCTCAGATCGGACATTTCCCACACTAGCCATTGAAGTTGCTGGAGCTTTGGAGTTCGACTGTGATCTAGCTTGATCTCTGTTCGAATGTCCCACATTAGCCTTTGAACGGCTATGCTCGTCTCTGAATTTCTTTGATGCAGGTTGAAATGATTTACTTGAAAATCTCTTTCTCATATCTCTGGCTTCAAACACAGCTTTTCTTTTATCTTTTCTGAGTGCCTCAGCTTTACATGCTCGATCAACAAGCACAACAAACTCTTTTATTTCCAGAATTCCAACTAGCAATCGGATATCTTCATTCAGGCCATCTTCAAATCTCTTACACATTATGGCTTCAGTCGAAACACATTCCTGAGCATATTGACTTAGTCTCACAAATTCTCGTTCATATTCAGTGACAGACATGCGACCCTATTTTAGTTTAAGAATCTCTTTCCGTTTCTGATTTATAAATCTCTGACTGATATATTTCTTCCGGAACTCAGACTGAAAGAAATCCCATGTAACCCGTTCTTTTGGAACAACAGAAATAAAAGTCTTCCACCACTGATAAGCTGCATCTCGTAACAGGGAAACAACACATTTTATACATTCATCAGGAGTCAATGACATTTCATCAAACACTCGGATTGTATTCTTTAGCCAAAACTCAGCTGTCTCAGCATCATCATCACTAGTGGCCCTGAATTCTTCTGCTCCATATTTACGAATTTTATCGACCGGAGGCTTATTCAACAAATTCAAATTCATAACCAGAGGTACAACAGAAGTCTGAGGAGGATTGGGTGGGGGCGAAGGTTGTGAAATAGCCGGATTTGTTCTAACGTATTGAGTGAACCACTCATTCATCATTTGAAAGAAGGCTTGTTTAGCCTCTCCTTCCTAACCGCTAGTAGCCGTTCTCGAATCAGATGGCGCTGTCCCTTGAGCGGGAGCAGGCGCGTTACTTTCAACATCGTCAGCTACAGCTCTTTCGAGATCCATTTGTTATACGAAAAACACATTTTATACGTCAGGATTCATCAAACTATCACAATTCTTATATATGGCATGTATAGCTAGACTCTCACACGCTATGTTAGTCCTAGAATCGACTAAATCTAGCTCTGATACCAATCAATTGTAACACCCCTAAATCGTAACCATCACCGGTCTAGGGTTAAGAGGCATTACCGGACAATCAGAAACTTTTACAAACATTTCGTATCATAAAGTATATCATCGTCAAATCATAACAGAATACAAGCATATAGTCTCTTAAAGAGGTCTACTAGACCTTAAACATGCATTAGAAAAGGGTCGGGACTAAACCGAGATCATACAAAATTTTTCCAAAAATCAAACATTTTTCAAAGTTACAGAGGTCACACACCCGTGTGGGCAGGTCGTGTACCTCACACGGCCTCAAACATGCCCATGTGTCCGAGCCGAGCCAAAACAGGGCATACATACTGAATTGTCCACACGGCCTGAGACACGCCCGTGTGCCTCACCCGTGGTCGACACTGACTTGCCCCACACGGCCAATCACACGCCCGTGTGTCCAGCCCGTGGTCGAGTCTGACTTATTTTGAGTTACAACCACGAAGGACACGGTCGAGCCACATGCCCGTGTGCTCAACCGTGTGGGCAAATATAAGCCATTTGCAAGGCCAATTTTCCACCCACACTTTGGGTTATACCTATAAGCATAAATAAGCATCATTCCAAGCATCAAATGCAAACAAAATATACCAAATTGACTATCCATTCTCATCATTCAAAAGTATATCAAACATACCAACTTATATATATAATTTAGCTCAATATCATCACAAGCATTTCTAAGTATAAACCATTCAAGAACTTACCAACTCAATGTGTCAATCCACCATTAACAATATGCTAAATTTTTGCATCATAGAAATTATCACAGATTTTACCATCTTATTAGCTCAAACATTAGCCATCAAACCATACCAAACTATGCATCTTTTAGCATGAACTACTCATTTATATCATAATCATTATCTAGCCATATCACATGGCTATTTATATACAACTCAAAACATAATCCCTAACTAACTAGCCTATACATGCCATATTTAATTATGTACACATTCAAAAGGTACCAAAATGGATTTTGATAGTGTGATGATGATCCTCGACGATCCTTGAGCCTTCCGTAGCTTCAACGATCTATAAGACAATACAAACACACATAACGTAAGCTTTCAAAAGCTTAGTAAGCCATATACAAATAAACTTAACATATAAACATTCATAATCATATCATTTGCAAGATAATTTATATATCTCAAATGAAATTTCATAATTCTTCTTTGGCTCATTTGATTAGCCATTGCTTACCAACAATTCATATCTCTAAATACTTCTTTTGATCATAGCAACTTCATATGTATATCACATTTTATCTCATCAAGTCTATGCTCATATCTCACTTGTGCACATACACATATATACTTATCATTTATGCTCAATCATAGCATATACTCCAAACGTACCTGAAACGATCATACATTGTACATAGTTTTTCATTTCTCGAAGATTGCTCGTTGAACCATTCGGAATCAAATAGGATACTCGAAATACTCGTACAATGCCAACGTCCCAGACGTGGTCTTACATGTAATCAAATATCGATGCCATCGTCCTGCAGACGGTCTTACGAATCAAAATCGATGCCAATGTCCCAGACATGGTCTTACACATAATCTCAAATCGACACCAACGTCCCAGACGTGGTCTTACACGATATCACATATCAGTAACCTATGTCATGACATATAAATCCTACCTATTCCTATGGTTCGTACGAGACTTTTAGGATATTGATACATCGTTGATACTTTCTCGAATTTTCTCACGTATTTCATTCAAAGCCATTCATCACAACTCAATATCAAATGAACATAAATAATTCAACTTAAATACGTTTATTCGTATATGGACTTACCTCGTATGGATATAGACGGACGGATTCGACTATTCGATCACTTTCGACTTTCCTCGACCTAAATCCATTTTCTTTGGTTCTTGATCTATACATATTCAAATTTAACCCATTTATTCACCAAATCATTCAATTCAATCCAAAAACACACATTTAGGGTACTTTACAAATTCACAAAATCATAAAATACACAAAATTTCATGTTACCCATGCTTAGCCGAATTTTCATCATGCTCATACAAGTCCATACATTTCTTTTATTTCACATTTTAGTTCCTCAAAATATTATTTTCAAAATTTAGTCCAAATTACTCAAATTCACTAAATATCCAAAGACAAAACATGTTAATCTAACACATATATTTCATATTTCATCAACTAACATCACAAAGCTCAAGCATTCATCAATGGAACATTTCAAATTCTTCATCAAATTCCAAAATTAAGTCATGGGTTTTGAAGTACTCGAAGCAACGATTACAAAAACGTAGAAATTATCAAAAACTGAAGCAAAACATACCTTAATCTAGCCAAAATGAGTGTCGAACCCTAGAACTCTTTTCTTCTTTTCTTTCTCTTTTAATTTTTGCAAGATGAACACATTTTTCATGGAATTTTAATTTTTTTTTATAACATTACTAATTTAGCTAATTACCAAATTAGCCTTTTTATTATCATTTAAATTCCACTATCATATGGCATTTTTGTCCATCAAAAATTCCTTTGGTTTAATAACATTATAAGTACTTCATATTAATAAAGGCATAGCACATAAGTACCTTTAACACATGGCATGCTAATTTTGCATTTTATGCGATTTAATCCTTGTCTCAATTTAAACACACAATCGGACAAATTAAATCACGAAACTTTCACACATGCCTATTCTCATATTGCAAGCACTGAAAATAATATTAAAATATTTTTCTAACTCAGATTTGTGGTCCCGAAACCACTATTCCGACTAGGGTCTAAATCGGACTGTTACAACACGGGTAGACATACGGGCTTGTGTCTAGGCCGTGTGTGACACACGGTTAGCTCTATGGGCGTACGGAGAGGCTGTGAGTCGCCATGCATGCTAGGGTTGCAAGTCAGTAGGCTCAGTAGTAAACACATGGGCAGAGGCACGACCGTGTATCTCAACCATGTGGGAGACACGACCTTAGACATGGGCGTGTGCCCAGGCCGTGTGAAGTCTGCACCTGAAAATGAGAATTTAATTCGACACACGGCCTAAAGACACAGGCGTGTGCCTTGGCCGTGTGACCTTATTGAGGTGATGACGTCATAAACAGAATGCTAAGGTTTTTGCACCCGGGCTAAGACACAGGTGTGTCGAGGCCGTGTGAGGGACACGGGCGTGTGTTCGGCCGTTTGAAAACCTCTGTATGATCAAATTAAAAAATAAATTCCACACGGGTGTGGAACACAGGCATGTGATTTTCCACACGGGCGTGTCCCATCCTTCACATGGGCGTGTGGCCCTATTTTATGTCAAATTTGTCTAAGGGTTCAAAAGTTTTTGGTTTAGTCCCGAATTATTTCGGGTACAAGTTTTGGGTCTTGTAGACTTATAATAAGGACATTATGGTCTTGAATGAAAAGTTTTAATTTGAAATGAATTTTTTTACGAATCGATGTTGCATGATTGAGCAAGTTAAGTATGGTAATGCCTCGTACCCGGTTCAGGTGTCGAATACGAGTAAGGGTGTTACATTTAATGGTATGAGAACTACGGTTTAGTTGATTCTCGGACTAACGTAGCGTATGCATGAGTCTAGTTATACATGCCATACATATGAGTATTTATATAATTATAGTGTGACGACTCCTGACGATTTGAATTGTGTTTTTATATAGTAAATGGATCCCGATCAAACTGCAGTCGATGATGCTGCAAGTAATGCGCTAGCTCCCGCGCAAGGGACCGCGCCAATAGAAAGTAGACCCAAGACTTTGGGTCAGGGAGAAGAGGCTCGAGAAGCCTTTCTCCATATGATGAGTAACTGGTATACCGAGTTTATACGAGCAAATCCTAATGCTCAACCCCCTCCACCCCCACCTATTCCTCGGCCTACCCCTGTAACTCCCCAAGTAGTAGAGGTTGTAAGAAGAGAAAGACCTCTGGTCGATAAGATCCGGAAACAAGG
Organism: Gossypium sturtianum; assembly: GCA_025698515.1. Taxonomy (NCBI): domain Eukaryota; kingdom Viridiplantae; phylum Streptophyta; class Magnoliopsida; order Malvales; family Malvaceae; genus Gossypium; species Gossypium sturtianum. The sequence continues at coordinate 58,415,933 of CM046946.1, read as the reverse complement.
AGCTGAGGAATTTTGGGCTAGTAAAGATGATGATGATGCGGAGAGGCGAGTGCGCTTGAGAATACCATCAGAGTATTCAACGAATTGTCATGCACACCTGAAGAGTGCATGAAGTGTGTGGTATATCTCTTGAGAGATTTGGCCTATCAGTGGTGGAACACCCTTGTGTCGGTGGTACCAAGGGAGAGAATTAACTGGGAATTCTTCCAAGAGGAATTCTGGAAGAAGTACATTAGTCAAAAGTTCATTGACCAGAAAAGAAATGAGTTCTTAGAGCTAAAAAAAGGTCGAATGACAGTGACTGAATATGAGCATGAGTTCGTAAGGCTCAGTAAATACGCTCAAGAGTGCATATCGACAGAAGCCATCATGTGCAAAAGGTTCGAGGATGGGTTAAATGAGGATGCCTGTTTGTTTGTTGGTGTCCTCGAATTACAAGAATTTTTTGTGCTGGTAGATAGAGCCTGTAAGGCTGAGGAACTGGTTAAAGAGGAAAGGAAGGCTGAAAACGAGTCTCACGACTCGAAGAAGAGACTATTAGGCAAGTCATTCCAATCCTCATCTAAGAAGTCAAGAGATTTCACTATTCGATCGGCCACCTTAGCTGGGATTTCAAGTAGAAGTAAGGGTAGACAGTACCTGGGGTCTAAAACTCAAACTACTTCGATTGCTAGTGTTGGCAACGCTCGACCGAGTAGACCAGAGTGCCTGCAGTGTGGCAAATGTCATCCCAGGGAGTGTCGAGCAAACGAGAAAGCTTGTTTCAAATGTGGATCCCTAGACCATTTTATCAGAGATTGCTCCGAGGTGGGTGAGAAAGAGAAACCTCAGAGTGCAAGACCGGGAAGTACTGCTAGGGGAAGGCCACAGAGAAACCCGAGAAATGAAATGAGTAGTAAGAACATATCTAGAGAGCAGACTGCGAGAGCTGAGGATAGAGCACCAGCAAGAACATATGCCATTCGCGCTCGCAAAGAGGCGTCCTCCCCCGACGTGATTACGGGTACATTTTCTCTCTGTGATACTCATGTTATAGCTTTGATTGATCCAGGATCTACCCACTCGTATATTTGCATAAAATTAGCCTCTAGTATGAACATGCCTATAGAATCTACCGAATTTGTAATAAGAGTGTCAAATCCCCTAGGCAAATGTGTGTTAGTCAATAGAGTACGCAAAGATTGTCCTTTGATGATTAGAGGTCATTACTTTCCAGCTAATCTTATGTTATTAATGTTTGATGAATTCGATGTCATCCTTGGGATGGATTGGTTAACCACTCATGATGTGATAGTGAATTGTGGGAGGAAGTTTATTGAGTTGAAATGTGAAAGTGGGGATCATATTCGTGTAGAATCAGATGAACAAGACAGATTGCCAGTAGTGATATCTTCCTTGTTGACTCAGAAATATCTAAGAAAGGGGTACGAAGCTTACCTTGCCTTTGTGATGAATACTAGAGAGACTGAGTTAAGAATTGAATCAGTGCCCATAGTATGTGAGTATCCGGATGTTTTCCCAGAGGAATTGCCAAGGCTACCTCCGGTTAGAGAGGTTGAATTTGGGATTGAGTTAGCTCCTGGTACTGCCCCCATTTCTATTACTCCATACAGAATGGCTCCAACTGAGCTACAAGAACTGAAAGCACAGTTACAAGAGTTGACGGATAAATGCTTCACAAGACCGAGTTATTCTCCGTGGGGTGCTCCCGTATTATTTGTGAAGAAGAAAGATGGTTCTATGAGGTTATGTATAGATTATCGCCAGCTCAATAAGGTAACTGTGAAGAACAAGTATCCGTTGCCAAGAATCGATGATTTATTTGATCAATTGAAGGGAGCCACGGTATTTTCCAAGATAGACTTGAGGTCCGAATATTATCAGTTGAGAGTCAAGGACTCGGATGTGCCGAAAATCGCATTTCGGACAAGGTATGGCCACTATGAATTTTTGGTCATGCCTTTTGGTTTAACAAATGCCCCTGTAGTTTTCATGGATTTGATGAATCGTATTTTTCGGCCGTATTTGGATAAATTTGTAGTAGTTTTTTATCGATGATATATTGATCTACTCTCGGGATGAGAACAAGCATGCTAAACATTTGAGAATGGTTCTGCAAAATTTGATAGATAAACAAGTATATGCCAAGTTTAGTAAAAGTGAATTTTGGCTTAAGGAAGTTGGATTTTTGAGGCACATTATCTCGGGAGATGGAATTAGAGTTGACCCAAGTAAGATCTCAGCAATTGTGGATTGGAAGCCACCAAGGAATGTAACCAAAGTTAGGAGTTTTCTGGGCCTAGATGGTTACTATAGACGGTTTGTCAAAGGATTTTCCATGATAGCTACTCCGATGACGAAGTTGCTACAAAAAGATGTAAAGTTTGAATGGACAGAAAAGTGCCAACAGAGTTTTGAGAAACTAAAGGCGTTGTTGACTGAATCTCCTATTTTAGTGCAACCGGAGCCGGGAAAAGAATTTTTGGTTTACAGCGACGCATCCCTGAATGGATTAGGTTGTGTACTCATGCAAGAGGGCATGGTGATAGCATATGCCTCTAGACAGTTAAAGCCACACGAGAAGAATTACCCAACCCACGATTTGGAGTTAGCTGTAATTGTATTTGCACTAAAGATTTGGAGACACCATTTGTATGGTGAGAAATATCGAGTGTTCACAGATCATAAGAGCCTAAAGTATTTGATGACTCAAAAGGAGTTGAATCTAAGGCAGAGAAGATGGTTAGAGCTAATAAAGGATTATGAGTTAGTGATTGACTAGTATCCAGGAAAGGCGAACGTGGTCGCCGATGCCTTGAGTAGGAAATCCTTGTTTGCGCTAAGAGCCATGAATACACGGATAGATTTGTCAGATGATGGTTCTATTCTAGCTGAGTTGAGGGCTAGACTGATGTTCCTCCAAGAGATTTGTGAAGCTCAGAAAGGTGACAATAATTTACAAGCTAAAAGAGTTCAATGTGAGTCAAATGTTGAGTTGGACTTTCGGATAAATCCTGATGGATGTATGATGTTTCGAGGTAGGGTCTGCGTACCCAGAGATGATGAGCTTATTCGAAAGATTCTGCATGAAACACATAGTGGATGTTTGTCTGTACATCCAGGCAGCACGAAGATGTATAATAACTTGAGGAAATGGTATTGGTGGCCTAGTATGAAGAAAGACATTTCAGAGTTTGTATCGAGATGTCTAATTTGTCAACAAGTGAAGGCTGAACATCAAGTACCTTCGGGTCTGCTTCAGCCTATTATGGTTCCCGAGTGGAAGTGGGACCGTGTTACTATGGACTTCGTGATGGGTTTGCCATTGTCACCGAAAAAGAAAGATGTCGTATGGGTCGTGGTCGATAGACTCACGAAGTTAGCCCATTTCATACCATTACGGGTTGACTACTCGCTTGATAAGTTTGCGGGTTTGTATGTGACAGAAATAGTAAGACTTCACGGTGTACCGTTGTCGATTATTTCAGATAGAGATCTAAGATTTACGTCACGGTTTTAGAAAAAGTTGTAAGAGGCCATAGGCACAAAATTGAGCTTTAGCACAACTTTTCATCCGCAAACTGGCGGACAGTCGGAAAGACTAATACAAATACTTGAAGACATGCTTCGATGTTGTATTTTGGAATTCCAAGGTAGTTGGTAGAAATACTTACCGCTGGTGGAATTCGCCTTAAATAATAGCTTTCAGTCGAGTTTGAAGATGGCACCTTATGAGGCACGGTATAGGCGTAAGTGCCGAACGCCCCTGTATTATACCGAACTCAGGGAGAATCAGATTCACGGGGTCGATCTAGTCAGAGAAACCGAAGAGAAGGTAAAAGTGATACGTGAATGTCTAAAAGCTGCCTCAGATAGACAAAAGTCCTATGCCGACTTGAAACGGAAAGAGATTGAGTTTCAAGTTGGAGGTAAAGTGTTTCTGAAAGTATCACCATGGAAGAAGGTCCTCAGATTTGGCTGAAAAGGCAAATTGAGTCCGCGTTTTATCAGACCATATGAGATTACCGAGAGGATAGGGCTGGTGTCATATCGTTTGGCTTTGCCACCTGAGATGGAAAAGATTCATGTTGTCTTCCATGTGTCTATGTTACGTCGATATCGTTCAGACCCTTCGCATGTGATTGTACCATCGGAGGTAGAAATTCGACCGGATATGACTTATGAGGAAGAATCGATTAAGATTTTGGCACGAGAAGTCAAACAGTTGACTTACGAAAATAATATGGCATATTGTGAAAGTCCTATGGCATAGGCACGGGGTAGAAGAGGCTACATGGGAGCCCGAGGAGACTATGAGAAAACAATATCCCAACCTTTTCACCGGTAAGATTTTCTGGGACGAAAATCCTTAAGGGGGGAGAATTGTAACAGCCCGATTTAGGGGCTAATCGAAACAGTGGTATTGGAACCACTAATCCAAGGTTGGAGAGAATTATTTTAATGTTATTTTTTGAGTTATAGCATGATTATATAGGTGTATGAAAATTTTGGTGCTCTAATTTTAGCGATTTCATGCTTAATTGTGAAAAAGGACTAAATCGCATAAAATGCAAAAGTTTCATTTTTCAAGCTAAAGGTGCCTAATAGCTATAGAATATTAATTGGAGGTCCTTAAAGTGCAATTGACCCCTCTAGTAATGGTTGACCGGCCATAGGAGACAAAAAGATGTCAAAATTGGTCAAGTTGGTGGATTAGGTGATAAATTGTGTAGAAATATAATAAAATAAAGAAAGAAAAGATATCATCTTTTCTTCTCTTCTTCTCCACCGAAAATTAGCAGCAAAATAGGGGTTTGAAAGCTCAAAAATTTCAGCAAGCTTTTCTCCTTACAAGTAAGTGTTTTGATGATCATTTCTTGATAATAATTGTACTTTTGGAACCCCTAAAGCTCAAGCTAGCTAAAGAGGGGACTATTTTGCAAAATGGTTGAAAGTTTAGAGTTCTTCCATGTGAACATTTAAGTTGTTTGCTGCATTTTTATGGAAGAAAATGAGTCTTAGTTGTTAGATAAACAACTTTTGTGAAGGGTGTTACCATGAAAACACCTAAAAGGACCTTTTTGAAAATGTTATAAAATAGGAGTTAAATGTGTGTAATAATGAGTATTGAGGGTTGCCATAAGAAAAATAAATGTTCACCTAGGCTCGTTAAAGAAATAAATTTGATTAGAATTGATTTACGATCCTAGGGGTAAAATGGTCATTTTGTGTAAGTCTAAGGGCAAAATGGTAATTTTGCCAAAGTATGATTATTGAAAATTATTGATTAATGTGATGATTAAATGAGCTAAATTGTTATTATAGATCAAGAAGAACGAATAATTAACCTTGACTGAGGAAAGGGCAAGGTATCAGACTAGAACGGCAATTTGGCCTATTTTGAAATCGAGGTAAGTTTGTGTATAATAAGTTCAACATCATGCTAGTATGTTTTAAATTGTTTAATATTGTGAAGATGTATAACATTTCTATGAAATTGAGTAAAGATGTTGAATGAGAAAATGATGAGAATTGTGATGTTGAAGTCCCGGTTGGACTTTAGTAAATGAGAAGAATAATATCATCAAGACTTCAGATGAGTAAGGTCCCGTATAAGACAATGTCTGGGACACGGCCTCAGCACCGAATTGAGATCCCGTATAAGACCATATCTGGGATATGGCATCGGCATCGAATAGGAAGATCGTATAAGACCATATCCGGGATATGGAATCGACAATTGAGATGAATTCCCGTATAAGACCATATCAGGGATATGGCATCGGCATCTAGAGGGGACCCCATGTAAGTCCACATCTGGGATGTGGCATTGGCGCCGTGTTCATGTGAATGACGATGATCATATATCCTTGAGTATCCCAAGTGATTCAATGGGATAAATGGTTAAGCTTATAATTGAGATGAAATTAGTCTTAAAGTTATGTGATGAAGTGTTACAGGTATATGTGAGTAATTCACGAGAATGGTTTACGAGATGTGCCATGATATGTAATTGGTATGGGTAAGCATGAGTAAGTTATGACAGTATGCTTAAGACTTTGTGTCTTTCTTCAACGAAATTAATGGATGACATTATGAGTCTTTTTGTTGTTTTTTATTTCATGCAAACTTACTAAGCTTTATGCTTACCCCTCTCATTTCCTTTTTCCTTGTAGTATTGCCAAGCTAACTCAGGAATCGTGGGACGTCGGAGTTCGAAATCACACTATCGACTTCTCCTTGGTATAGCAAAATTAGATTCATTTTGAGTATGGCATGTATAGGACTTGGTCATTTTGTTATGTCATATTTGTTAGCCAAAGTGTTGGCTATTAATGTTGTTCAATTCATTTTGTAAATGGTCATGGGAAATTGGCCAATACTTGTCAAGTTTATATATTCAATGACGATGAAATTCATGAAATGCATGCTTGTATGGATGTCTTGATTTTGAGTCCCTAGAGGTGCTCTATGGTTATGATATATGTTGGATTGAATTGGTGTAAGTTTGGTTGTGGTGATGGGTGGCATTTGGCTTGGTAGATAGCCTTTCAAATGTCCACACGGGTAGACACACAGGCATGTGTCTAGGTCGTGTGTGACACACGGTCAGCCCCATGGGCATGCGGAGAGGTCGTGTGTCCCCATGCATGCTAGGGTTGCAAGTCAGTATGCTCAGTAGTAAACACATGGGCAGAGACACGGCCATGTGTCTCAACCGTGTGGGAGACACGGCCTTAGACATGGGCGTGTGAAGTCTGCACCTGAAATTGGGAATTTAATTCGACACACGGCCTAAGGACACGGGCGTGTGCCTTGACCGTGTGACCTTATTGAGGTGATGACGTCATAAACAGAATGCTAAGGTTTTTGCACACGGGCTAAGACACGGGTGTGTCGAGGCCGTGTGAGGGACACGGGCCAAGGACACGGGCGTGTGTCCGGCCGTGTGAAAACCCCTGTAGGATCGAACTGAAAAATAAATTCCACACGGGTGTGGAACACGGGCATGTGATTTTCCACACGGGCGTGTCCCATTCTTCACATGGGCGTGTGGCCCTGTTTTATGTCAATTTTGTCTAAGGGTTCAAAAGTTTTCGGTTTACTCCCGAATCATTCTGGGTACAAGTTTAGGGTCTTGTAGACCTATAATAAGGACATTATGGTCTTGAATGAAAAGTTTTAATTTGAAATGAATTTTTTTACGAATCGATGTTGCATGATTGAGCAAGTTAAGTATGGTAATGCCTCGTACCCGGTTCAGGTTTCGAAAACGGGTAAAGGGTGTTACACCGTGTGTCCCCTGCACCTAATTTGCAAAAATTTCAGTTCGTCACACGAGCTAGTACACGAGCGTGTGGCTTGGCCGTGTGGCCCTAAATGGTTGCTGACGTCATAAACAGAATGTCTCTTATTTTGGACATGGCCTGAAGCACGGGCGTGTGACATGCCACACGGGCGTGTCACTTCTTTCACACGGGCGTGTGGCCCTGTTTTGAGTAAAAAATTTCTAAGTGTTCGTAAGTTTCTGGTTCAGTCCTGAACCAGACTAGATGTATGTTTAGGGTCTAGTAGACCTATAATAGTGATATTATGAGTACGAAAGAAGGGTCTTTAAGTATGAATGAAAATTTATGGCCCGATATTGTATGAAAAAGTCTGTTAAGCTCAGTAATACCTCGTACTCTGTTCCGGTGTCGAATACGGGTAAGGGGTGTTACATATAGTGATATCAGAGCTATAGTTTAGTCAATTCTCGGACTAACGTAGCGTATGCATGAGTCTAGCTATACATGCCATACGAATGAGAATTCACATAATGATAGTGTGACGACTCCTGACGATTTAAAATATGTTTGTGTATAGCAAATGGATCCCAACAGAGCAGTGGCAGACGATGTAGAAAGTAACGCGCCGGCTCCCGCCCAAGGGACGGTGCCAAATGAAAATGAGAATAGACCAATGGCTGTGAGTCAGAGAGGAGGAAAAGAGGCTAGGGAAGCCTTTCTCCATATGATGAATGCCTGGCATTCAGAGTTCGTTCGAACGAACCCGAACGCTCAACCCCCTCCACCCCCACCTATTCCTCAACCTACCCCTATAGCTCCCCAAGTCGTAGAAGTGGTAAGAAGGGAAAAGCCCCCGGTTGATAGAATTCAGAAACAAGGAGCTGAGGAATTTCGAGCTAATAAAGATGACGATCCGGAAAGAGCAGAATTTTGGCTTGAAAATACCATCAGGGTATTTGATGAATTGTCTTGCACACCTGAAGAGTGTATGAAATGTGTGGTGTCTCTCTTAAGAGATTCAGCTTACCAGTGGTGGAATACCCTTGTGTCGGTTGTGCCAAGGGAGAAAGTTAATTGGGAATTTTTCTAAGAAGAGTTCCAGAAAAAGTATATTAGCCAAAGGTTTATCGACCAGAAAAGAAAGGAATTCCTTGAGCTAAAACAAGGCCAAATGACGGTAACTAAATATGAACGTGAGTTTGTAAGGCTCGGTAAATACGCTCAGGAGTGTGTATCCAGTGAAGCCATTATGTGTAAAAGGTTTGAGGATGGGTTAAATGAGGATATCTAATTGTTTGTTGGCGTTCTAGAACTAAGGGAATTTGTTGTATTAGTAGAGAGAGCTTGCAAGGCCGAAGAGTTGGCCAAAGAGAAAAAAAAGGCTGAAATTGAGTCCCGTGACCCAAGAAAGAGACAATTGGGTAAATCATTTCAACCCTCATCTAAGAAATCAAGAGAGTTCACTACTCGATCAGCTACTTCAGTTGGGTTCTCAAACCGAAGTAAAGGTAAATAGTACTCGGGTTCTAAAGCTCAGACCACTTTGGTTGCTAGTGTTGGTAATGCTCGACCAAGTAGACCGGAATGTTCACAGTGTGGCAGACGTCACCCCGGTGATTGCTGAGCACACGAGAGAGCTTGTTTCAAGTGTGGATCCCAAGATCATTTTATTAGAGAATGCCCCGAGATTGTTGAAAAAGAGAAATTTCAGAGTGCAAGATCGGGAAGTACTACTAGAGGGAGGTCACAGAGAAATTCGGGAAATGGAACGAGTAGCAAGGATACATCTAGAGAGTAGACTGCAATATCTGAGGGTAGAGCGCCAGCGAGGACTTATGTTATTCGCACTCGCGAAGAGACATCCTCCCCTGATGTGATTACGGGTACATTTTCTCTCTATCATGTTGTTGCTTTAATTGATCCTGGATCTACCCACTCGTATGTTTGTATGAAATTAGCATCTAGTATGAACATGTCTGTAGAGTCTACAGAATTTGTGATAAAAGTGTCAAATCCCCTAGGCAAATGTGTGTTAGTTGACAAAGTATTCAAAGATTGCCCTTTGATGATTAGAGGTCATTATTTTTCGGCTAATCTCATGTTATTGCCATTTGATGAATTCGATGTAATTCTTGATATGGATTGGTTAACTGCTCATGATGTGATAGTAATTTGTGGAAGGAAATTTATTGAATTGAAATGTGAAAATGGGGATACTCTTCGTGTTGAATTAGATGAACATGACAGATTGCCTGTAATGATTTCTTTCATGTCTGCTCAGAAATATATAAGAAAGGGATATGAAGCTTATCTTGCTTTTGTGATGAATTCTAAAGAATCAGAGTTAAGAATTGAATCAGTGCCCATAATATGTGAGTATCCAGATGTATTTCCAGAAGAATTACCAGGGTTGCCTCCGGTTAGAGAGATTGAATTTGGCATTGAGTTAGCCCCTGGTACTGCCCCCATTTCGATTGCTCCGTATAGGATGGCCCCAACCGATTTGAAAGAATTGAAGGCACAGTTACAAGAGTTGACGGATAAAGGTTTTGCAAGACCAAGTCATTCTCCGTGGGGTGCTCCCATATTATTTGTGAAAAAGAAAGATGGTTCTATGAGGTTATGAATAGATTACCGGCAACTGAATAAGGTAACCGTAAAAAACAAGTACCCATTGCCAAGGATCGATGATTTGTTTGACCAATTGAAGGGAGCCACTGTGTTTTCCAAGATAGACTTCAGGTCAGGTTATTACCAGTTGAGAGTCAAGGACTCAGATGTGCCGAAAACCGCATTTCGGATAAGGTATGGTCACTATGAATTTTTAGTGATGCCTTTCGGTTTAACAAACACCCCTGCCATGTTTATGGATTTGATGAACCGCATTTTTCGATCGTACTTGGATAAATTTATTGTTGTTTTTATTGATGATATATGTAACACCCCTTACCCGAGTCCGACACCGAGACCGGATATGAGGCATTACCATGCTTAATCTTACTTAACACTTCGAAACGGGCTATAAAATTTCATTTAAACACATCACTTGCACATACTCGGCCTAATAGGCCCCAAACATACCTCCGAGAGGTATCGAAACTATTCTGGGAGCTTTTACGAGCTCGAGAACTTTTCAACAAAACAGGGGCCGCACGCCCATGTTGGTCTAGGGACACGCCCGTGTGCCCCTAAGACATGTCCGTGTCATTCACCTGTGGTCGATCCTGACCAACTTCACACGGCTTAGACACGCTCGTGTCTTCCACCCGTGGTCAATTCTGACTAACTTCACACGGCATAGACACGCCCGTGTCTTATACCCGTGGTCGATTTAAATTCCACAATTAATGTGCAGACATCACACGGCCTGGGCACACGCCCGGGTCCCTAGCCCGTGGAGCATACTGACTTGCAAACCTAGCATGCAAGGGGACACACGGTCGATTCACACGCCCATAGGGCTGACCATGTGTCACACACGGCATAGACACATGCCCGTGTGTCTATTCATGCGGACAATTAGATGGCTATCTACCAAGCCTTTTGCCACGCTACATTTCACACCTGCAACACCAATCCATTTCAACACAATTCATAACCCAAAGGCATATCCAAGTACTTAATATAACTCTATAATAAAAGACATTTAATTCACACAATGAATTCCTCATCCCAAACACAAGGGAGATCTATTTCCAATACAATTACAATCTACTTAAGCCATCATCTATGGCTATTCACAACCAAAACATAACTCACTTACGCCAACACATTTGGCTATATTAACTATGACTTAGTCAACTTTAAAAGAGGTCCCTATACATGCCATGACTCAAAAGAACTTGAAACATCATACCAAGCTTCTACTCGATAGTGTGAAAACATCTCCGGCGGCCTCCAACCCGAGCTAGTTAAATAACCTATAAAAGATGGGAAAAGAAAAGGAGTAAGCAATAATGCTTAGTAAGTTCATTTGCATATAACTGACAAATACCGATATTCATTGAATATATACAATCGCAAGGTATTATAATGAGTTTTTTCTCATAAACTCATGGTTACTTACTCAACTATTCTTGAAGCTCACTCATTCTATCTCTTACCACATTCTTACCATGCCTCAAGCCAACTGCTCGTGTTAATTAGCATACATTCCTGCACTGGTCACCACATGATCATGTAGAACAACACATCCAGCATTTTCAATAGCCACTCATACTACTAAACTCTCGGTGGTTTTGCAGTTAGCCCTCCATTGATCTCTAGTAGGGTGGTATAGCACATAGCCCACCAATCATTATACATTCATGGATAGTTATCCACATGTATTTCTCTATTTCAAATGTTCATCAGAGAACATCCTCACACACTACTATTCTTACTTAACTTTCTACGATACTCGTTCGCATTCACACAATGCATCAATAAATCTATCTCATGCAACTAAGGTGCATTGATTACACATAACCCACTAGGAGTTCATCATATACTGAATTCATCTCAATTCAATTCTAACACACACTTGTGTTTCTCGTGGTGCAACCACATACTTTCTCATTTTCGACATACCCGTTGAATCACTCAAATTGTTAAATAACACTTTTGAGTTTCATACACCTAATGTCACACTGACATCATACCCCAATAGGGTCTTACATTCATTAACATATCGATGCCATGTCCCCGACATGGTCTTATACGAATTCTCACACCGAGGCCATATTCCAATATGGTCTTACACGGAACCTTAACTATCATCATATCATGCTATATACATTTCCCATTGCTCTTAGATTCAATTCTCTTGACGTCTCATCAAGAGATATTTCATACATTCATAGAGTAAATATACATTCCATACACATTAGAATATCAAATTAACTCATACGTAATTATAACATTTGCATATGAACTTACTTCGATGTCGAAAGGGTCGAAAGGGACTTTTTGCCCACATTTCTCTTTTCACCCGTTCTAGGTCCAAATCTCATTTTCTTTGATCTAGATCAATGGAATTTACTCATTTAATCACTTATAAATTATAATACACCGTAATCTACACTTAGGCAAAAATGACTAATTTGCCCTTATACTTTGGCGAAAGTACAATTTTTCCCCTAGGCTCGTAAATAAATTTTCATCACAATATCTTATTAAACAAGCCTAGCTGAACATTTCATCCTCTTACAACTATCCACAATTCCAACTATTTCATGCCATAATGAACAAATTACAACCTTTGCATTTTAGTCCCAAATAGGTGTTTTCACAACACCACCTTTCACAAAAGTTGTTTATCATCATCCTATCATTCATTTTTTTCCATAAAAACTCATAAAACAACATAAACTTTATCATGGTAAGTCCCTAGACTTTCAACCATATTGCAAACTAGTCCTCTCATTAGCTAGATTAAGCTTTGAGGACTCCAAAAATACAAAAATCATCAAAAATAACCATCAAAATGACTTACTTGTAGAGAAAATGAGCTGCTGAAATTTCAAGCCTTCAAAGCCCTCCCATGGTTGATATTTTCGGTTGGAGAAGAAGACCAAATAAAAAGATTATAACTTTTGCTTATATCATCTTATTTTATTCATTTTCTCCAACTAATATCACCAACTTTTAATCATAATAAATGCACTTGTCCCCTATGCATCCTATGGCCGGCCAACTCACTTAACAAGGCCAAATTGCACATTTGGGACCTCCAATTTATAATTCATAGCTATTTGGCACCTTTAGCAAATAAAATAGAACTTTTGCACTTAATGCGATTTAGTCCTTTTTCGCGATTAAGCAAGAAATCGCTAAAATTAAAGCACCAAAATTTTCATGAACCCTTATAAACATGTTATAACACATAACATAACATGAAAATAATTTATCTAACCTCGAATTAGTGATTCTGAGATCATTGTTCCGACTAGCCCCTAAATCGGGCTGTTACAATTCTCCCCCCTCAGGGATTTTTGTCCGCGAAAATCTTATCAGGAGGAGTTGCTACCAACATTTTTAAAACATTTCCATCAACTCTTCAAAATCACAAATCCACCTATCCTCAAGTTTCTCTTGCCAACAACCTTTAAGCTATAATACACAAGGTCGAAGCGTAACTTGAGACCTAGGTTATTCTTCCTCTAGGGCATATACTCAGTAATCCACCAATTTGGAACTCTGTACATATCCAAATGATCATTCAGATCTTTACCGGTTGATCCACTACAATTTAAATGACATTCCCCTTTTTGGGAATTTTGTCAAACCAAATTTGAAATCTCTAAGGTTTTATCTCACTTTCCCATTAAAGCATTCACCGACTATAATAGTCTTGACCTGTACGCTTTGAAAACTCAGCTTTTAGTGATCAACTACTTCTGACCATAAACTCAATCATATCATGAAATATACTCTATTGTCAAAACATTTATGCACATAATTGTACTTTCTTATTCTTGCATTAGTAGATATGCTACTACTGAATCCCATACCAAAACTTCTGTATAAGTTCTGGATTCATCATCACTCAAATTCTATCTCGAGGAAACATCAACAACGGAAATCTTATCCAACCTGGATTTTATCATCTTAAATAAACTCATTCAGAGCTAATTTAAAATACCATTTACTAAATCACTTCTGAACTCCTTTGTTTTGAAAGGAAGACTCGCTATAGTCATTAACCTCGCTGAAACTAGGATGTTACCAACTAAGGTCAACAAAGTAACTAACTCACATTGCTTAACATGGATCTTTCATCCAGACATCTGTACTATGTCTACTATCTGAGAAGTATTACAATAACTATACACACCTTTGTAATGGTTCAAGCCGTTTCCACTATTTCATTTTCAAAATCTTCTGCAGCATAAGATACTCTAACTCACCAAAATTTAGAAAATACATATCAATTTTTCCATCGATCATTTCATAACATTTAACCCACTACACAGACACAAAAGTGATCGTCTTTGGATCACCAATCTGGCAACTCTTTTTCTCGATTCAGACTGAACTCAGTACTAGAACTTTCAATTAATAGTTCCTTCTATAGCTTTCAACTCGACCATCACGGTTTGAACATTTCAATGAGCATACCTTTGTATCATGCTCCCTACTCACGTACACACAGAATTTTATTCTCCTTATTGATTCATGCGTAAATATACACAAAACTTGAATCATATTTCAATACATTAATCTTCTCTTTTCTCCACACTGAGAACATATTTCAAGCACACTCTCATCTGAGTTTCTCTTGCTATGCTAATCTAAAACCTTTACCATCATCATATCTCACGATAGTAGGGACATCTCGATCGAATTCATTAACTCTATTCGGCTTACCCGAAAACCCATCACACAACGTGAAACTTGTGATTTCACTCCTTATACTAGAATCATCTCCAACTTCCCCCTCAAAGAACCCGAATAGGGTTACGAGGAGATAAAGGAATGTCGATTTCAATTAACTAAATCGACAACCGTTTAGCCAGATTTTTTTTTAGTTAGCTAACGTTCTCACATAATCACAATTTATGAGAAGAACAACTAGTCCTGAAAGGCAATAAATATTTATACATAATACCCAAGGAGATCATTATAACCCATCCATGGCATTAACTAACCATGCACAGACCACAGGCTTCAAGCCAACTTACTCATACTTGCCCTTTATTTAGCACATACCGTGCCACACATCATACTCGTTTCTTCTTGACTCGTTCACGAGTGCCTGTATTCGCCCATTCACATGGCTTTAGTACAATTCTCATTTCTACCTCTAGACTCATCTATCTATCCCATTGATCACTAGGGATAATAGAAGACGCATATTCATCGTCATTCATGTAGGTACGAAACTAATGCCATATCCCCAAGGTGGTCTTATATGGAGTCACCTCTAAATGCCAATGCCATATCCCGGATAAGGTCTTATATGGACTTCCACATCAAGTATCGATGCCATATCCCGAATATGGTCTTATACGATTCTCATTTTCATTACCAAAGCCATATCCCGAATATGGTCTTATACGGGATCTCAACTTGGTGCCGAGGCCATGTCCCGAACATGGTCTTATACGGGACCTTATCCATTTCATATCTCGATGATGGCATTTTCATATTCAATATGGTCCGCTAGGACTTCAACATCTCATGTTTAACAACAATTACTCTATTTAGTAGAGTATCATGTATCAATGTGATACAAAGCATTCTCAATTATGCTAACGTAAATATTGCATTAATCACATACAAACTTGCTCAACTTGACTCTCATAACATCTCATCATAATTCAACAGTGGTAAGGGGGTGAGGTTGTAGAGTCCCTTAACCTAACTCTCGTGACTACATACATATGATTTAATATTCATCATCAATGAAATATCATCATAGTCACACAACTCGCTCCAAGTGAGTTTTCACGTTTATCATGCTACAATTGTTTCTATCACTCATACTTTCGAACAGTGACTTCACTTACTCAAGTTCCACCTTAATGTCTACTCGAGTACTCAACATTAAACTCTAATTTCTCTTACCATTTCTTATCAATTTAGAGAATGTCTTACGAATTTTGAGTACGTCGTTTACCTAATTGCCATAGTCCAACTATGGTCTTACTCATATCACAACGTCATAGCCCAGCTATTTCTTTACATGTCATCACGATGCCATAGCCTCGCTATGGTCTTACACAAAATCTCATATCAATACCAATGCCATATCCTCGATACGGTCTTACATGGAATCATGTCGATACCAATGCCATATCCCAGATATGGTCTTGCACGGGATCTTATATCAATATGACGCCATATCCCATATATGGTCTTACACGATTTCATGCCGAAGCCAGGTCCCAGACGTGGTCTTACACGAAATCACTATTCGAGGCTGACGCCATATCCCAGATATGGTCTTACACGGGATCACGTATCATTGCCAATGCCATGCCCCAGACATGGTCTTATATGGGATCACATGTATTGCCATGGTCCTACCATGGTCTTATTTATCAATTTATCATTAAACTACCGTACTCATCTCCTGCATTCTACTTAGTCAAACTTCTCAGTTTAATTTCCACACCATAATATGTGTGGCTTCATAACTGAGTCATAAAACAAAACATCATGCATTCTCTACTTTAACAGTCACATGTGAGATTTAACCATGTGGACATATTTATCATACATCATTCAAACAGTTGTACATACACACATATCGCATTCTCTGGATAAATTACTCGTTATAAGCACTTAACCCAATAGGTTGGGTACATAACGCCGTACACATATCAAACCAATATAGGTAAGCTTATCACTTCATAACTCTCATTCCTCAACCTGAAGTTATATCATTCCATACCTTATCATACACATGTCATAAACTTCTATTCATACTTCTCTAAATTTCAACAATGCATAAGTACATTTCAATTACCTCATTGCCACTTACAACCTTATTGAAATTAGATCAGTTGGAAATCATTTCTGTCTTATCAAAACAATTTTGTTAGAGCCGGGAGATATCACACTATCACGGTCCACATATGGCATGTATAGCTAGACTCTTACTCACGCTAGGTTAGTCCGAGAACCGACTAAACCATAGCTCTAATACCACTAAATGTAACACCCCTTACCTGAGTCCGACACCGAGACCAGATACGAGGCATTACCATGCTTAATCTTACATAACACTTCGAAACGGGCTATAAAATTTCTTTTAAACCCATCACTTGCACATACACGGCCTAAGAGGCCCCAAACATACCTCCGAGAGGTATCAGAACTATTCTGGGAGCTTTTACGAGCTCGAGAACTTTTCAACAAAATAGGGGCCACACGCTCGTGTTGGTCTAGGGACACGCCCGTGTGCCCCTAAGACATGTGCGTGTCATTCACCCGTGGTCGATCCTGACCAACTTCACATGGCCTAGACACGCCCGTGTCTTCCACCCGTGGTCAATTCTGACTAACTTCACACGGCATAGACACGCCCGTGTCTTCTACCCATGGTCGATTTAAATTCCACAATTAATGTGCAGACTTCACACGGCCTGGGCACACGCCCGTGTCCCTAGCCCGTGGAGCATACTGACTTGCAAACCTAGCATGCAAGCGAACACACGGTCGATTCACACGTCCATAAGGCTGAACGTGTGTCACACACGGCATAGACACACGCCCGTGTGTCTATTCATGGGGATAATTAGATGGCTATCTACCAAGCCTTTTGCCACCCTACATTTCATACATGCAACACCAATCCATTTCAACACAATTCATAACCCAAAGGCATATCCAAGTACTCAATATAACTCTTGAATTAAAGACATTTAATTCATACAATGAATTCTTCATCCCAAACACAAGGGAGATCTATTTCCAATACAATTACAATCTACTTAAGCCATCATTTGTGGCTATTCACAACCAAAACATAACTCACTTACGCCAACACATTTGGCTATATTAACTATGACTTAGTCAACTTTAAAAGAGGTCCCTATACATGCCATCACTCAAAAGAACTTGAAACATCATACCAAGCTTCTACTCGATAGTGTGAAAACATCTCCGGTGGCCTGCAACCCGAGCTAGTTAAATAACCTATAAGAGATGGGAAAATAAAAGGAGTAAGCAATAATGCTTAGTAACTTCATCTGCATATAACTGAAAAATACCGATATTCATTAAATATATACAACCGCAAGGTATTATAATGAGTTTTTTTCTCATAAACTCATGGTTACTTACTCAACTATTCTTGAAGCTCACTCATTCTATCTCTTACCACATTCTTACCATGCCTCAAGTAATTAGCATACATTCCTGCACTGGTCACCACATGATCATGTAGAACAACACATCCAGCATTTTCAATAGCCACTCATACTACTAAACTCTCAGTGGTTTCGCACTTAGCCCTCCATTGATCTCTAGTAGGGTGGTATCGCACATAGCCCACCAATCATTATACATTCATGGATAGTTATCCACATGTATTTCTCTATTTCAAATGTTCATCAGAGAACATCCTCACACATTACTGTTCTTACTTAACTTTCTACGATACTCGTTCGCATTCACACAATGCATCAATAAATCTATCTCATGTAACTAAGGTGCATTAATTACACAAAACCCGCTAGGAGTTCATCATATACTGAATTCATCTCAATTCAATTCTAACACACACTTGTCTTTCTCGTGGTGCAACCACATACTTTCTCATTTTCGACATACCCGTTGAATCACTCAAATTGTTAAATAACACTTTTGAGTTTCATACACCTAATTTCACATAAACATCATACCCCGATAGGTTTTACATGCATTAACATATCGATGCTATGTCCCCGACATGGTATTATATGAATTCTCACACCGAGGCCATATTCCAATATGGTCTTACACGGGACCTTAACTATCATCATACCATGCTATATACATTTCCCATTGCTTTTAGATTCAATTCTCTTGACGTCTCATCAAGAGATATTTCATAAATTCATAGAGTAAATATACATTCCATACAACATTGGAATATCAAATTAACTCATATGTAATTACAACATTTGCATATGAACTTACCTCGATGTCGAAAGGGTCGAAAGGGACTTTTTGCCCACATTTCTCTTTTCACCCGTTCTAGGTCCGAATCTCATTTTCTTTGATCTAGATCAATGGAATTTACTCATTTAATCACATATAAATCATAATACACCGTAATCTACACTTAGGCAAAAATGACTAATTTGCCCTTATACTTTGGCAAAAGTACAATTTTGCCCCTAGGCTCGTAAATAAATTTTCATCACAATATCTTATTAAACAAGCCTAGCTGAACATTTCATCCTCTTACAACTATCCACAATTCCAACTATTTCATGCCATAATGAACAAATTACAACCTTTGCATTTTAGTCCCAAATAGGTGTTTTCACAACACCACCTTTCACAAAAGTTGTTTATCATCATCCTATCATTCATTTTCTTCCATAAAAACTCATCAAACAACATAAACTCTATCATGGTAAGTCCCTAGACTTTCAACCATATTGCAAACTAGTCCTCTCATTAGCTAGCTTAAGCTTTGAGGACTCCAAAAATACAAAAATCATCAAAAATAACCATCAAAATGACTTACTTGTAGAGAAAATGAGCTGCTGAAATTTCAAGCCTTCAAAGCCCTCCCATGGTTGATATTTTCGGTTGGAGAAGAAGACCAAATAAAAAGATGATAACTTTTGCTTATATCATCTTATTTTATTCATTTTCTCCAACTAATATCACCAACTTTTAATCATAATAAATGCACTTGTCCCCTATGCATCCTATGGCCGGCCAACTCACTTAACAAGGCCAAATTGCACATTTGGGACCTCCAATTTATAATTCATAGCTATTTGGCACCTTTAGCAAATAAAATAGAACTTTTGCACTTAATGTTATTTAGTCCTTTTTCGCGATAAAGCAAGAAATCGCTAAAATTAAAGCACCAAAATTTTCATGCACCCTTATAAACATGTTATAACACATAACATAACATGAAAATAATTTCTCTAACCTCAAATTAGTGATTCTGAGATCAGTGTTCCGACTAGCCCTTAAATCGAGTTGTTACAATATACTAATTTACTCTCGTGATGAAAACGAGCATGCTGAACACTTGAGAACGGTCTTACAAATTTTATGAGATAATCAGTTATATTCCAAGTTTAGTAAAAGTGAATTTTGGCTTAAAAAATTCCAATTTTTGGGGCACATTGTTTCGGGAAATGGAATTCGAGTTGACCCGAGTAAGATTTCAGCTATTGTTGATTGGAAACTGCCGAGGAATATATCAGATGTTAGAAGTTTTCTGGGCCTAGCTGGTTATTACAGACAGTTTGTCAAGGGATTTTCCATGATAGCTACTCCGATGATGAGATTATTACAAAAAGATGTAAAGTTTGAATGGACAGAAAAATGCCAACATAGTTTTGAGAAACTAAAGACATTGCTAATAGAAGCTCCTGTATTAGTACAACCTGAACCGGGAAAGGAATTTGTGGTTTATAGTGATGCATCTTTGAATGGATTGGGTTGTGTACTCATGCAAGAGGGTAAGATGATAGTTTATGCCTCTAGATAGTTAAAGCCGCACGAGAAGAATTACCTGACACATGATTTAGAGTTAGCTGCCATTGTGTTTGCGTTGAAGATTTGGAGACACTATTTGTATGGTGAGAAATGTCGGGTATTCACTGATCATAAAAGTCTAAAGTACTTGATGACTCGAAAAGAGTTGAACCTAAGGAAACGAAGGTGGTTAGAGTTAATAAAAGATTACGAGTTAGTGATTGACTACCACCTGGGAAAGGCGAATGTGGTCGTCGATGCCTTGAGTAGGAAATCTTTGTTCGCATTGAGAGCTATGAACACACGGTTGGCTTTTTTGGATTATGGTTCTATTCTAGCTAAGTTGAGAGCTAGACCGATGTTTCTCCAAGAGATTTGTGAAGCTGAGAAAGGATACAGTGAGTTGCAAGCCAAAAGACTTCAATGTGAATCAGGTATGGAATCAGACTTTCGTATCAATTCGGATGGATGTTTGATGTTCCAAGATAGAGTTTGTGTACCAAGAGACGATGAACTTATTTAGAAAATTTTCCATGAAGCACATAGTGGATGTTTATCTATACATCCAGGCAGTATAAAGATGTATAATGACTTGAAGAAATGGTATTGGTGGCCGAGAATGAAGAAAGATATTTCTGAATTTGTATCGAGATGCTTGATTTGTCAGCAAGTGAAAGTTGAACACCAAGTACCTTCAGGTTTACTTCAGCCTATTATGGTTCTCGAATGGAAATGGGACCGTATTGCTATGGATTTTGTGATAGGCTTGCCTTTGACACCAAAAAAGAAGGATACCGTGTGGGTCGTGGTTGATAGGCTCACAAAGTCAGCTCACTTTATACCGGTACATATTGACTATTTGCTTGATAAGTTGGCAGATTTTTATGTTTCAGAAATTGTGAGATTACACGGAGTGCCTTTGTCAATTATATCAGATAGAGATCCGAGATTTACATCACGATTTTGGAAAAAGTTGCAAGAAGCCTTGGGCACAAAGTTGAATTTTAGTACAGCTTTTCATCTACAAACCGACAAATATTCGGAGAGAGTAATACAGATACTTGAAGACATGCTTCGATGCTGTGTTTTAGAATTTCAAGGTAATTGGGAAAAGTATTTACCGTTAGTGGAATTTGCCTACAATAACAGTTTTCAGTCGAGCCTGAGAATGGTGCCTTATGAGGCATTGTATGGGCGTAAGTGCCAAACGCCTTTGTATTGGACCGAACTCAAAGAGGACCAGATTCATGGGGTCGATTTGGTCAGAGAAACCGAAGAGAAAGTAAAAGTGATTCGTGATTGTTTAAAAGCTTCTTCGGATAGACAAAAATCCTATACGGATTTGAAACGGAAAGAGATTGAGTTTCAAGTTGGCGATAAGGTATTTTTGAATGTATCACCATGGAAGAAAGTTCTCAGATTTGGCTGGAAAGGCAAATTAAGTCCACGCTTTATCGGACCGTATGAGATTACCGAGAGGATAGGGACAGTAGCCTATCGTTTAGCTTTGTCGCCTGAGTTGGAAAAGATCCATGATGTGTTCCATGTGTCTATGTTACGTCGTTACCGATCAGACCCTTCGCATGTGATTGTACCGACAGAGGTTGAAATTCAACCCGATATGACTTATGGCGAAGAGCCGGTTAAGATTTTGGCGCGAGAAATCAACCAGTTAAGAAATAAAAGTATAGCTCTTGTGAAAGTATTGTGGCAAAGACATGGGGTAGAAGAGGCTACATGGGAGCCCGAGAAGGCTATGAGAAACCAATATCCAAACCCTTTTACCGGTAAGATTTTCGGGGACGAAAATCCCTAAGGGGGGAGAATTGTAACAGCCCGATTTAGGGCCTAGTCAGAATAGTGGTTGCGAGACCACAAATCTAAAGTAGAAATATGTGTTTTATGGTTTTTATGAGGTCTAAGACATGTTTGCATGCTTATGTGAAAATTTCATGAAGAAATTTTATTATTTAGTGATCAGTTTATTCATTAGGACTAAATTGCAAAGATTGAAAAATATGAGATTCTAGAAGATTCAAGTATGAGATAGCAATATAAAAATTATTAGAGGTCCTTATTTAGCAATTAGACCATTATATCTTATGATGGACAAAAATAGACATGGGAAGGAAAAATCTCAAGAAAGGGCATTAAGGGCATTTTGGTCATTTGGATAATAAGTTAATAAAAAGGGAAAAAAAGTCAAAAATGGTGTCCATCTTCTCCATGCTTGGTCAAAATTTTCAAAGACACCATAGCTAGGGTTTCTTCAACTTTCAAGCTTGATTGTAAGTACCTCCTAGCCCCGTTTTTCATGTTCTTCGTATTTTTGAGATCCTCGTAGCTTAATTTAGCTATTTCTACCCTTATTTTGAGCTAGGGTTCATGTTCAAAAATTTACCCATGTGTGACATGCATGTATTTTGATGTTTAATGGAGGAATATGAAAGTTTGATGTATGATAAACATCTTTTTCTAAGTAATTTTCATGGAAAATTCATAAAAAGGACCTAGTTATAAAAGTGATAAAATGTGTGGTAAAAATCAGTTTTGAAGGAAAGTGTGAGCTATTATAAGCTCAATAAATGTTCAGCTAGGCTTGGGTAACCAAGGAAATAAGTACATTTCATTATACGAACCTAGGGACCATTTTGTAAATATGTAAAAGTTTAGGGGCAAAATTATAATTTTGCCAAAGTATGATATACGAGCTATTTTAGTCAATATGATCATTAAATAAGTGAAATTGTCATTATAGATTAAGAAACACGAAGTCTGGACCGAAACCGAGGAAAGAATAAGGTGGTAGACTAAATCGAACAACTATACATATTTTGGTACCGAGGTAAGTTTGTGTGTAATAAATCAACGTAATGTTATTATGTTTAAATATGTTTGAAATCATGAGAAATGTATATTATCTCTATGAAATTGATTAATGAGGTCTCGTTGAAAGTATGATGAAATTATATTATGTGAAAGTTCCGGTTGAACCTTAGGAATAGAAAGGATACCATTGTCACGACATGAGACTATTAAGGTCTCGTATAAGACCATGTCTGGGACATGGCTTTGGCACCTAATTGAGATTTTGTATAAGACCATATCAGGGATATGGCATCGGCATCGAATAAACATTCCGTGTAAGACCACGTCTGGGACCTGGCTTCAGTATGAAATCGTGTAAGACCATGTCTGGAACATGGCATCGATATACGATCTCGTGTAAGACCATATCTGGGATATGGCGTGGACATCGATATGAGATCCCGTATAAGACCATATCTGGGATATGGCATCGGCATCGAGATGTGATCCCATGTAAGACCATATTTGGGATCTGGCATTGGAATCGTATTATGTGAATGACAAGTTCGAGTATCCTTCGATATTCCAAGTGGTTCAACGGGGTAAAGAGTTAAGTTTATGTTCAAGATGGTAAGAGTGCTAAATTCATGTGATGAAGTGGCACAGGTACATATGATAATCTCACAAGAAATGAGTTCGATATGTGTTATGAGATTGGTAAGAGTAAACATGAGTAAGTTATATCACTGTGCTTGATAACTTGTGTTATTACTTAAAGTAAAGTATGAATGTATTACAAGATTTTTATGTTGCTATTTATTTCATGCAAACTTACTAAGCTTTATGCTTACCCCTTTCTTTTCCCTTTTCTTTTAGTATCGCCAAGCTAACTCGGGGATCATAGGATGTCGAAGCTTGTTTCACACTATCAAGCTATTCTTTTGGTATAGTAAAGTTCGATTGTTTTGGATATGGCATGTATAGAAACTTGGTCATTTTTGTTATATGTGTCATATTGGTTAGCCAAGGTGTTGGCTACTAATGTTACTCAATTCATTTTGTAAATGGCCATTGGAATTGGCCGATACTATTCATGTTACATCTATTCAATGATGATGAAATTCATGAAGAGTAAGTTTGTGCAATTGAATGAGTTATGTGTGAAGTATATGCATGATGAACAAGATGTGAATTAAGGTGTGGATGTCTTAATTGTAGATATTAGAAGTATATTATTGTTATGCTATTTATTGCTTGGAATGGTATAAGTGTGGTTACTTTTCAGGGTGGCAAAGGGCTTGGTACATAGCCTTATATATGTTCACACAGGTAGACACACGGGCGTGTGTCTAGGCCGTGTGTGACACACGGTCTGCCACATGGGTGTGTAGCCTGGCCATGTGTCCCCTGCACCTAATTTACGAAAATTTCAGTTTGTCACACGGGCTAGTACACGGGTGTGTGGCTTGGCCGTGTGGCCCTAAATGGTTGCTGACGTCATAAACAGAATGTCCCTTATTTTGGACACGGCCTGAAGCACGGGCGTGTCACTTCTTTCACACAGGCGTGTGGCCCTGTTTTGAGTAAAAATTTTCTAAGTGTTTGTAATTTTTCGGTTCAGTCCCGAACCAGACTAGATGTATGTTTAGGGTCTAGTAGACCTATAATAGTGATATTATGACTACGAAAGAAGGGTCTTTAAGTATGAATGAAAATTTATGGTCCGATAATGTACGAAAAAGTCTGTTAAGCTCGGTAATACCTTGTACCCTGTTCCGACGTTGAATACGGGTAAGGGGTATTACAACTGACTTGGGTCACATGGCCAACCACACGCCTGTGTGTGAGACCGTGTGGAGCATACTGACTTCATTTCAATATCAACACCAATGGACACACGATCGTGTAACATGATCGTGTGTCACACACGGCTGAGACATACGCCTGTGTCTCTACCCGTGTGGACAAAAATAGGCTATTTACCAAGCCATTTTGCCACCCCATTTGGTACACATCTTCACCTATACAAATGACACCAAACCATAGCATAAAATACCATCCAAAACAACCAAGCCAAGTCTAAATCTTACCATTTCAATACTAACCAATTCAAGGCACATAAGTACCACAATATGCTATCTAAATTCATACCAATCCTTATAATCTCAACTCATCAAAATTACTATTATAAAAGATGCATTATTTGGCCTAATTTCACAAACATACCTATATCTACAAATCATCAATTTACCATTACAGTACCTATTATCATCCATCAACATACAACCATCAACCAACTCAATTCACAAAACTTAAATATACGTATAAGTACATTATTCCAGCATACCAACAAACCAAAATAATCCATCACACATGGCTATATATACATGCCAAACATAAAATTTACAATGCCAATTCATATGGCCAATATCTTTATCAAAACGTAACCAAAATGACTCAAAGTCCCTATACATGCCATATGACCAAACCATAAGTTCAAAAGTACCAAAGTGACGGTTGGATAGTGTGACGATCTCTCTGACGATTCCCTAATCTGAGCTAGCTTTGAATTCACTATAAAACACGGGAAAAATAAACAAAGTAAGCTATAAAGCTTAGTAAGCTCATATGAAATAAACTCAACAATTTATAATACACAATTCATCAAATTGAACTATTTAACATGTAATTCATGATAACAAACAAACCTTCCTCATACTTACTCATATGCTTATATACAATTTCATAACTTCTTCTAATTTAAGCTCATACTTTCCATGTACATACCTGTACAAATTCATAACGAGTTCATACCTATTCAGAATACTGTCGAATACTTGATATCTCGCACACTAAGTGCCAATACATAGTCAAAGCTATCTCGATCTCGCACACTAAGTGCCATATATAGCCGAAGCTATTTTGAATCGCACACTAAGTGCCATCGCACACTAAGTGCCATATATAGCCGAAGCTATTTTGAATCGCACACTAAGTGCCATATATATATCTGAATTGTCGTCAAACATGACTATAATCTCATATACACAATTTATGCAATATCAAAGTATTTAAAGCATAATTGTAACAATGTTTATTACATACGAACTTAACTCAGATGTGAAAACGACTAAATAGGTTGATTAGTTGATAACTTTAGGTTTCCCCCGATCTAGGTCCCAATTCCGCTTTTCTTGATCTATATAATATCAAATTCAACTCATTTAATCATTCATTTATTCAATTTAGTCCAAATTTCACTTTAGGGCATTTTTACACAATTGCGCTTAATATTTCACATATTTTACAATTTAGTCCTTATTACACAAAATCACAAATTCATGAAAATTCAAAACACCCATGCTTAGCCGAATTACTCTTATGCCCCTAGCAGCCCATATTTTCCATTTATTTCACATTTTAACCACAAAGTTTCAACATTTCTCAATTTAATCCTTATTTTGCATTTTCACTAAAAATCACTTAACAAAACTTGTATAACTCACAATCAACATTCATAATCTATCAAAAAACTTCAAAATACAAGCTTATTCATCAATGGCAACATTCAAAATCTTTAACAGTTTTGCAAAATAGTCCCTGGGCTAGCTAGTACTAGATGCAACGATCTCAAAAACATAAAATCATTAAAAACCGAGTCAAAATCACTTACCAATTAGACTTGTAACACCCCTTACCCGTGTCCGACGCTGGGACAGGATACGAGGCATTACCGGACTTAAACAAAAACATTTATACAAAATCAGGCTATAAAATCTCATTCAATTTAAAATTTCTCATTCACATGCAAATCACCCCTTATATGGGCCCACGAGGCCCAAAACATACATTGGGAACTGTTCGGGACTAAACTGAGAACTTAGGAAACTTTAAGAAGACTTAGAAAATTTTTCATCAAAACAGGGGTCACACGCCCGTATGGCTTGGGACACGCCCATGTGGGTAGGCTGTGTGGTCACACACGCCTATGTCCTTAGCCCGTGTAACTCTCTGTTTATGACATCATCAACAAAATAGGGTCACACGGCCAAGTCACACGCCCGTGTCCTTAGGCCGTGTGACGAATTAAATTCTAAAAAATAGATGCAGAGTTCACACGCGCTGGGCACACGCCCATGTCCCGGGGCCGTGTCCTCCACACGGCTGAGACAAACGGCCGTGTCTCTACCCGTGTGGCCAAGAAAATAGCTATTTACCAAACCATTTGGCACCCTCATTTGCACTTACTTAAATACAACTTCAATCCATCAATACCAAACACACATAACAACATTACATGAAACCTTTAGTGTTAGCACACACATATAAATAGGCATTACAACTCATTAACCAATATGAGCCATATCTCATGGCTATATACAAAATGAATCATATTACCATTATGAACCAACACATTTGGCCAAATCAAATGACACATACACAATTGACTAAGTCCCTATACATGCCATAAACTCAAACGGTTTTGCATTCACTTATACCCGACATGATAGCTTGATAATTTGATAACATCTCCGGCGATCTCCAACTCGAGCTAGAATAAAACCCTATAAGATATGAGAAAGGAAGGGGAGTAAGCTACAAAGCTTAGTAATTACGTATTTAAATAATAAAAAATTGATTACCATGCTTTTAACAACCCTTAATATAAGCTCTCAAGATAATATCGTCACTATTGCATAAAATTTCACAATTCATTTTTGTTCATCTTGAGCTCTCTACTCGGGTTATAGTCACTAAATTATTTTTATCCGAAGCTAAAGAACTCCAAATTAAGATCCGCTAAATTTCCCTGAAACTAGACTCTCACCTCTTTTTACCATAAAATTTTCAGAATTTTTGGTTCATCCAATCAGTATAGTTTATTCTTTAAAGTCTCCCCTATTTCCCTGTCCGACAGTTCTGACCCCTCTTCACTAAAAATTTATTTTCTCATGGTAAAGAACTCGAATGATGTTCCTGTTTGTTTCTCTTGAAAATATACTCATTAATAAATTCAATTATATAAATTTTATCTACTGATTATTTTTGTAAAATTTTTAATGAATCTCCCAAGTTAGAACAGGGGATTCTGAAATCATTCTGACCCTGTCTCACTAAAATCCAAATATCTTACCATATGAATTTTTTTTGCTTATTCTGTTTCTTTTATGTAGAAATAGACTCAATAATATTTAATTTCATATCTCATTCAACATCTAATTAAATTTCCACCATTTTTGGTGATTTTTCAAAGTGATACAACTGCTGCTGTCCAAACTGTTTTATTGCTAATTTTACTCTATCATGTTTTCTTTGTATTAATTCTCATTTACACACACATAACACTAAAATATATCTATAGTTAGCCATGCCAACAGCTAGTCATCATCAAATATTTACAAGCCATTCATTGGCCAATTTAACCTATACATCAACAACAAAGACTTGAACATTTCATTTCTCAATTTAATTTGGCTTAAAAGCCTCACCCATGATCATCACCAAATCTTATCATGTATCCATTCATCATGAATGTAGATCATTAATCACGAGGATATCAATATTTCACAAGTATAACTTATTCGTGTACATTCTTCCCAAGAATTCATCATATGCCGAATTCACTTCACATGAGTTCTATGTACATACCTGTACCTCTCGTAACATAGTCACTTACTTTCTCGTTTTTAACATACCCGTTGAACCACTCGGAATGCTAAAAGATACTCGGGAATCTCATACCTATAGTACCTTATCAACGCCATATCCCCAATATGGTATTACATGAAATATCATATCGATGCCATGTCCCTGACATGGTCTTATACGAAATCAAATACCGAGCTCATTTCTCGTGAGTTTCGCATATGTACTTGTATCACTCCATCACATAACTTTAACCCTTTATCCATCTTTAACATCAACTTTAATACTTTATCCCGTTGAACCACTTGGAATATCGAAGGATACTCGGAAATTTTCATACACGTAGTAAGATGCCAAGCCATATCCCAGATATGGTCTTACATGGGATCACATGTCGAAGCCGATGCCATATCCCAGATATGGTCTTATACGGTATCTCATATTGATGTCGACGCCATATCCCAGATATGGTCTTACACGAGATTGTATATCGATGTCGATGCCATATCCCAGATATGGTCTTATACGGGATCTCATAACGATGTCGACGCCATATCCCAGATATGGTCTTACACGAGATCGTATGTCGATGCCGATGTCCCAGACATGGTCTTACACGATTTCATACCAAAGCCAGGTCCCAGACGTGGTCTTACACAGAATCACTATTCGATGCCGATGCCGATGCCACATCTCAGATATTGTCTTACACAGGATCTCAATTCGATTTCGAGGCCATATCCCAGATATGTTCTTATACAGGACCTTATTATTCTAATGTCGTGACAAGGTATCCTTTCTATTCCTAAGGTTCAACCGGGATTCTCATTCTTCGATTCTTTGCCAAATCATCATCAATCGAATCCGTAGAAACATATATATATAATTCATGCAATATCAAAATATTAAATACATAATATAATGTTGTATTATTTACACACGAACTTACCTCGATACCAAAATGGCAAAAAGGGACCTAACCGTTAGTTACTCGTTTTTCCCCCGTTCTAAGTCCAAACCTCGTTTTCTTTGATCTATAACATCACATTCAGCTTACATATTAGTCACATTATTCATTGTGACCAAAAAATCATACTATGGAAAAATTATGTTTTTGCCCCTAAACTTTGTCATATTTACACTTTTGCCCCTAGGCTCATAAAATGATTTTTATTCAATTTTCTTGTATTTTAGGCCTAGTCGACCCATTTTCATAACTATAGCAGTCCACAATTTGCATCCATTCACACATTTTCATACATTTTTCAACTTTTTATAAATTAGTCCTTTTATGCTATTTCATCGAAAATCACTTAGTAAAAGTCGTTTACTACACACCGAGCATTTATATTCTACCATTAGACATCAAAGCACATGCATGTCATCCATGGGTAAATTTTTAAACACAAACCCTAGCTCAGAATAATGGTAGAAATAGCTAAACCGAGTTACGGGGATCTCAAAAATGTAAAGAACATTAAAAACGGGGCTTGGATGCACTTACTATTGAGCTTGAAAGCTTGAAAACCCTAGCCATGGCTTCCCCCATGCTAAATTCGGCCAAGAAAGAAGATGGAAAAGGGTTTTTTGGCTTTTATTTTGTCTTTTAGTCCATTTAATTACAAAATTACCAAAACACCCCTAACTTAAAAATATCCTATTTCACTTATCTCATGTCTATTTTTGTCCAAAAATTTAACCAATGGTCTAATTACCATTTAAGGACCTCCAATTTGAAATTTCATAGAAATTGGACACTTCTAACATGTGGAACTCAACTTTTGCACTTTTTACAATTTAGTCCTTTTGAATAAATTGAGTGCCCAAACGTCAAAATTTTCGAACGAAATTTTCACGAAATCATTCCGTGAAATAGTAGACCATAAAAATATAGTAAAAATAATTTTTACTCGTCGGATTTGTGGCCCCAAAACCACTATTCTGACTAGGCCCAAAATCGGGCTGTTACAAGACTCCAAAGTGATCATGTAACACCCATTACCCGTATTCGACGCCTGAACCGGGTACGGGGCATTACCGTACTTAACTTGCTCAATCATACAATATCTATCCATAAAACTTCATGTCAAATTAAAACTTTTCATTCAAGACCTTAATGTCCTTAATATAGGTCTACGAGACCCTAAACTTGTACCCGGAATGATTCAGGACCAAACCTGAAACTTTTGAACACTTAAACAAATTTGACATAAAATAGGGCCACACACCTGTGTGAAGGATGGAACACGCTCGTGTGGAAAATCACATGCCTGTGTTCCACACCCGTGTGGGTTTATTATTCAATTCAATCCTACAGGGGTTTTCACACGGCCGGACACACGCCCGTGTCCCTAGCCCGTGTCTCTCACACGGCCTCGACACGCCCGTGTCTTAGCCCGTGTGCCAAAAACCTTGGCATTCTGTTTATGACGTCATCACCTCACTAAGGTCACACGACCAAGGCACACGCTCGTGTCCTTAGACCGTGTGTCGAATTAAATTCCTAATTTCAGGTGCAGACTTTGCACGGCCTGGGCACACGCCTATGTCCATGGCCGTGCATTCCACACGGCTGAGACACACGGCCGTGTCTCTGCCCGTGTGATTACTACTGAGCTTACTGACTTACCAACCTAGTATGCATGGGGACACACGGCCTATCAACACGCCCATGGGGTGCCAGGGTGTGTCACACACTGCGGCCTGAACACTGCGCCCAGTGTGTCTACCCGTGTGGACATTTGTAAGGCTATCTACCAAGCCAAATGCCACCTTGCAAAGCAACCATACTTAAACCAATTCAATTCAATTCAACACATATTATGACCATATGGCACCTCTAAGAACTCATAATCAAGACATCCACACAAGCATACACTTCATGAAATTCATCATCATTGAATATATGAACATGTCAAGTATAGGCCAACTTCCTATGACCATTTACAAAATGAATTGAACAACATTAATAGCCAACACTTTGGCTAACAAATATGACATAACAAAATGACCAAGTCCTATACATGTCATACTCAAAATGAATCTAACTTGGCTATACCAAAAAGTAGTTGATAGTATGATTTCCGAACTCTGACGCTCCACGAATTCTCGAGCTAACTTGGCAATGCTACAAGGAAAAGGGGAATGAGAGGGGTAAGCATAAAGCTTAGTAAGTTTGCATGAAATAATTAGCAACATAAAGCTCATATTTCATCCATCCATTGCATTGAATAAAACACAAGTCTTAAGCTCATTTCCATAACTTACTCATATTTACTCTTACCAATTACATATCGTAAACCATTCTCGTGAATTACTCACATATACCTGTATCATTTCATCACATAGTCTTAGCATTAATCTCATCTCTATTATAAGCTTAACTATTTACCCCATTAAATCACTTGGGATATTCAAGGATACATGATCATCCTCATTCACATAATTACGACGCCAATGCCACATCCCAGATGTGGTCTTACGTGGGGTCACTTCTAGATGCCGATGCCATATCCCAGATATGGTCTTATACGTTTCTCATATTCAATGCCAATTCCATATCCCAAATATGGTCTTATACGGGATTTCAATTTGGTGCCGAGGCCTTGTCCCGGACATGGTCTTATACGGGACCTTATCTATCTCAAGTCTTGATGATATTGTTCTCTCATTTATTTAAGTCCAACCGGGACTTCAACATCATGGGTTCTCATTATTTTCTCACACAATACCATTATTCAAATTCATAGACATATCATACATCTTCACAAATATCAAATATTTAAAGTCATACTAACATGGCGTTGAACTTATTACACGCAAACTTACCTCGATTTCAAAATAGGCCAAATTACCGTTCTAGTCCAATACTTTGCCCTTTCCTCGGTCGAGGTTAATTCTTTGCTCTTCTTGGTCTATAATAACAATTTAGCTCATTTAATCATCACATTAATCAACACATTTCAATAATCATACTTTGGAAAAATTACCATTTTGCCCTCATACTTTCACAAAATGACTATTTTACCCCTAGGCTCGGAAATCAATTCTAATCAAATTTATTTCTTTAACGAGCCTAGGTGAACATTTATTACTCTTATGGCAGCCCTAAATACTCATTATTTCACACATTTACCACATATTTTATAATCTTTACAAAAAGGTCCCCTTAGGTGTTTTCATGGAAACACCTTTCACAAAAGTTGTTTATCTAACAACTAGGACTCATTTTCTTCCATAAAAATGCAGCAAACAACTTAAAATCTCACATTTCAAAACTCTAAACTTTCAACCATTTTGCAAGATAGTCCCCTCTTTAGCTAGCTTAAGCTTTAGGGGTTCCAAAAGTACAAATATTAACAAGAAAAGATCACTAAAACACTTACTTGTAAGGAGAAGAGTTTGCTGAAATTTTTGAGCTTTCAAACCCATAATTGCTGCTAATTTTTGGTGGAGGAGTGAAGGAGAAAAGATGATATCTTTTCTTTCTTTATTTTAATATATCTAATCAATTAAGTCCACCTAATTCAACCACTTTGACCAATTTGACATTGTTTGTCTCCTATGGCCGGCCACCCTATCTTTAGGGGTCTAATTGAACTTTAAGGGCCTCTAATTAATATTCTATGGCTTTTAGACACCTTTTGCTTGAAAAATAGAACTTTCGCACTTTATGTGATTTAGTCCTTTTTCGCAATTAAGCATGAAATCGCTAAGATTAAAGCACCAAAATTTTCATGCACCTATATAATCATGCTATAACTCATAAAATATCATTGAAATAATTCTCTCCGACCTCAGGTTAGTGGTTCTGAAATCACTATTCCGACTAGCCCCTAAATCGGGCTGTTACGGATCAAACCCTAAAATGAATAAAATGGCTATCTTCTTCTTTAACATTCGGCAATTGAAAGAAAGATGGACAAAATTTTGATTTTTGTTTTGTTTTAATTAACCTTTATTAACTAATTTACTTATTTAACCTTTAAAACATTTAATAATTACACCAAATGCCATGCCACTATCATCTACTAACTCTCAAATGGATTAATTACCACTTAAGGACCTTTACTTTAAGGTTCTATAGCTATTTAACACCTTTAGCTAATAGAACATAAGTTTTATACTTTACGCGATTTAGTCCTTTTTATCAAATTGACCATTCAAACGATAAAATTTCTTAACGAAACTTTCACACAATCATTCAATCATGCTATAAACATTAGAATAATAATAATAATAAATATTTTGACCTCAGATTTGTGGTCCTGAAACCACTGTTCTGATTTGACTAAAAACGGGCTGTTACATTCATAGTCTAATCTAAATTTAGCAACTCGATTAAAAGACTATTATGTTGTTTATCAATGTCTAAGTGGGAGATGCTTTGCCTTAGGTATCAGAGCAGGTGACTCCTAAAAAATAGAGATATAAATGTGATTTCTGGATTAATAGTACATCGGATATGACCCAAGCAAAAAAAATCTTAGTTCCGTTTATAGATTTAACCACTTGTGATGTTCATAATGTTGCTTACATCAATCCTAAGTAAGTGACATGTTATGTATGCATGACTCGTATATTTTAATGTATTGAAAGCATGAGTCATTTTTTTGAGACAGGTGATTTAATTACTATGTGTTACTAATTGACTTTTTCATAAAATAAGATATAATGGTTACCATGAGATAAAATAGGATCATGTTGGTAAATAGATTTAACTCAAAGAGATTAAAGATATCCTATGAAGATAACACACATATGATAAGGTCATTGGACGAGTACCTGAATAAGTAAGTTCTAAAAAGGTCATTGGACGAGCACCTGAATTAGTAGAATGACTCAATGACTAAATAATGTTGTAATTAATTGATGAAGAGTCAGAACTTAGTTGCAAATTATTTAACTCTAATTTTATATGTTCAATCGATCCCTCCTCTAACTTGGTATAACTCTTGACAGTTTGCAATTGAATCAACATGATAAATAAAATGAAAATGATGTAGCAAAATATATCACATATATCACTATCGCACTGAATGCATTTTCTTGTCATACACAAGAGATGACTTAGAATTAAATTAATTTATTCAAATTATTATTTAATTGATTGAAATTAAATAGAATTAAATTAATTTATTCAAATTATTATTTAATTGATTGAAATTAAATAATTAAGGTTCGAAGTGAAAATTAAATTAATTAAGTCATCGCAATTTTATTGAAAAGTCAATTAAATTAATTTACTCATAGATTCTAGGATGGTAATATCGTCGTGATTTTAATGGAATTAGAATTTAGTTGAAAAAATAATTTAACTGGAAAAATTATTTAAATTCATTTAAATAAATAATATTTTGGAAATAGAAAAAATTATTGAGTTACTGAAATTATATAAGTTGATTAAAGGTACAAATAACACATATAATTAAATCCAATACAATATGCAAGCCCAATAAGCCTATCTATTATACAAGAGGCGACAAAGCTATCTCCCATAATAGGTGTCAACCCCTAGGTAATTCTAGTGGAGAATATTTGTATTTTTTATTAAAATAATATTATTTATTTAACTCTTGTTTAAGTAAAATATTTTTATTTTTTTTCTTTATATACAGAGACATAACTCAAGTAAAAAATACATCACATTGAGTGTTGTTACTTTGCCAAAAAATAGTGATAATTTATTATAAGATAAATTATATTTTCTAAAGAGCTTAGTTTATCGGGTTTTTGTCCCTAAAAGAGAATTATTTTTCTCCACAAAAAAATTAATAAAGTTTTAATTTTATGCAATTGATTCATGAAGTTAGAGCTTATACTCTAAGCAAGCTGAAGTTCGAGAATAGCTGAGAAGACCGTGTTAGTCCAAAATCAAGAAACAATTTAGACCACCTAACTTAAAGCACAAATACAAATTTGGTTAGGGTTTATTGTTATAAATAACACAAGCACACAATTCTAAAAATTTTTAATTTTCCACTATGCTTATAAAATCGTTTTTTAAGCCATGTTTTTTTCAACAGGCACTAAGACCATTAGTTTGTACTGACATAATAATGATAGTCAATTAGGTGGTGACACATGACAACCATTTCAGCATACCACATGGCAAATATAAATAAAAAATATAAGTTTTTCAATCTTTTTAAAATTGGGCCAATGATTAAACTAGTCAAACCATTAATTTTCGATACGACTAGTTCAATTGATCAAC
The DNA here is from genome assembly GCA_025698515.1 of Gossypium sturtianum. Taxonomy (NCBI): domain Eukaryota; kingdom Viridiplantae; phylum Streptophyta; class Magnoliopsida; order Malvales; family Malvaceae; genus Gossypium; species Gossypium sturtianum. The sequence goes on along the minus strand of CM046946.1, from coordinate 58,379,837 downwards.
CCAATCAATTCACTGTTTAATAAATAATAATAATAATAATAATATTATTATTATTATTATTATTATTATTAAATAACTAACTTAAAATAAACCTTTTAGTTACCATTAAGGCCTAACATATTAAAGTCGAACTATATTAAACCCAAAGTAAAAAATAAGATAACCTAACAAAAGTTACAAAACCCTATCTTTTCATTTTTTTTCTTTTCTTCTTAATCCATTGCTGCCTCTACTTATTATCTTTTCATTTTTTTTCCCTTCATTCTTAGACTCTTTTTCTTTTCGGCTCATATTTTCATCTTTTACTTTCTACTTGGGTGTTTTTGACTCGATCTTGAAGTCGATGATTAATGGTTGCAGAATGAAAGGGTTGTTGGCTGGCGGCAATAATAAGCAACAATGACAATGGGCTGGCAGGGCCAGCTTTGGGGGCTATTTTAAAGTGCAGCCATCCAGGACCCAAGGCTAAAAGGAGCTCAAAACAAATTATTTATTCATCTTTTAATGTGGGAAAAAAATCTTCAAATTAAAATAGATTAATTAGATTCACCAAAAAAAATAGATTAATTAAATGCTTAGGACTTTCAATTATTAGCCATAAATACTTCATGTTCAACTCCTTGACTTCTCCAAACCTCCTCTAATTTTCAAATTCCAACTCCTACCATTAAATTTTAAAAAGAATTTTAATTTTTCCTAAAAAAATCAACCATTACTTGCATTCAACCTTCTTTATTTTCCCATAACCATGGCAACAGGAAAATTTTTCTACAAATTAAATAGGGCTAAAATTGATTTCAGTAATACATCATTCATCAGTCATTAGTATCAATCAATTGGCGTTATTAATTTTTACTTTTGAGAGATTGAGAGCCTCCCATCCACGGTCTGTCGGATCTACCATTGTTGCAGGTATAAGTCTCCCTCCTTCCTCTTCTTTCTTGGAATATTTTCATTCTTAATTTGATGACATTTTTGGGTTTCAACTAATAAAGTCATTAAGTCATCCTTATATTTAGCTTCTTCCCCTAATTTCTTTTTTGATTAATCATAGTACAGTATACTACTACATGCCCTTTTTTACGACTTTATGTGATTGAAATTTTAATTATTTTTGTTACTCATTTAATTTTTTAGTTGCATTTTTCTCACAAATAATTGGATATTCTTAATTACAATGTTTATTTGTAATTGATTATTATAATTATATTTACAGAATTTCAGTGACTCAATTTGACTTTTGAAATTAGCAAATGTGAAAGCAAATATTCAACTTAGAATTCTTCTATCATGTGCTGTTGTTTTATTTTCTTGTGTTACTTGAGTATTTGATTTATCTTTTATATATAATGTTGCCTAAAAAACATTTATCTGGAAGTGAAAAAAGGAAAAAGAGAAAACATGCTGAAGAGATAAAAAAATCACAACAATGTGTTATTGATAAATTTATTTTTAATGAAAATTTGGATCAATCAAATGAAAGTTTTCATAATGATGTCAATGAGAATGATGAAATTAATTATCCAAATGAGCCAAATGAGCCTAATGATGTGCCAAATATATCTAATATTAAAAATCTTAGTCTCAATGAAGAACAAACAATTCCTCCTGATATTGGTATTGATGAAGAACAAACAATTCATTTTTTGGATATTTATGATCCTAGAAATTGTGCTAATATTGATAACGAAACAAGAGACATTAATGATTTTACATCTTAGAATGCTCATAGAACCCATTTTTTTATGATTTTTTTGTGTTTTTGTAGTTGATGAAATAGGAGTAGATTGAATGAATTTTAAAAAAAAAATTGTTAGAAAAATATATCATTCACTTAATGTCATAAAACATATTATTCTAAAGGAATTACTAGAATATGATTTTATTTTATTGTATTACATTTAACAATTTTTTTAAAAGGGCTCGATTTATTGTTTTGCCTAGGGCCCCAAAATGTCAAGATCAGGCCTGTGGGCTGGTGGAGAAAAAAGTTACTTCAAATTCTCGATACGTCCGAATTTCGATTCACGGTCTAAAGGCGGTTTTGATCGGTTGACAATTCAATAAGCTTTTTGTCTATTATTGAATTGGTCTATTGACTGGTTCTCGATCCAACTGGTTCGATTAACAGATTTGGTTTAATTTCAAAAATATTAAAATTATCTTTTCACATCTAAAATGAGCTGGACAAATCATTATCAACAAACATTATCTAGAGAATCATTTGTCATCGAGATGCGTTTTTTATTATAAAATATCACATTTTAGTTTATTATAAAATATAAATTTTAAAAATGTAAAATTATATTAAAAATATGTAAAAAGCTTATAATATTTTGAAAAAATATATAATATATAGTGTCGAAACTTTTTTTTTTTTGAAATCAACTTTCATTTTAAAAATGAAAATGGAGTCACCACCAATCTTTTTTAATTAGGTGTGATTGGATCACCTCAAGGCTTTGTCATTTTAATAAAATGCTAGATTTATTAAAATCATTTCCGGTCTACAAAAATCCAGGAAATGGGTTTGTGAGTCGATTACGTATGAGGAAGGATTAGCACCCTCATAACGCCCACAATTGGTACCAAATTGATTACTGGATGTCTTAGTGTCGAAAGTTGAAAATTCGAAGAGAAATTAAAACATAGTCCTTATTTGCATAATGTCCTTTTTTTAATTAAAATCACTTAACTAAATTAAAACTTATGTAAAAAGCCTTCTTATCTTGAGGTAACCAAAACGAAAAGGTCATATCCCGTAAGTTAGGGTACAACATCTAGAATCCTCGAAAATAAGATTGCTTATTATTTAATTACTATTTAAATCTCTTGTTTTTAGTTTTAAAAAAGATGTTCCGTTATTTAGGTTCAAAGAGAAAGTCAAACCCCGTAAGTTAAGTCATAACTTCTTGAATCTCTAAATAAAGAACGTTGCCTCGGTTTTTAAAATTTTGCCTTTTTGTGCATCGGGTAAAAAATAGATATGACGTTTAATGCAATATGTGATTGCTTTATTCAAGTGTTGGTACTAAAATAAAAGAATATTTAAACATGTTGCATAATATGGAAATGACAAAAATAATATAGAATAACTTACATGGTCACAAAATGATAACAAAATAATAACATATGGTAGTCGGAATAATTTTTAGCCGATTAATAATACTATTTAATAATGGTAACAATAGTAAAATAATAAGTGGAACATTAGTAATAACCAAAAAATGGTGAAATAATAAAAAAGGTGTGATAATGCTATGATTATGGTTGTGTAGTATTAATGATGACAAAATTAAATATTAATTAGCAAAAATAATCATTTAATAATAACATCAACATAAAAAAAAAACAGCACAAAAAAATAACTAAAATGAAATGATTAAGAAACTTAAGGATAAAAATGCAAGTTATGTAAATTAAAGGATAAAATATAAATAAGGAAATAAAAATGTTAAAAATTGAATAAAAAAAGATTAAATCGAAACCATAATAAAATTTTAGGGGATAAAATAATAAAAATAGTAAATAAAAAGGCAAAATTAAATAAATGAAGGATTAAATTGAAATTTAAACTAAACTTAAAGCATAAATTGCAAAATAAATAAGAAAAAAGGGAAGTAAAAGACTAAATTTGAAATATAACAAAATTTAGCGCCTAAATTACAAGGAAACTGAATATAAAGGATTAAATTAAAATAAGATAGAAAACTTTAGGGGGTCAAATGGCAATTATCCCCATCATATTAACACGTGTCACTCCCCAAAGGGTTCACAGTAGGTCAGAGGACTAAATTGCACAGGAATTTAAATTATGTGACGAAAATTAAAACAAATAAAAATGAACAGGACTAAATTAAAAAGATGAAAAAAAGCGGAAGGACCAAAGCTACAAATATCCTCTCCCCTCAAAAACACGCGAATCCTAGGGGGAAACGGGTCAGGTTTCGGGTTGAGTTCCAAAATGACGTCGTTTTGATATGCCTATATAAGTCAAAAAAAAAAATTTAAAAATCATTTTAGCCTTGTTTTCAAAAAAAAAAAATCCCTTTTTCCTTTTTTTTTTTTTTTTTTTTTGCTCTCCCTAAGTCTGGCCACAAGGCCGTTGGTGCTCCGCCATGGCCACCGGTTATCGGTGATGGCGACCGCCGCCTTAGGTGACCAGAAATTTCAAAAAAAAAGGTCTTTTTTATCCTTTAAACGCGTAAAACGTGAATATAGGGTTAAAACCCCCAAAATCTCAAGTCGGAAAAGAGGACCCTCACGACGGAGGCATGGCAAAACAGGTAAAAAAATGTGTTTCCTTCTTCTTCTTTTTTATATTTGCTTCAAAAACAGAAATGTAACAACTCGTTTTCAGTGAAATCGGAACAGTGGTTTCGGGACCACAAATCCAAGTCCGTAAGGAAATTATTTTAATATTATTGCATGGTCTGCATTATGATAGGAATGTCGTATAAAAATTTCGTTAAGAAAATTTTACCGATTACATGTTTAATTGATAAAAGGATCAAATTGCATGAAATGCAAAAGTTGAGTTCTAGTAGCTATAGGTATCAAATAGCTATGGAATTCAAAATTGGAGGTCCTTATATATTAAGAGGAGTTAGTAGATAAGTATGATGATTCATCCATGGAAATTTAAGAAAAGAAAAGGACTAAATTGGAAAGTAAATAAATAAAAGATGATAAATAAAATAAATATCTAATATCATCATTTTATATCATCTTTCCCACTTAAAAGACATGGAAAGCCTAGCTTTTGAGTGTTGAGTTCAAGCAAGTTGTTTTGGCTCAATTAGGTATGGCTTAATTTAGCTATCACGGGGATTAATTTGCAAAGTTATCAAAGTATAAGGGTTTTGCCATGGATGAGTATGCATGAATTATGAAATTTTATGGTAGAAAATGAAAGGTTGTTGATAGATAAACAACTTTTGTAAAGTGAATTTTGATGAAATTATGATTTAGGGACTAAATTGAAAAGTTGTAAAATTCATGGAAACTTTTTGAATTTTGTGAAATACATGGGCTGTTATTGTTACATATAAAAATTGGCTAGGCTTGGATTAAGGGTTAGATTGCATGAATTTCATTTTCCGAGCCTAGGGACGAAATTATAATTAAATAAAAGTATAGGGGCAAAATAGTAATTTTGCCTAAGATGTAAATTGGATTGAGTTGAATATTAATTATATTAAATTGAGTTAAATTTACTCGTATAGATCCGGATAGACAAAATACGGAATTAGATCGAGGAAAAGAGAAAGTGTCGGACTAGTAGGCAACCAATCAACGAACACTTGTCAAGGTAAGTTCGTGTAACTAAATAGTATAATTATATGATTGAATTGAATATTATGTATGTGAATTGTGTAATTTCCATGTACATAAAATTGATTACAAATCCGACAAAGCTCGATAAATGTTAAGTCCCGTTTGAATAAATAAAATTCAATGGATACAAGATTTATGAATTGGTTGTGGTCCTGCATATGTTGCAGACACACCACAGCTCGAAAGAGTGTCCCGTTATAAGCTCTCATGAGCATCCCGATATTTGGTCCTCTCGAGCTTCCTATTATATGGTTCTTGCAAGCTTCCCGTTAATAGCTCTTCGGAGCATCCTGATCGGTCGTGATCCTGCATGTGTTGTGGGCACACCGCAGCTCTTATGAGCATCCTGTTATATGGTTTTTCGTGAGCTTCCCGATTAAAGGCTCTTTGTGAGCTTCCTAATTAATGGCTCTCCGGAGCTTCTCGATATGGCTCGCTTGAACTTCCCGATATATGACTATCCAGAGCTACCCGTTAATGGCTCGCATGAGCTTCCTGATTATGGCTCTTATGAGCTTCCCATTATATAGCCCGGATAAGCTTCCCGTTATACAGCTCCCATGAGCTTCCTGTTATATGGCTCGAGAGAGGGCTTCCTGATTATGTGCTCTAAGGATGAAACACCCCAAACCCGGCCCACGAGTCCTGACCGGATCTGGTATGTTCCTCGAGTAAACATTTGAAAGTCCGTTTGCTACTTAGGAAAAATTCGTGTGGTTTGAAGATGGATTTTCTTGTGTTGGGTTCAATTGAAAACCTTGTATATTTTTTTTTTTAAGAAAAACCATTTAACCTTGATTTAAACTTAATTGTATAGTAATAAACTCCAATAAAAAGCATGCATAAAACAGTTCATATTAACGGCCTTATTACATCAAAACAAACCCAAATAATTTAAAGTACTTAAATGAAATAAAATAAATTCCTTGCTAAGCATGGCCATCCCTAAGCCTTCACGACCGGTCACATTCTTGATCGTCACGAAACATGATCCCACAGCGGGGTGAGTCAACAGACTCAATGTGTACTACAACACTAAATCTTAACAACTTAGGCATACATAATCATATCACATATCAATTCTTATAATAGATCAAAAAAAATAATGATGAAATCCCAAATCCAAACCTATATGCCATCCGCTACACATCCCCGTACCAACCTGCACACCGTGGGGACTACTAAGTCGATCCTCCATCCGCTACACACCATCGAAGCGCATTTGCAATCGACGTGCTCATCGCGCCCTTATAAATATTTGTGGTCTTAGGTCACCACATTCGGACATCGTGGTCTTAGGTCACCACATTCGAGATATCGTGGTCTTAGGTCACCACATTCAAATACCGTGGTCTTAGGTCACCACATTCAAATATCGTGGTCTTAGGTCACCACATTCACTTCCCCTTTTCAATAACCCATATGCCCCATATCATACTTATTATGCATTAATCATGCCACTTTCACATTCTTATAACTTATCACATGTTAAATATAACATATTTTATAATCCTAGTAGGAGTAGGAAACGTACCTGAGTACTTTGTACCATAACATGGTACCTTAGCCATATTCTTGCACATTCTTATAATCACATATAGATTAATTATTGCCATAACTATATTAAGAAATAGTGTGAGGTACACACCTGATATGCTTAACGAATTCCTTGAAATCCCGAAAACCGATCTACTGTTTTAGATCTTAAGTTCCTACATTTGATCAATCACTTACTATTTAGTAAAAGCTTATTCGGCCATAAGATTAAATCCCGAAGGATTATTGTAACCAAAACTTACCTTGTGCCGATTGGATTAAAAATCAAATCCCAAAACCTTCTTTGAGTTCCTTCTTGAAATCGGCTAGCCACCAAATCACTTAGCTATGTCGGTTTAGGCTTTTGAATAAATAAGAAACGATTCTAAATACCAAAAATAGGCCTTGGCCGAATACCTCATATGCTTACCTTGTGGATTCTAAAATCCTAAAAGAATCACTTGCTTAGGAGTTGTCGAAATACCTATAGACTTATATTAGATTCGATTTCATCCTTAAACATAATAAATGGCCTTTGGTCGAATATTCACATATCTTACCTTGATTCTTTAAATCCCGAAAAGTAGTCTCTTCTCACGGTAGTCGACAATATACAAAATCCCGAAAGATCTCATTGTAGTTTTGGCCAAAAGATACAAATGGCATTAGAATCTTAATCTTGGGCTTGAAGAAAAGAAATATAAGGATAGATCCTTACCCTTACTACTACGTAAGTCGACCCACTCTTGCTTGAAGCTCCACAAAGATTCGGCTATGGAGACTAGATAGTGATCAAAGAGGTTTCGGCTTTTGATGGATTGGAAAGAAAAGAAATCGGCTATGGTGGTATCTTGAATTTTCGGCTTTGGCTAACAAAAAGAAGAAGAATGAGGCTCTAGGAATTTTGCAGAGAGAGGAGAATTTGCTTAGGAAATTCGAGCAAAGGAAGAGTGAATGGATGAATGGCCTCTTTTCCTCTAGTAGCAGAAATTACTAGCTAGAGTCCCTTACTTGGCCACCACTCTCCCTTATTTTGATAGCTTTATCTCTTAAATTTTTAAAATTAAAGAATAAATCCTCATTTATCTCTCTTAAAAATAATCTAAAATAAATCCATTATTTATCCCCTATTTGCCAGAAATTTAAAGAGAATAAAACTCCTCTTTTAAGAGCCTTAATGCCGTCCAACTCTCTCTGCTCCTTGTAGCAAAATAAAAATTCTTTTATTTGATTCCCATGTGACTCGAACTCAAGACCCTTTTGCTCCTGCATGTGGCGTCACTTGCTAGGCCCTTAAGTGGTGCCTTGTAGCCATTTTACCAAGGCTATTTGTATGTCATATTTCCTCTATAAATTTTCTTAAGGCCACCTTGTCTTAGTTTCCCCTTTTTAAACTTTAAACTTAACACTTTCTATGACATTTCCTTACATTTCCAAGTTTTCAAAAATGTTCGCTTTCCTCTTTTAAACTTAACATTTCTAAATCATTTCCTTGCATTTCCAAGTTTCCAAAAATGTTCACTTTCCTCTTTTAAACTTAACATTTCCAAAGCATTTCCTTACATTTCCAAGTTTCCAAAAATGTTCACAATACATTCATAACACATAAGACATGCCATTTCGTATAATTAAAACAAAAATGCATAGGCCCATTTTCAGGATGTTACAAAGGAGCACTCCTGAATATGAATTAACGGATTACAGTTTGTACACTTCAAGTGTACTACCTGTGTATCTGTTGATATTTCTAATAAATTCAACGGGCAAAGTTCCGATATGGGATAATCTGAATTTGAGATAAATTATTATGGAAATGTATATGTTATATGGATATATAATGTGTAGAAAGCCCATTTCGCCCGAGCCCGTCAGATTAAATTAAAAAAACAATAATAAAAGTCCAAAACAGTCCCTCTGCCATTACAAACCCAAATTAACAAGCCTAGTAAAAAACCAATTACAGATGGCCCATTATTAAACTAAACCCTAACCCATTTACAAGCTAGCCCAAAACACCAAGCCTAAACTGGCCCGAACGGCCCAAACAGTTTCAGCAAGATAGAAACCCTATAGAATTGCAGAGGCTTCCAGCGTCGCGCACGTGCCTCCACGCGTGTCACCACGCGCACGCCACGCGCGACCCTCCAATGCCGCAACAGCTCCGTACCGCCACGTCCGCGCAATAGCCTCGTACGGCCTCCGTACTCCTCCACTGTGCATCATACACCTGCACAAGAGAACAAAAGAGAGCAAACACGGCACAGCAAAAAACAGGAGATTTGTATTTTTCTTTTTTTAGATTTCCGACTATAAAAGTCGAACAAAAAATGATTGTAACGGTTACGCACACAAATAGAGAGAAATAGGCAAGAAATATTGAATCAAAGGCAGAAAAATATCAAAAGGTTGTTTTTAAATATCTCTTTGCTTTCGCATTTTTTTTCTTTTCGGCATGTTTCTATTCATTTGGAAATAAAAAGAATAAAGAATTTACCATCGTAAAAGAGATCATCGGACGTCTTTCTTCATCGTAATCGAAGCAGAGAGGTCCTTTGAGGTTGGAAATATGGAAGCATTCGGTTGGATTTAAGAGAAGATATTTGAAAAGGCCTGAATCGACCACTAATCACCGATTATCGTGGCGTTATAGTGGTCGAACGGCATCTTTCTTGCAACGAAAAGGTGAGATTACGGCTAGAGGCAGAGCAAAAAGGGTTAGGGTTTCGATTTCAAAAAAGAAGAGGGGGAAGGCTGATTTTCTGATTACTTTTAGACTTTTATTAGCCGTTTAAAATTGTGCGAAACAGCGTCGTTTGAAGCCTGATTAAGTGGCCTCAAAACGACGCCGTATGAGGCCGCCCGACCCGATCCGATTTAGCGTCCACAGGATCCGCGTGTTTTCGCGGTGATGGATAATTTGTGCGATTAGTCCCCATTCTCTGCGTTGTTATTCGATTAGACCCTAGCTACTTCTTATTTGTTTTTTAATTAGCCTCGGTAATTCAAGCGCGCTTTCAATTTGGTCCGACTCGAACGCTGCATTTTGGGCTTTGGAAATATTCGCTGGTTCGGTCCTTGACTATTTGGGCGCATCTTAATTTGGTCTTCAATTTGCTTAAATTGTTTCATTCATTTATAAAATAGCCTGGTAGTTTTATTTTTAATTCAATTAGGTATATTTTATTTATTTATCATATAAATGTTTGATTTCAAAATTTCCTAATTTCTTTATGCATATTATTTACATTAAATTTATATATTATTTACTTTGAATATTCACATATATATATATTAGTTAGTTTAAATTATTTCTACAAATTATTTTAAATTCTTCTTTATGTATTATTTATTTTAAAATGGTTTTGTGTATATATATTATTCATGGTAAACTTTTTTTTTATATTAGTAAATTAAGATTAAGTGTTAATTTAAGTTGCCTTTAAATTAATTATTTAAAAATCATTTTACCTATTATCTTATTATGAAAAATGTTTTGTATAATGTTTATCTTAAATATTTTATATCATTGCCCTCTATGTTATTTATTTTGAAATTATTTTGGTATATATTATTTATTATATTTTACATACCCTAGATTACTTTTATAATATCCATTTCAAATCTTTCATATATTATTTACCCAGAATTATTTTATGTTGTATTTCAGATTTTCTTATTGTTTATTTCGTTTTGTGGTAATCTGGATACTAGAATAAGATATTATGTGATTATTGATATTATGTGTATTGCAGTTCTTATTTTATGTTTGTTTGTATTTTGCGATTCAATAGTGTTGTATTTCACTTGTAAATAATTGCTCCGCATTGTATGTTATTATGCCATCGCGTTTTATTCACTTAAAAACATCATGTTTTAACACCATTCAATTTATAAAATCATTTTTACTCAAAGTTTGTAAATAAGGCAATGCTCGTGTTTGGACACTTCGAGAAAATCATGCCCTAACTTACTAGGTTTCGATTTTTCTCGTTAAATCCTGGCAATCGAGTACCCTTTTATCTTTTAAATCAAAATGTATAAGTTAAATAAAATACTTATTCTCGGGAATTCAAAAGTGTTGCGTCCTAACTCACTGGATGTGACATTTTGTTATCTCGAAATAAATATTTCCAAAATAAAGGCAATGTTCCGTATTTGTGAATTTTGAGAAATCGTGCCCTAACGTGCTGGGTTTCAGTTTTTCATTTGAAAAAAATACGAATATCCTTTTAAGATTTCACTCGTATTTTCTTAGCTTTAAAAACAAGGCAATATTTCGTGTTTAGAAATTCGAGAAAATCGTGCCCTAACGTGCTGGGTTTCGATTTTCCATTTGATCCCAAATAACGAAATACCCTTTTAAAATCTCAATGCATGAGTTTTGAAAATTTTGGGATGATCTAGAATTCAAAGACTGAAATTGTTGCATCCTAACGTGCTGGATGTGATATTTTATTCCTTCAGAACCAAAGAATCTTAATATTCAAACTCGAGTATCTTCAAATGGGTCAAAAAAGGTCGTATTTTAAAATCTTTTCAAGGTTTCGACATTAAGACATTAATCAATCAATTCGGTACCAATTTAGGGCATTACGAGGGTGCTAATCCTTCCTCGTACGTAACCGACTCCCGAACCTGTTTTCTTGGATTTCGTAGACCAAAATTATTGTTTTAATAAATCAAAATGTTTTATTAAAATAACCCATCTCAAGGTGATCCGATCACACCTCGAATCAAAGATCGGTGGCGACTCCATTTTTGTTTTTAAATTCGATCCCCTTTTTTTTAAAACTTTAAAAATGGTTTCGACAGCTTGGCGAATCCACTGGGGACTTCCAAAAAGAGAGTCAAGCCGTAAAATTGATTCATTTCTGTCCTTTTGTCGAAAATTGAAAATTTGATTCAAAAAATTACGATCCTATTATTGCATTCGTTCATATTGTTGTGATTACTGTGGTTCGGGTCTTATAGAATACTTTGGCATCATATTGCATGACCGTCGGGTCACACCCTTTTAAGTGGGAGTGAGAAGCTACTTCTTCGTGAGGTTTTCAGCTCCGTGCAGGATAGTGAATCGCTTTCGGGATACATCCGTACCTATGTATTCGTGAGATTTTCATCTCCGTGCAGCCATAGGGAAATGTATTCCTGGCCCTGAACTCGATGCTGTATGAGCCTATAATGGGTGAGGATCGAGGAATCTGCTGGTTCGGGTACCTCAACTTTAGAATCAAACCACATATAGAGAGACCTAGGAGCCTACCCTAGATAGAGCCACGCCAAACCCTAGTGGTCACCCGGACAGTTATTCTGTGTTGTTTATTTCTCTTGCACTAACGTGTTTTCTTTTGTTTTGATTGCATTGCATTACATCATCATAGACAGGAGGTGTTGATTAATATTCGATTGCTAAATAGAGGAGTTTGTCATAAGGAAATGGGTTACTTGATAAAGTGGATTATAATACGGTCGTTCGAACATAGTCCAGGTAAACAACGAGAGAAGGTTGATAGTCAGTAGAAGAATACAAGACTTTGCCCGAGGATTCAAGCTGACAAGGATTATTCGAGAGTCATCATGTCTCAATTTTCTTAAAGAAGCTTATGAACATCGCGGAGGATAAGTGAGTGAAGAGGTACGGCCTGGACCAAGCAACAAGGAGCTAGAAGAGGCATCTATTGAGAAAGTTCACGTGACACGACCATAACATTCGGATACGAAGAAAAGGATTGGCGACTTCACCTGGACTATGAGGACAAAGCCGCATATGTAATCCGTTTTATGTAAAGGAATTTATTTTCTAGAAAAGTTCTTCTAATGGAATTGAATTCAGAATTAACGCCTCTCTTTCTTTTTGCATTCATTCCATACATTTGCATTGCATTTCATGCATTTGCATCACATCGCATCATATGCATTAAAACTTGTAGAAAGGCTCTGATTAATTAAAAATCATTTCAGTTAACCTAGAAGATATGGAACAAAGGTTGAAGAGATTAGAGCAAAGGCAAATACTGATGCAAGAGCAGTTGGCCAAAATTCAACAGGATATGCGAGATCAAATGAATATGATGTGCCAGTTAACCCAATTACTAGGCGGAGGGCTTAAAAAAGGGAGTGGCCCAGTGGTCGACAGTGTGGATGATGATGAAGACATCGTTTATTCCCGATAAGTGCCCCGACTCAAGCAGGCGCGTATTCGCATGGGGTACCCATCATTATCGGACCCCAATGTCAGACTGATACCTCAGCCCTGTTGAACTTCCCGATGGGCTAAAGTTTCAACCCGAAGGATGATTGAGTCAAACCAGTTGTTCTGGCAGAAACAAAGGAAAGGGGAGAGTGGGCTTCAAGGGAAAAGGGTGTGAATAATACGAGTAGGTAATTACCAAGGGCCATTCAGAGCCGATTACAGTAAGCCAGCCAAGGACGGTAATTACCAGCCGTCAGGTCTCCTCAAGGCAAGAACCCAATCCAAGACCAAACTCAGAAAAACCCCAGTTCACACCTATTCCAATAACGTATGGGGAGTTATACCAAAGTTTATTTGATATGCATGATGTAGCTCCTCATTACCTGAAACCAATGCAACCCCCGTACCCCAAATGGTATGACCCAAATGCCCAGTGCGAGTACCATGCGGGGATCATAGGGCATTCGATAGAAAATTACCTGGCTTTCAAGAAATTGGTGGAAAAGTTCATCAGCATGGGTATTGTGAAGTTAGATGACGCGCCAAATGCAGAAATATGAACCTGGGAGCGTTTTGGACAATCGGACTGCGGAAGAAATTCCTGTAGTATTTAGAGCTTACCTAGAGTAATGTACAAAATGCACTTGTTGCTTTAAGCCTAGAAGCAATAAGATTTCTTTTATGAAATAGGCTTGTGTCCAGAATTTTTATTTCAATAAAATGCATCTTTTTGAGCAAATATTTTTATTCTTTACATCTCATACTGTACATTCTTTGGTTTTTTAGAATATTCTTTTATTCTTATTCATGACCATACCATACAAATAATCATCCTTAGAATTATTTATTCTTTGGATTCATTGCCTTCATGCCTAGGTACCCATATATCAATGACGTGAGCGACATTGTTACTGAATCCCTTTTTGAATGAGATATGGGTCTAGGGGATCTAAAGACTTTGAAGATGACAGAGATCGTAGCCTATCTTTTGATTTGTTAATGATGGTAGAACAAGATGAAAATAGACTCTACCTTGCAAGAGGTCAGTGGACGTTGCGAGCTTAGGAAAAGGATAAAGATCGAGGCCTAACTCACCACAAAAATAAGGTGAGACATCATTGAGCTATTTTCAAAAATTCCAAGATGTTTTCACACGATCATATCAAGGCACGCCAAGCTATTGAAACGTGGGTATGCTGTTAAGATTGGTGTTTAAAGAACCCATGCTAATGGTTTTACGATAGCCAAGCCAATCAAGAGAGCCGGGCTACCGGTCTACCCAAAAAGGGAAATCGCATCAAATGCCAAATTGAAGAAGACAGGACTTATGTGCCTCCTCCATTTTTTTCTATATGTGAGGCATAGATATTATGAGGCCGATCTTGTCAAAAGCATCTAGCCGACACCAATTCATCTTTGTGGTTGTCAATTGCTTCACTAAGAGGGTGAAGGTCGCTTCATATGCCAAAGTTGCAAAGTCAACAGTCGTCAAATTCAAATCCAAATCCAAACCCAAATCCAAATCCAAATTCAAATTCAAATTCAAAAAAGTGGTAATAAATAATGTCAGAAAGAAACATAATTGCACAATGTCAAAGATTTACGGTCTGTTCAAACATCAGGCACCATATCAGTGCAGCAAAAAAAACCATTCAATTTTTTTTGAAAAATGACTGAGACTTGTAAAGGTTGGGATAGAGAAGTTACCATTTACCCTCTATGTTTTTCTTGAACGTTGGCCAGGAACTTCGCCGGGGCAACACATTTCTCATTGGTTTCGCCCATTGAAGTCGAAATCCCTTTTTTCGAGTTTTATCAGAACTGAAGTTGGATGAGGTAGAATGGATCCAATCCCGATGTGATCAATCGAATTTGTGGAGAAAAGTTAATAGCTATCTGTTACAGACAGATGATGTGGGTTTGCGACGAAGAGGTTCATCCTAGAAAATTCTCAAAGGGGGACCTGATATTGAAGAAGATCCTTCATATACAAAAAGACTTCAGAGAAAAATGGAGGCCAAACTAGAAAAGACTTTATGTAGTGAAAAAAGGTCTATTCTGGAAACATTGACCAAAATGGATGGTGTGGATATGCCTAATCTGATGAATTCAGTCAAGAAGTACTTTATTTAAAGGAGAGGCCAAGGTGAAAACCCGCAAAAGGGGCACTTTGAAAAAAAAATTCAATCAAAAAGAAGAAAGAAAAAAGAGAGGCCAAGGTGAAAACCCGCAAAAGGGGCACTTTGAAAAAAAAAATTCAATCAAAAAGAAGAAATAAAAAAGAGAGGCCAAGGCGAAAACCCGCAAAAGGCGCTTTGAGACCAAAGGGATTTGAGTTGAAAACCCGAAAAGGGCAGCTCAAATTTTGATCGAAAGTAAGGCATACAGTAGTCTTGCTATACTTGAATTAACAATGAAGAAGTATGTTACGTCTTGGGGCATCGACAAAGTACTCTGGATCCCCTAAACGCATATCGAGCTTAAAATGGTCCTCAAGAAGTTGGAACAGAGAAGCTCAGGCTGCGATATCTGGGGCACCTAGTTTCTATTTTACCCATTTTAAATTTGTTATTTGTGATTATATTATTCTTTTCAAAATATGTTCACAATAAATTTCCTTCTTGATTGCGATTGCTATCTTTGCTTAGCTTATTTATTTCGAGCTATGCTTCTAATTAATTTCTTTCTTGTCCATTGTTATGATCTTTTACAAGCATTTCGCATTGAAATAATGATTAGTGGACTAATAATACTTTCATGAAAGGAGTTTCGCATATTACGCTGGAAGCTTCTGAATAATACAAGAACTTGAAACAGGACTATTGTTTAAAACTCACCAAGTGTGAGGGACAGAAATATCGGTGAAGGAAAAGTCTAAACTGAGACCATCTTTCCGGATTTTTTGTCAAAAATAGCGATTGAACAAAATGACAAGGTATTGCGTCAGTGATACAATCTCGACGAAAAATGGGCAATGTTAACCCAAGCGTAAAAGGGGAATCATTCGCAAGAAAAAATGATATTCTGTATCCATGCAAATGTCATGCATACACATGTGG
Source organism: Gossypium sturtianum (assembly GCA_025698515.1). NCBI lineage: Eukaryota > Viridiplantae > Streptophyta > Magnoliopsida > Malvales > Malvaceae > Gossypium > Gossypium sturtianum. The sequence goes on along the minus strand of CM046946.1, from coordinate 58,363,712 downwards.
TTAGGTCACCTGGGGAGTGATCAGTTGATTGAACAAGTTACAGTCCTCTACCTCTGAGTTGCGGTGGTATGGATGGAAAATGATACAAGTCCTATACGCTTGAATAGCAATGGGATGGATTGAAGAAGAAACAAATCCTACATTTTGAAGTCGTAAGGGGATGGATGGGAAAAGATTCAGATCCTGTACCCCTAAGTCACAATGAGATGAACCCTGAAGTTACAGTGGAGAAAATCTGTTGAATAAGATATAATTGTTTTCTCAGGTTTTCTATTGAGAATACCAGCCGAACAAGATGACATCACAATACATCAGTGATAAACAATGAGTGATGACACCTGAAATAGGAATCATTCTCATAACATTTTCGCATTTATATATCATAGCATGTCTAAATAGGAGCATTTGACTCATTTCGAGCATGGCATTCTAATTATTAGGCATAAGCATGTACCCATTCTACGAGTTATGTCCTCAAGAGAGCGATGTAGTAAGGTAGATTGAAGATAGCGGATCGGCATTCCACGAAGTTGCGGGAGCGGATCGAAGATACGATCGGCATTCACGAAGTTGCGAGGAAGCGATTGAAGATAGCAGATCGGCATTCACGAAGTTGCGAGAAGCGGATCAAAGATACGGATCGGCATTCACGAAGTTGCGAGGAGTAGATCGAATATAGCGAATCGGCATTCCACGAAGTTGCGGGAAGCGATTGAAGATACGAGATCGGCATTCCTAAAGTTGCGGGAAGCGGTCGAATATAGCGGATCGGCATTCCACGAAGTTGCGAGGAGCAAATCGAAGATAGTAGATCGGCATTCACGAAGTTGCGAGGAGTAGATCGAAGATACGATCGGCATTCACGAAGTTGCGGGGAGCGATTGAAGATAGCGAGATCGGCATTCACGAAGTTGCGAGGAGCGGTCGAAGATACAGATCGGCATTCACGGGATTCTGAGAGCAGATTGAATATAGCGAATCTGGCATTCTGAAGTTGCGGAAGCGAGATCAAAGATACGAGATCGGCATTCACGAAGTTGCGGAAGCGGTCGAATATAGCGAATCGGCATTCCCGAAGTTGCGGAAGCGATCGAAGATAGCGAATCGGCATTCCGAAGTTGCAAGAAGCGATCGAAGATACGATCGGCATTCACGAAATTACGAGAGAAGCGATTGAAGATATCGGATCGGCATTCACGAAGTTGCGGGAAGCGGTCGAAGATAGCAGATCTAGCATTTACGAAGTTGCGAGGAGTAGATCGAAGACATCGATCGGCATTCCGAAGTTGCGAGGAGCGATCGAAGATAGCGAGATCTAGAATTCTGAAGTTGCGATAGCGATCGAAGACATCAAATCGGCATTCACGAAGTTGTAGGAGCGGATCGAAGACATCGGATCTTGTCTCCACGAGTTTGCGATGGAGCGATTAAAAATAGCGAATCGGCATTCACGAAGTTGGGGAGCAGATCGAAGACATCAGATCTTGTCTCTCTGAAGTTGCGGCGGAGTAGATTGAAGCTACAAGGCTAATTTCCTTGAATTAGATCGAAGCTCTAGTTCTCATACCCCTGAAGATGTAGCGGGATGGAACGAAGCTACTCGAAGAAGAAAGGCACTGAAAGAGGTCAAGATTTGGCAAGACCGGGCAAAATTGGATTTTTTTTGAAGTCTTTGCTCCATTCTCGTTACACGACAATGAGCAAAGAGGGGCAGCTGTAGAAAGCCCATTTCGCCCGGGCCTGTCAGATTAAATTAAAAAAAACAATAATAAAAGTCCAAAACAGTCCATCTGCCATTACAAACCCAAATTAACAAGCCTAGTAATAAACAATTACAGATGGCCCATTATTAAACTAAACCCTAACCCATTTACAAGCTAGCATAAAACACCAAGCCTAAACCGGCCCGAACGGCCTAAACAGTTTCAGCAAGACAGAAACCCTAGAGAATTCCCGAGGCCTCCAGCGCCGCACGCGTGCCTCCACACGCGTCACCACGGGCACGCCACGCGCGAGCCTCCAGCGCCGCAACAGCTCCGTACCACAACGTCCACGCAATAGCCTCGTACGGCCTCCGTACTCCTCCACTGTGCATCATACACCTGTACAAGAGAACAAAAGAGAGCAAACACGACACAGCAAAAAATAGGAGATTTGTATTTTTCTTTTTTTAGATTTCCGACTATAAAATTCGAACAAAAAACGATTGTAACGGTTACGCACACAAACAGAGAGAAATAGGAAAGAAATATTGAATCAAAGGCAGAAAAATATCAAAAGGTTGTTTTTAAATCAAAAGGTTGTTTTTAAATATCTCTTTGCTTTCGCATTTTTTTTTTCTTTTCGGCATGTTTCTGTTCATTTGAGAATAAAAAGAATAAAGAATTTACCTTCGTAAAAGAGATCATCGGACGTCTTTCTTCGTCATAATCGAAGCGGAGAGGTCCTTTGAGGTTGGAAATATGGAAGCATTCGGTTGGGTTTAAGAGAAGATATTCGAAAAGGCCTGAATCGACCACTAATCGTCGATTATCGTGGCGTTATAGTGGTCGGACGGCATCTTTCTTGCGACAAAAAGGTGAGATTATGGCTGGAGGCAGAGCAAAAAGGGTTAGGGTTTCGATTTCAAAAGAGAAAAGAGGGAAGGCTGATTTTCTGATTACTTTTAGGCTTTTATTAGCCTTTTAAAATTGTGTGAAACGGCGTCGTTTGAAGCCTGATTAAGTGGCCTCAAAACAACGCCGTATGAGGCCGACTGACACAATCTGATTCAGCGTCCACAGGATTCGCATGTTTTCGCGGTGATGGATAATTTGCGCGATTAGTCCCCCTTCTCTGCGTTGTTATTCGATTAGACCCTAGCTACTTCTTATTTGTTTTTTAATTAGCCTCGGTAATTCAAGCGCGCTTTCAATTTGGTCCGACTCGAACACTGCGTTTTGGGCTTTGGAAATATTCACTGGTTCGGTCCTTGACTATTTGGGCGCATCTTAATTTGGTCCTCAATCTTGCTTAAACTGTTTCATTCATTTATAAAATAGCCTGGTAGTTTTATTTTTAATTCAATTAGGTATATTTTATTTATTTATCATATAAATGTTTGATTTCAAAATTTCCTAATTTCTTTATGCATATTATTTACATTAAATTTATATATTATTTACTTTGAATATTCACATATATATATATATTAGTTAGTTTAAATTATTTCTACAAATTATTTTAAATTCTTCTTTATGTATTATTTATTTTAAAATGGTTTTGTGTATATATATTATTCATGGTAAACTTTTTTTTTATATTAGTAAATTAAGATTAAGTGTTAATTTAAGTTGCCTTTAAATTAATTATTTAAAAATCATTTTTCCTATTATCTTATTATGAAAAATGTTTTGTATAATGTTTATCTTAAATATTTTATATCATTGCCCTCTATGTTATTTATTTTGAAATTATTTTGGTATATATTATTTATTATATTTTACATACCCTAGATTACTTTTATAATATCCATTTCAAATCTTTCATATATTATTTACCTAGAATTGTTTTATGTTGTATTTCAGATTTTCTTATTGTTTATTTCGTTTTGTGGTAATCTGGATACTAGAATAAGATATTATGTTATTCTTGATATTATGTGTATTGCAGTTCTTATTTTATGTTTTTTTGTATTTTGCGATTCAATAGTGCTGTATTTCACTTGTAAATAATTGCTCTGCATTGTATGTTATTATGCCATCGCGTTTTATTCACTTAAAAACATCATGTTTTAACACCATTTAAGTTATAAAATCATTTTTACTCAAAGTTTGTAAATAAGGCAATGCTCGTGTTTAGACACTTCGAGAAAATCGTGCCCTAATTTACTAGGTTCCGATTTTTCTCGTTAAATCCTTGCAATCGAGTACCCTTTTCTCTTTTAAATCAAAATGTATAAGTTAAATAAAATACTTATTCTCGGGTGTCGAAACCATTTTTTATCGAGTTTTGAAATACGGGAATCGACTTTAAAAAATATGGAGTCGCCACCAATCCTTTTTGTTTAGGTGTGATCGGGTCACCTATAAAATAAATTTTGGTCTACGAATTTCAAGAAGAAAATAGGTTCAGGAGTCGGTTTTCTGCAAGGAAGGATTAGCACCCTCGCAACGCCCAAAATTGGTACCAAATTGATTAATTGATGTCCTAATGTTGAAAAAATTTGAAATGATTTTGAAATTCTGTTCTCTTTTTTTTTATAATTTTAAATAACTTGATTGAATATTGAGATTCCCTTGTTCCGAAGGAATAGAGTATCACATCCAGTACGATTGGATACGACAATCTAAGTCCTCGAATTCGAGATCATCCCCAAAATTCTCCAAGCACATGTATTGAAATTTTGAAAGGGTATTTGGTTATTTGGACAAACAAAAACCACACCCAAAGACGATTAGGCACGATTTCTTGAATTTCCAAGCGCACAAACATTACCTTATTTTGAAATTATGGACAAAATTTGAAAGGATATTCATTTATTTGGTCAAACAAAAAACCACACCCAAAGACGATTGGGCACGATTTCTTGAATTTCCAAGCGCACAAATATTACCTTATTTGAAAATATGGACAAAACTTGAAAGGGTATTTGGTTATTTGGACAAACAAAAAACCACACCCAGCACGATTGGGCACGATTTCTTCGAATTTCCAGACGCACAAATATTACCTTATTTTGAAAATATGGACAAAATTTGAAAGGATGTTCGTTTATTTGGTCAAACAAAAAACCACACCCAGCACGATTAGGCACGATTTCTTCGAATTTCCAAACGCATAAATATTACCTTATTTTGAAACTTTAAATAAGTGATTTAAAAAACGACTCAAAATACTTTTATTGAATCATGAGAAACAGTAATATAATATGAAAGAATAATATGCGAATATAACATTTATACAAATGGATGACAAGAAAAATAATATGAATATACAATTCAATATAAAATCAATAATCTCACAACTCTTATTTTGGAAATACCAACACTATTAATTAAGAAATAACGAAAGCTAAAAATATAGCTAAGTGAAAACGAGTTAAACTTAAATATAGCATATTTAAAAATAATAAGCAAATAATAAGTGTCAGTTTAAGTAATATATGTAAATAAATAAAAGAAACTTAAGATAAAATAATGTACATACAAAAATAATAATAATATATAAACATGTGTAGAATAAGTAAATATAATTTTGAAGAAATAAATTATACACATAACAGATATATATATAAAATAATATAAAATATATACATAAAAATAATTTAATATAAATATTATGTATATATAAAAAGTATATATATAGAATTAATGAAAATAACGTGTAAATAAAATAAATAATAGCTAAAACAATTTAAAATCTTTTATATTAAATATTAATTAAAAGAATAATTAAAGAGATCAATAAACAGATAATTAACTAAATAATTTAAGGATTATATTGAAAATCAGAGCGAAAATAGAGGGCTAAAAGGCAATAAATCAAAAATGAAATCTAAAAGGGTTAAAACACAAGGTGCATAAATTAAAGAGGATTAAAAGCGCAATTTTCCCAAGTTGTTAAGCGCAACGTTTAAATAGGAGCTAGATTAAAACTGTGACAAATTACTGGGCAAAATTTTAAAAAATGAAAAGAAATGAAAGGGCCTAATTCGAATAGCGGCGCGAAAAAGGAAGGATCAGACGCGCAAATATCCCAAAATTTAAGAAGGCGCGGATCCTTCCTTTGGATCGGGTCGAGCACGCGGGTTAAGCACCAAACGGTGCCGTTTTGGCACTTGAACACCAAAGACCCAAACGACGCCGTTTTATTTGCTGTTAAAACCTAGAAAAAGAATGGCAATCTACCATTTCCCAAAAACCCGAAAAAAATCCTTCAACAGGTTTCGGAGCCCTTTTTCTTAAAACTTTCAGCCTCTTCGTCTTCTCAGTCGACTCGTGGGCTTCATCGGTGCTTAATGCACCTCCACCACCGTCGCAACCAGACCCAGGATCCGCGACCCTTAGATCGGAGAGGTAAAACCTGGTTAGACTAAATCGCTACCAAACAACAGGTATGAACCCTTTTCTTTTGTTTGTTTTACTTTTATTGAAAACAGAAACGAAACGGAAAAAGAAAAAATCGGAATAGAAAGCAACCTTCTTTCTTTAAATCTCTTTCTGTATTTCTTTGTATATTCGTAGATCGTGAAGAGCCCCTGTTACAGATATTTTCTTCGGTTTTTATAGCTGAAAAGAAAAATAAAAGGAAAAAAATAAAATACAATATTCTCTTTTTCTCTCTGTTTCTTTGTTATTTTAAATGCGATTTGCAGTGCACGAAGGAGCGCGACGGAGGCGTGGGCGGCGCGTCGACGGAGGTCTGTCTTTTGGAGGCTACGGGTGCGCGTGGTGGCGTGGAGGTGTCACGGAGGCCGTGCGCGCGGGCGTGGCGGGCGTTGGAAGCTTGCGTGGCTGGAGGTGCTGCGGCGCAAAGGGGAACCCTTGGGTTTTCTGGTTGTTTTTTTTTTTAGTAATTTCGGCTAGGTTAGACATTGGGCCGTGTAATGGGTCTATTGGACCTGCTGTTAAACCTTTGGGTCATTGTAATTCTTTTGGGTTTGTAAAAAAAAGCATTTCGACGGATTTATTTAAAAGACTTTTGTTATTTTTATGGTTTAATGGATTGGTTAATGGGCCCCGGGCAAATTTTGGGCCCTACAGCTGCCCCTCTTTGCTCATTGTCATGTAACGGGAATAAAGCAAAGACTTTAAAGAGAGCCAAATTTGCCTGGTCTTGTAAGATCTTGACTTCTTGGCACTTCTTTTCTTCAAGTAGCCTCACTTCGTCTTTCAGGGTATGGGAAATGATGTCTCAACTTGCTCCAGCAGAATTTCATGGAGAAGAGATTTGTAACATCCATCTTCTCTACTGAAACTTCAAGGAAATAAGGATGGATCCTCAATGTAATCTCAGGGAGGAGGGATTTGTAGCTTCAACCTGCTCCATTGGGACTTCGAGGTGATAAGAATTCAGAGGGAAGAGATTTGTAATTTCGATCTTCTCACTGAAACTTCTCGAAAATATTGGTTGGTCCTCAATGTAATCTCAGGGAGGAGGGATTTGTAGCTTCAACCTGCTCCACTGGGACTTCGAGGTGATAAGATTTGTATCTTCGATCTGCTTCGCTCAGGAAGGCAAGATCCTCTATCTTCAACCTGCTCCACTGCAAACTCAGGGAGACAAGATTTGATGTCTTCGATCTGCTCCTGCAACTTCAGGATTGCCAGATCTTCTATCTTCGATCCGCTTCGCTCAGGAAGGCAAGATCTACTATCTTTTGTCTGCTCCAATGCAAACTCAGGGATGCCAGACTGATGGCTTAAATCTGTTCCACTACTGTTTAGGGAGACCAGATTTACTGTTCGATCTTGGTCTACTACTGCTTAGGGTGACAAGATCTACAATCTTCGACCTATTCCACTGCTGGTCAGGGAGATAGGGCTGGTGGCTTAAATCTGCTCCACTACTGCTTAGGGGGACAAGATTTGCCGTTCGATCTTGGTCCACTACTGCTTAGGGCGACAAGATCTACAATCTTCGACCTATTCCAATGCTTGTCATGGAGATAGGGCTGGTGGCTTAAATCTGCTCCACTACTGCTTAGGGAGACAAGATTTTCCATTCGATCTTGGTTCCCTACTGCTTAGGGTGACAAGATCTACAATCTTCGACCTATTCCAATGCTTGTCATGGAGATAGGGCTGGTGGCTTAAATCTGCTCCACTACTTCTTAGGGAGCCAAGATTTGCCGTTCGATCTTGGTCCACTACTGCTTAGGGCGACAAGATCTACAATCTTCGACCTATTCCAATGCTTGTCATGGAGATAGGGCTGGTGGCTTAAATCTGCTCCACTACTACTTAGGGAGACAAGATTTGTCATTCGATCTTGGTTCCCTATTGCTTAGGGTGACAAGATCTACAATCTTCGACCTATTCCACTGCTGGTCAGGGAGATAGGGCTGGTATCTTCGATCAGCTTCACTCAGGAAGGCAAGATCTGATGTCTTCGATCTGTTCCTGCAACTTCAGGATTGCCAGATCTGCTATCTTAGATCTACTTCGCTTAGGAAGGCGAGATCTTCGAATTCACCAATGTTGTGAGACCGTCCTCTGGGGAACTTGTCCTGTAAAATCAGTTTTATGTGTTTATGCTTATGCAAAATGGTTAGGATGCAATGATCAGAATAAATCTAATGCTCCTAACTAAATGTATTGTGGACGACATTTGCATGAATGCAGAATGTCATGAGAATGATTTCTTACAATGATTAGGATGCAATGATCAGAATGAATCAAATGCTCCTAACTAAATGTGTTTTTTATGAATGTAGAATTTCATGAGAATGATCCCTTTTTAAATGCTTAGGGTTGTCATCGCTCATTGTTTATCAGGGCTATATCAGCGATGTCTTATCTTTCGCGATCTTGTTAATTTGGTATTCTTGATGAAAACCCGAGAAAACAAATATCTTGCTCAACGAATTTGCCCCATTGTAAACCGGGTTCATCTCATTATGACACAGGGGTATAGGATGCGCATCGACTTCCATCCCATTGTGACTCCTAAACGTAAGATTTGTTTCTTCTTCAATCCATCCCATTGCTATTCAAAGGTATAAGATCTGTATCAGCTTCTATTTATTGATCACTCCCCGGGTGACCCAACCAGATGTGTATGCATGATTACCCATTTTCGTCAAGATTATATCACCAACTATTTTTAACAGAAAATCCAATGAGATAGCCTCAACTTAGACTCTTCCTTAAACTTGGTGAGTTTCAAAACAATAGTCCTATTTTGAGTTCTTGTATTATTTAGAAGTTCCTAGAGTAATATGCGAAACTTCTTTTGTGAAAGTGTTATTAGTCCACTAATTGTTATTTCAATGCAAAATGCCTGAAAAAGATCATAACCATGGACAAGAAGGAAATTAATTAGGAACATAGCTCGAAACAAATAAGTTAAGCAAAGATAGCAATCGCAATTTAGAAGGAAATTTATTGTGAACATATTTTGAAAAGAATAATATAATCATAAATAACAATGGGTAAAATGGAAACTAGGTGCCCCAGATATCGCAGCCTCAGCTTCTCTATTCAAACTTCTTGAGGACCATTTTAAGCTCAATATGTGTTTAGGGGATCCGGAGTACTTTGTCGATGCCCCAAGACATAGCATACTTCTTCATTGTTAATTCAGGCATAGCAAGACTGCTGTATGCCCCACTTTGATCAAAATTTGAGCCGCCCTTTTCGAGTTTTCAACTCAAATCCCCTTTGGTCTCAAGGCGCCCTTTGCGGGTTTTCACCTTGGCCTCTCATTTTTCTTCTTTTTCTTTCTTTTCATTTTTTTTACTCTTTGAAAAACTTCTTATTGAATTCTGAATTCACCGGATTGGGCAGGTTTTTGCTATCTATCTCAGACAATATCCATGCTTCCCCAAAACAGGCATTCTTTGCTGCATAAAGTTTTTCCCAGTTTGGCATCCACTTTCTTCTGAAGTCCCTTTTGCATGGGAAAAATCTTCTTCAAAGCCCTATCATGAAATTTTCTAGGGTGAATCATTTTTGTTGTGAGCTCGCATTATCTGACCGTGATAGATAGTTTTTAACATTTTCTCTTTAAATTCAACTGATCATATTGAGATTGGATCCATTCTGCCTCATCCGATTTCAGCTCTGAAGGAATTCGATTCCAATGGGCAAAACCAATGAGAAATGTGTTGTCCCGGACAATCTTGGCCAACGTTTGATAAGCATAGAGGGTAAATAGTAACTTTTGTATGCCAATCTTTACAAGTCTCGATCTTTTTATGATCTTTTGTTTTTCTTTTGGTTGCTTTTCTTTGCACCGATATGTGGCACCTAATCTTTGAACAGACCGCAGACTTTTGACATTGTGCGGTTGAATGTGATTTTTTTGACATTTTTTTTATTCTTTCTTTCTTTTTTCTTTTTTCTCTTTTTTTTGTTCTAATGACTATCGACTTTGTAATATTGGCACATGAAGCAACTTTTACCATCTTAATGAAGTAACCGACATCTACGAAAATGAATCGATGTTGGCTAGAAGCTTTTGATGAGGCTGTCTTGGTAACATCTATGCCCCACATATAGGAAATCTTATTTCTGCATTGAGCTAAGCTTTGATCTTCATCTCCTTCCTTGGCTCGCGACGTAGGATCTATTTTTCATCCAGTATTAACAAATCAGAAGATATGTTACAATTTCTGTCATCTTCAAAGTCTTGAGATCCCTTAGACCCATATTTCATTCAAAAAGGGAGTCAGGAACAGCGTCGCCCATGTCATTGATATCTAGGGACCCATTATGGTGCGAAGGTAAATTCAAAAATGATTATTTGTATGGTATGATAAAGAATGAAAGAATATCTAAATAGTAATCCAAAGTACGAAAGAATCTATAAATAGAAAGAATGGAAAAATATTTGCTCAAAAAGATGCATTTCATTGAAATAAGGATTCTGAACACAAGCCTATTTCACAAAATGACTCTTATTACTTCTAGACTGAAAGCAATAAGCATGTTTTGAATATTACTCTAGATTAGCCTTAAAAATACACGTCTCTTCTAGAGTCCTATTGTTCAAAACACTCTCAAGTATATAAAGGCCGATGCTTGGAAAACTTTTATTCCTTGGTTCACTCTTTGGATATGCCATTGGTGTTCTGACTTCCCGATTTCTAGGCCTCTGATGACTTCTTTAAGAAATCGTAACTCTTTTGCCCCCTCCTTCAATTATCGCAACCTACTGCTCGGGTCGACTCATCGAACTTCAAAACCGCTATTTTAATAAGCCTCTCCACCAATTTTTTAAATACAATGCAGTTATTGATTGAGTGACCCGTTATTCCCGCGTGATACTCACATTGAGCATTCGAATCATACCATTTGGGGTATGGGGGTTGTATTGGTTCCATGTAATGAGGAGCCACCATATGTGCATCAAATAGGCTTTGATACAACTCCCTATATGTCATTGGATTTGGTGTAAACTGGAGTTGCTTTGCACTAGATTCTTGTTTTGATGAGCCCTGATGACCAGTGGTCATAGCCCTCAGTTGATCTGCAGTGACTGATTTGGAACACTTGCTCAAGCTGTTCACTTCATTTTCCCTATTTCTCGGGGCTGATCTTTTGACACCTTCTCTTGCCTCTATCCTTCCACTTTTTATGGCATTCTCAATCATTTCTCCAGTCATTACGATGTCTGAGAAGCTCTTCGTAGTGCTCCCTAGCATATGAGTGATAAATGGGGCCTTCAGTGTATTAATAAAGAGCATTGTGGTCTCTTTCTCTAGAAGTGGTGGCTGGACTTGGATGGCAACCTCTCTCCACCGCTGCGCATACTGTCTAAAACTTTTATTCGCCCTTTTCTCCATGTCTTGAAGAGTAATCCTATCGAGAGTCATGTCTGTCACATGACTATACTGCTTCATAAATGCTTGAGCCAAATCTCTCCATGAGCCAATTCTGGCACGACTCAACTGGTTATACCATTTAGCCGCGGCTCCCACCAGGATATTCTGGAAGCAATGAATCAACAGTTGGTCATTGCTAATGTATCCCGTTATTCTTCTACAAAACATGGTAATATGAGCCTCGGGGCAACTTTTCCCATTATACTTATCAAATTCAGGCATTTTGAACTTGTATGGGAGCACCAAGTCTGGGACCAAGCTTAAATCTTTGGCGTCAATTCCGTGAATGATTACGGCACTTTCGATCGCTTTAAACTTCTCCTCCAACCGTTTATATCTATCTTCTAGCTGTTTTGGCTATTCTGCTTTTGTCCTCTGTCCTTCAGCTATTTCATCCAAATCAGGGACATTAGTAATGATTGGATTATTTCGAACTGGGCGATTTGGAGGAGGTTGAAGCATCAGCTTGGAATTGTTGAGGCCTGACTGTGATAGATGGCCTTTGTACAGTCACTTCAGGTAGTGTTTGTACATGTGGTGGAGTAAAATCCTGAGGATATTGATGATACTCAGTATTCTCCTCAATATTAATCATCGGGTTCTTTCCTTTATCCATAAGCCCCTTCAACAACTGCGTCATCTGAGTCATCATATTTCCCTGAGCTTCCATCATTTTGTCCATCATATCCTGCTTTGAATCTTAGTGATTTGCTCTTGCATTTCTTTGTTGAAGTTTTTCTTGCATCTCCCTTTGGAGTTGTTCAAGTTTTCTAATCTCGATCCATGTCCTTCGTCTTGGCTCAAGATGCAAGTAGGGATGTTTGGTTTTATCGGTGTCGAGTTAATCTTTGAAATAATTTCAACCAATCAGGGTCTTCTCATGAAATCTAATGCATATGATGTAATGCCATGTGAATGTATGCCATGGATGCAAAAGGTATCGATTCTAATTCAATTTCCATTAGAAAACTTTTCTAGAGGGCAAAATTATTTACATGAAACATATTACAAATATACGGACAACCGTATTGTATTCTGTTTTATGACAAACTTTCTAATTTGGTAATCTAATACGAATCGACACTCTTTTAGATATGAGATGATATGTGATGTGATCATAACCAAAACAAAATGAAACACATTAGTAAGAGATAAAAGTAAACAAAAAGAAACCAGTAGAGTACTTATTCGGATGACCACTATGGTTTATTGCAGCACCATTCAGAGTGGGCTTTTAGGGTTTACTATATGTGGTTTAGTTCTAAAGAATAGGTACCTGAACCAGCAGATTCCTCAATCTTCACCCATTATAGGCTCATATGGATTGAGTTCAGTTCAGGGGAATACATTTCCCTATGACCATGCGGAGATGAAAATCTCACGAAGCACATAGGTACAGATGTATCCCGGAAGCAGTCCACTAGCCCATGCGGAGGTGAAAACCTCACGAATGCATAGTTTCTCACTCCCACTTAAAGGTGTAACCACAACGGTCATGCAATGCCAAAGTATTTTATGAGACCCGACATTATTGCAATCATAGCACAAATAAATGCATCAAAAAAAAAATTTGATTTTCCAAAACAATTTTCCAAATTTTCAATCAAAAGGACAAAAATTAATCAATTTATGGCCTGACTCTCAACCAGTCACCAGTGGAGTCGCCAAGCTGTCGAAAGCATTTTTTCTCGTGTTTTGAAAAACGGGAATCGACTTTAAAAAATATGGAGTCGTCACTTATCCTTTTTGTTTAGGTGTGATCGGGTCACCTATAAAATAAATTTTGGTCTACGAATTTCAAGAAGAAAACAGGTTCGGGAGTCGGTTACGTGCAAGGAAGGATTAGCACCCTCGCAACGCCCAAAATTGGTACCAAATTGATTAATTGATGTCCTAATGTTGAAAAGTTTGAAATGATTTTGAAATTCTGTTCTTTTTTTATAATTTTAAATAACTTGATTGAATATTGAGATTCCCTTGTTACGAAGGAATAGAGTATCACATCCAGCACGATTGGATACGACAATCTGAGTCCTCGAATTCGAGATCATCCTCAAAATTCTCCAAGCACATGTATTGAAATTTTGAAAGGGTATTTGGTTATTTGGACAAACAAAAAACCACACCCAGCACGACTGGGCACGATTTCTTTGAATTTCCAAACGCACAAATATTACCTTATTTTGAAAATATGGACAAAATTTGAAAGGATGCTCGTTTATTTGGTCAAACAAGAAACCACACCCAGCACGATTGGGCATGATTTCTTCGAATTTCCAAATGCACAAATATTACCTTATTTTGAAAATATGGACAAAATTTGAAAGGGTATTTGGATATTTGGACAAACAAAAAACCACACCCAGCACGATTGGGCACGATTTCTTCGAATTTCCAAACGCACAAATATTACCTTATTTTGAAAATATGGACAAAATTTGAAAGGATGTTCGTTTATTTGGTCAAACAAAAAACCACACCCAGCACGATTGGGCACGATTTCTTCGAATTTCTAAACGCACAAATATTACCTTATTTTGAAACTTTAAATAAGTGATTTAAAAAACGACTCAAATTGCTTTTATTGAATCATGAGAAACAATAATATAATATGAAAGAATAATATGCGAATATAACATTTATACAAATGGATGACAAGAAAAATAATATGAATATACAATTCAATATAAAATCAATAATCTCACAACTCTTATTTTGGAAATACCAACATTATTAATTAAGAAATAACGAAAGCTAAAAATATAGCTAAGTGAAAACGAGTTAAACTTAAATATAGCATATTTAAAAATAATAAGCAAATAATACGTCTTAATTTAAGTAATATATGTAAATAAATAAAAGAAACTTAATATAAAATAATGTACATACAAAAATAATAATAATATATAAACATGTGTAGAATAAGTAAATATAATTTTGAAGAAATAAATTATACACATAACAGATATATATATAATAATATAAAATATATACATAAAAATAATTTAATATAAATAATTTGTATATATAAAAAGTATATATATAGAATTAATGAAAATAACATGTAAATAAAATAAATAATAGCTAAAACAATTTAAAATCTTTTATATTAAATATTAATTAAAAGAATAATTAAAGAGATCAATAAACAGATAATTAACTAAATAATTTAAGGATTATATTGAAAATCAGAACGAAAATAGAGGGCTAAAAGGCAATAAATCAAAAATGAAATCTAAAAGGGTTAAAACACAAGGTGCGTAAATTAAAGAGGATTAAAAGCGCAATTTTCCCAAGTTGTTAAGCGCAACGTTTAAATAGGAGCTAGATTAAAACTACGACAAATTACTGGGAAAAATTTTAAAAAATGAAAAGAAATGAAAGGGCCTAATTCGAATAGCGGCGCGAAAAAGGAAGGATCAGACGCGCAAATATCCCAAAATTTCAGAAGGCGCGGATCCTTCCTTTGGATCGGGTCGAGCACGCGGGTTAAGCACCAAACGGTGCCGTTTTGGCACCTGAACACCAAAGACCCAAACGACGCCGTTTTATTTGCTGTTAAAACCTAAAAAAAGAATGGCAATCTGCCATTTCCCAAAAACCCGAAAAAAATCCTTCAACAGGTTTCGAAGCCCTTTTTCTTAAAACTTTCAGCCTCTTCGTCTTCTCAGTCGACTCTTGGGCTTCATCGGTGCTTAATGCACCTCCACCGCCGTCGCAACCAGACCCAGGATCCGTGACCCTTAGATCGGAGAGGTAAAACCTGGTTAGACTAAATCGCTACCAAACAACAGGTATGAACCCTTTTCTTTTGTTTGTTTTACTTTTATTGAAAACAGAAATGAAACGGAAAAAGAAAAAATCGGAATATAAAATAACCTTCTTTCTTTAAATCTCTTTCTGTATTTCTTTGTATATTCGTAGATCGTGAAGAGCCCCTGTTACAGATATTTTCTTCGGTTTTTATAGCCGAAAAGAAAAATAAAAGGAAAAAAATAAAATACAATATTCTCTTTTTCTCTCTGTTTTGCTGTTGTTTTCGTCTGATTTGCAGGTACGAAGGAGGCATACGGAGGCGTGGGCGTGGCGCGTCACGGATTTTGTCTTGGCGCTGGAGGCTACGGGTGCGCGTGGTGACGTGGAGGTGTACGGAGACCTTACGCGCGGACGTGGCGGGCGCTGGAAGCTTGCAGCGCTGGAGGATGCCGTGCAAAAAGGGGAACCCTAGGGTTTCCTAGTTGTTGTTGTTTTTTTTTAGTAATTTGGGCTAGGTTAGACATTGGGCCGTGTATTGGGTCTATTGGACCTGTTGTTAAACTTTTGGGTCATTGTAATCCTTTTGGGTTTGTAAAAAAACTGTTTATGGATTGTTTAAAAGACTTTTGTTATTTTTATGGTTTAATGGATTGGTTAATGGGCCCCGGGCAAATTTTGGGCCCTACATTGAGAATTCAAAAGTGTTGCCTCCTAACTCACTGGATGTGACATTTTGTTATCTCGAAATAAATTCGTGAATTTTGAGAAATCGTGCCCTAACGTGCTGGGTTTCGGTTTTTCATTTGACCAAATAACCGAATATCCTTTTAAGATTTCACTCATATTTTCTTAGCTTTAAAAACAAGGCAATATTTCGTGTTTGGAAATTCGAGAAAATCGTGCCCTAACGTGCTGGGTTTCGATTTTCTGTTTGATCCCAAATAACGAAATACCCTTTTAAAATCTCAATGCATGAGTTTTGAAAATTTTGGGATAATCTAGAATTCGAAGACTGAAATTGTTGCATCCTAACGTGCTGGATGTGATATTTTATTCCTTCAGAACCAGAGAACCTTAATATTCAAACTCGAGTATCTTCAAATGGGTCAAAGAAGGTCGTATTTTAAAATCTTTTCAAGGTTTCGACATTAAGACATTAATCAATCAATTCGATACCAATTTAGGGCGTTACGAGGGTGCTAATCTTTCCTCGTACATAACCGACTCCCGAACCTGTTTTCTTGGATTTCATAGACCAAAATTATTGTTTTAATAAATCAAAATGTTTTATTAAAATAACCCATCTCAAGGTGATCCGATCACACCTCGAATCAAAGATCGATGGCGACTCCATTTTCGTTTTTAAAGTCGATCCCCATTTTTCAAAACTTTAAAAATGGTTTCGACATAATGTCGAAAACATAAGTACATGAAAATTTGTTACATGATGAGCTCATCCTTGTTTCTTGATATTCACATGAATTACGTGACTAACATGTTTCTTGAGATTATATGTGTTTAGGCAAATTGTCAAATTTCTTTGGATGAATTTTGCATGCTTACTTTAAATGTAAATGAATGGTAAGTTAATTTCCCATCATACGAACTTACTAATATGCTTACCCTGTATTATTTTTCCTGTTTTATAGTAATTTGGAAGCTCGAAGTGGTTGGAAGCTGGTCGGAGCATCATCACACTATCCTTCGGCTCATTTCGGTATATGTAAAGAACTAGATTTTGGTATAATGGAATGTATAGGTGCAAATGGGTCATTGATGACAAATATGTGTTTTGGTTATAAATAGCCATTGGAATGGCTTGAGTTGGACATACTTTTGTTATGTATATATATGTGTGGCTTCTTCATGTTTGTTGTGTTTGATGTGGTTGAGTGATGGATAAGTTATAGGCATATTGATGTATGAGATGAGATAGTATAGTTGGTATAAGTAAGCAAATAGATGTTTTGATTAATATGGTAAATTTGAATGTTGAGAAATGAGGTATATGACATGATTATGACTTGGTTTTGGTTTAGTTTAAATGTCTTGGATTGGTTATTATTGTGTTAAAATGTTAATGTAGGTAGAAGACCAAATGGGTGAGAAATATGACTTAGAAATGACCTTATTTCGTCCACACGGGTAGAGACACGGGCCTGTGTCTCAGCCGTGTGTGACACACGGCCTAGCACATGGGCGTGTGGTTTGGCCGTGTGTCCCCTACATCTTTAAAATTTCAAAACAGAATGCTCAGAATTGATCATACGACCTGGCACACGGGTGTGTGGCTTGGCCGTGTGACCCCTGCACTTACACACGGCCTAGCACACGGGCGTGTGACTTGGCTGTGTGACCCAAGTCAGTGAGTTACACGGGTACAGACACGGGCTGGGACACAGCCGTGTGCCCTACTGTGAATACCCACACGGCCTGAGACACTGGCGTGTCTCTTGACCGTGTGAGCCACATGGCCTAACCACACGGGCGTGTGTCCCCTGCACTCTTAGAAAATTTTAAAGTTTTGTGAAAAATTCTCTGAGTACCCGATTTAGTTCCGACCTATTTCTAATGTATGTTTTGAGCCTTGAAGGCTTAAATAAGGGACAATATGATTGCATATGATTGATTTCTAATATGATTGACAAATGATATTAAATGTTTGTTTCTGATCTGTAAATTCTGGTAATGCTCCGTAGCCCTGTTCCGGCGACGGATATGGGTTAGGGGTGTTACAAGAAAAATAAATAAATAAATAAAAGAGCGACCTTTTTAAAACTCTATTCTTTTTTTTTGTATTCGATTTTTTTTGCGTGTTACAAAGATCGATTTTTATAACCTAAATAATATTACAATATATGTTTTTTTTTTTCGATTGCTTGTTTATGCTTATTTTCCTTTTTTGTGTTTCTTGCAGGGGCGATGGAAGTCAACGGGGTTGCTGCTGCCGTTTTGGTGGGGGAAGGTTTCGGCGCAGCATCCGCTGACATGTCGGGGAGTGGCGCGGCGGGAGGCTAGAGCAACTAGGGTTTCTGCTGAAAGATTAGGATTTTGGGCCAATGGGCCTCTCTTTATATTTGGGCTTGTAATAATTTTTTTGGGCTCTCGGGCCTTGTTAATGGACTGTTATTTTTTTGCCGTTATTTTGTTATTGGGCCCAGACAAAATTGGGCTCTTACATATAGTTTATAAATTTTATGTATACAAATTTATAAATATATAAAATTACTAAGTATGTCTAGAATGAACATGGACAAATGGTTGTTTAGATGGATTTGAATATGTTCATATTCATTTTAGTTGTAATTTTTTTTTATACTTTTTTATTAATTTATATATTTAAATTTTTTAAAATGTTTTTATATATTTTTAAATTTTAAAATAATAATATAAATAACTTGATATTTTTTAAAAAATTTCAAATATATAAAATTACTAAAAACAAATTTAGAATGAATCTAGATAAATAGTTGTTCATATCAAATATATCAAGACAATAATTTGTCTAAGTTCATTCTTAATGTGAAGGATATATATTAATATTAATATTAATATTTTTAATTATTATATAAGAGATTATCACATGTTATCGTCTAGTTGACTATTAATGTAACATTATCATAAACTAACAGTGTTAGTGTTACAAATCAAACTATGTGATGAAATAGGCTACAACTAAATAAAAAAAATACCTTAAATGGATAAATTCAGGATGAAAATATATATTACCCGAATAATATACTTTTAATAATTGTTTTTTTTTACTGATTGAGTTTTAACTCGATTGGCATGGGTATTATTAAATATGAGTTCGAGTGCATTGAAGCACATTATCCTACTACTTAAGAGTTAGGAGGAGGTAATGACTAATTCTAAACATTGTAAGTAGTTTAGGCATTCTCTTAAAAGGGTGAATAGAATTTAAAAAAAATATTTTTTCTCTCTTGTACAACAAATATTAATGATATGATGGTTAATGAAGTTTATTATTTTAAACATCACTTGAGTTCGAATTGTATTAATTACTTTATTGTTTGGGCTTGCTGTTATTGTAATTAAAAAAAAAAAGAGAGGAATTTTTCGTTTCATTAAAACCCACAAAAGCGGACGACTGATTTTTACCAAGCGACTGCGAATTCAGACATCGTTATTTACTACAACAACTCCGGCAAGAAAAACGAAGAAACAAACCAGACAAAGAAAAAAAGAAACCAAAAATGGATTCCCATACTCAATCAGTGGACCAACAACAACAGGAAGAAGAAAATGAACAAAGACCCTTCCTCCCAGAAAATGCAGAAGAAGGTGGACCCACTTCTCTACAACAGTCCAAGAAACGACGCCGTTATAAGGGCGATCGCCACATCAAAGTAGAAGGTCGTGATCGGCGGATCAGGATACCTTTAACCTGCTGCTCCGGTCTATTCCGCTTGACCCGGGAAATGGGTCACCGAACCAACGGCGAAACCATTCAATGGCTCCTTCAACAAACCCGCCCCGACTTAGTCCCGCCCGACCCCATCTCCCATCCGACTCTATTATTCGCTTCTGCCCCTGCCTACATGGAAAAGGGTCGAGTGAGGGCTACGGTGGTTCAAGCTTCCACTGTTTTCTTTGACACTCCCGCCACACTAGGTACCCCACTTGACTCAATTGTTGGTGGGAAATTTGTTTAAATCTAGCTGGGCCCTTCCCCCTTTCTTATTTGAAACTGTCCCTACCCATATCATGGTGAGCTCAGTTTTCTTTTCTTTTTTATTTATTTATAATTGAAAGTTTTGTTATTATTTTTAATGAGTAGATAAAGCAGAGAGGCTAATTGCTGGCTCAGCTGCATATGGTTCACAGTTAGTTGTTTTCCCAGAAGCCTTTGTTGGTGGATATCCAAGGGGCTTTCCTTTTGAGTCTCCAAATGCAGATAATCAGGAGCTTCCCAAGTATCATGCTTCTGCCATTGAGGTCCCATGTCCCAGCTCTTCACCTTTCAAACAGATTTATAGGATCCATACGTGTATATGAAAGTAACTAATACCAGATTAATTTACC
Organism: Gossypium sturtianum; assembly: GCA_025698515.1. Classification (NCBI taxonomy): domain Eukaryota; kingdom Viridiplantae; phylum Streptophyta; class Magnoliopsida; order Malvales; family Malvaceae; genus Gossypium; species Gossypium sturtianum. Next base: position 58,343,383 of record CM046946.1, on the reverse strand, counting down.
TGCAGACATTGTTGTCAAAGAATAACAGAATTGAACTTTCTAGTTTAAACATGACCTTGAGTTGGAAGTTTAGCAGATTCTAACACTTGATGCACTTGTTAGTTAGTCTATCTAAGGATGATGCTGCAATCGTTTCTTGTTTCTGTGATCTATTATGTTGTATGCAGAACTTGAGATGCCCTATTCGTTTTGTTTGTGATTTTATATTGGTTATTTTTATGTACACAGGTCCTGAAGTTGATAGACTTGCGAAAATTTCATGTAGATATAAAGTTCATTTAGTAATGGGAGTAGTGGAGAAAGACGGATTCTATCTCTTTAGCACGATTCTGTTTTTTGATCCTGTGGGACGGTATCTCAGAAAACAGCGGAAGCTAATGCGAAGTGCATCTGAATGTGTAGTATGGTGTTCTGGAGAGAAATCATCATTGCCATTATATCGGACAGCCATTGGGAAAGTTGGTGGCCTTCTTTATTTGGACAATAGGATCCCATCTTTGAGAACTGAATTGTATGCTAAAGGTAGAATTTATTGTTTGTTGCCAGTTGAGGAATCCTTGATAAATTATGTTTTGTTCATGGCTTTCTACTAGATTCACCCTGCAAATCAAATATAGACAAACAGCATTTCTTTGTGCACATCGTTGAACAATGATCTAGCATTGCTGTTATCACATATTTCTTTCTCTGACTAGAGCTTGCCATTTTTCCATTACAAACATCAAACGCTTTTCTTTTTCCTTTTTTTAAATTTAGTCCACCGTATTCACAGGTATTCAAATGTATTGTGCACCAACTGCTGATGCCAGGGAAGAATGGCGAGCATCCATGATTCACATTGCCATAGAGGGCAGGTGCTTTGTTTTATCTGCCAACCAGTTCTGTCGCAGAAAAGACTACTCTCTGCCCCTCAAATGCATAGACGGAGATTCAAACGGTGACCTACTGGACACAATAGTATGCAGTGGGGGCAGTGTTATTGTTTCACCCTCAGGGACCATTTTAGCAGGACCTAATTACCAAGGAGAGTCCCTTATATCAGCTGATCTAGGTAAGGTTCCTATTAATATTTATCTCCATGACCGGATAACATTTTTCAACATTGATCATCTATGAAGATACTTTAACCTCACTTCGTAGACACATTCTCTTACTCTTCTAGATCTTGAAGAGATAACTCGAGCAAAGCTAGAATTTGGTGAAGTAGGGCTTGGTATGGGACCGGATTCTGTTGGTTGGTCTGCAAACAAACCCAACCTTGTTCTTTATCAAACTGCTGTGAAGACAGAAGCTTTCGTTGATTTGTCTTAGATCTAGAACTGAGTTCATATCTTTCTAACAGCAAAATAGTTAGTTTAGACTTTCATAATTGCTGATCTTAAAAGGATCTTCTGAAAAATGCAGTGGATAGTTCATTGTTAGCCTCCCATGTTACAAAACACCAAGGTAAGTTATCAACATTCTGTATGCCCCAATGTATAGAGAAGGCTTTTGTATAGTTCGATAAATGCATGGAATGAAGTTTTTATTTACTGAAATATAAAGTGGTAGCCATAAATGCCGTCAATGGTCATTGAAATGAGACCTATCCATTCAATCCTTTTGTGAAAATTGAATGTCGATAATGGCAATAAATTGCAAAAAAAGAGAGAAAATAGAACACACAGAAAAACCACGGGCAGAGCATAAGAAAATTCACTATATCGAATTTGAATAATACAAGAAGAGTATGGACTATGTCTATTAAAAGTAATGCAGTAAGATTAAAACACCTTATTTTAATCAAATACCAAATAGAAGAAGTAAACTTCTATACGGATTTCACTTGTGTAGCTTGTACCGTACCGTGGGGCTTCCGACCCCCGCACCTTCAGTTGCGACCCTAGTGCAATATTTTGGTTATTGGGGATCTGCAATGGGCTGCGGTCTTAAGCCCTCACCCTTCCCCTCACAGATCCCCTTATCTTGCCATTTGTATTTTATTTTAAAAGGAATTTAGGTCATACAATTCTAACACCTTTTATTGCCATTTTTTTTTCCTCTCGATTTGTGAGTGTCAAAAATGTGTGCGCCAATGAGACTTCCTCTATTGATCCTAAGTATGATCCCAACAGAATCTCTTTTACCTTTTCTTTTTTCTGCATAACTCGCTAAAAGGTCTGTAATTCATACAGAGATCCCTGGTCTCCATTGCCTCATTATTCAATTACTTAAAATGACAAAGGCGGTAAAGAAGAAGATTTTGAACACTTAAAGCATTTTTTTACATTTCAATTATACCGCAAGACTTTGCACAAGATAAAACTGGTTCAATTAGCATAGATTCCTTTTAAGTAAAAAGGAACAAAAAAAAAAAAAAAAACTCTACAAAAGATGCTGGATCATATCAATGGTCCAATTACTGGTACATAACATGCTGAGCAGCGATCATTGCAATTTGAGCACCTCTAGAGGAATCATCACACAAAGCAGTAACCAACGAAAAAAACAAACTCGTTTCTATCCAAATCCTGAATCTTCTTGCTGTCAAATCTAACAAGCTCGACCTGGAACTACTTCCACTTGCCCAGAGTTCACTTTTGCAAGGTCAGAAGGGAACTAGAGAATGGTGAACAAAGCATATACTCAACAAAATTGTATTTCACCATCTTGATTTCCTAGCATTATTGGCTTCACTCCTGGATTCTGCCAGCCTCGACTTCGGAACACTACCAGGCACCAAAGGTGGCCTCTCTTGAGCTACATTGTTGATATCTCTTGAAGAACATGTTGGACTAGCATAAACCCTACCTGCCCTTGTACCAGATAAAAGGTGTTCCCTAAGACCCTTTACAGCTTTATATCCATGCATTTCATCTCCATAACCTTTTGTTTCTACTTGCTTCTCCAGTTCAGTAAATCTACTCCACTCTAAATCATTATCAACAGAATCTTGATGCCTGTCCTTCTGCATGCCCCAATCAACTCCGTCCGATATGCTCCTCTGTAGAGAAGTACTCCTCCTTGGTAATTTGCTAGAGGCAGATTTTCTACCTGTGATGTCTTCATTTATTTGAGGTTCTCTTGAATCACGAGCAGCATTAGAAGCATAAGCCAACTTGTAGTTTTTGTTGTTGTTGCTGCTGTTGTTGTCCATATTTAATTCTAGGAGATCACTTTCAGCCGAGTCTTCTTCACATTCAATTGCATCTTCAACTTCTCCATCCTCGTCATTTTCCTCACTAGGATGGGAACCAAAATGGACTCTGTTTAAATAGGCAGCAATCTCCTCACTGTTAGGTTCATTTAGAGAACAGCGCCCTTTTTCTTTCTCTCTTTTTGTACCTAGAAAAGTTTCGAGTTGGTTCCGCAGTTTGTCGACAGCTGCATTCTTCTCCTCAAGATGATATTTAGCTTCAGAGAGCTTCATCTGAACTCTCTGTTCACGCAACACATCAGCTAACTGCAACATCTCCCTTTCCTTTTCAACCTCTTGAAGAACCTTGGCAGACTCTCTCTTCAGCTCTTCCCTTTCAGCTTTATCTTCACTGATATCCCTGGCTAGTTCATCACATACTTGCTCAATTACAACCCTGGCCCTTTTTTCGCTCTCAAGTTCTTTCACTGATTTCAGAAGAGATGTCTTAGTCTCAGCTAGTTCTTTCCCAAGCTTCTTGTTTAAGCTTTCAAAACGTCTCCTCAACTTTCTCTCCACCTCAAGTTCACCTGCAATAGACTCAATAGCAGCCTCGACAACTTTCTGCTCCTTATTTTTCCATGCTGCCTTTTCTTCAGCAAAACACTTCATTAAATAGTTGATATCATGTTGGTCAGAGCGCTGCTCTTGGATAAGCTGATTGACTTGAAGACGAGCTCTCTCTAACTCAGCATGTAAAGCAGAAATAAGGGACATACTTGACGAGGGACGATCTTCATGACCCCACATGCGGTTGATAATTTTTAATAGTTCTTTAGATGTTGTCAAGGCATTACTAACATCCTTCAAACGAGTCTTAACACCAACAGTTGATCCCTTGGGAGTCTGGGCATGAGATCTAGTTTCAATCTGCATTACCAAATAAAGATCGTTAATCTCCTTTGCACTCACCATAATCTCAACTACCCTACACCTTAGCAAACTCTGAAATGACGGCGAGCTAAAGAAGATTAAAATACATAAACATTCATAAAAAATATTCAAAATAAAATAGAATAGTTTCTCTTCTACCTTGTATTCTGTACTTAAAAACTATATATGAAATGGTGAGAAAGAAAGCAATTGCATCCTTTCCAAAATCCAAGAGGAATACCTCCATTAAACTGGCATTGCTAACCGAATCCAACACCCCAACATTATTGTCAGTATGCCTAAGCTTGTGGGAAACAGATGACACTCTTCTCTGGCGACTACCAGTTCCAGATCGATCCATTCTCTGAAGAGGAATCAATATAACACCAGAATCATTTATCCAAGCAAAAAGATATACTGTGCAAAATCAATAGGTTAGGTTATCATTACACTGAAAAAGGAATAGTAGTAGATTTTGGCTGCATGTATTTGAGGCTTAGCAGTCGGAAACAGTATCAATTACAGACGAGTGAGATTTGGAGTGGAAAACATCAAGCTACTAAATTTGAGTACTTGGCATTCTAAGAGAAAAAATCATCAAGCTACTAAATTTGAGCACATTTGGCAACTAGGCAAAAAACCAATAAGTCTAAATCCTTAAATCACAAACTTCTGCTGAAGTGCTAAGCACCATTTTCTTATTGAGAAATGTATCATTTAAAAGTGAAATTTAAGCCTGGTTTGATGCAGCACTGCAATTAACCCTACAATATTTCATAGAAACTCGGTGTTTTGATGAGGATGGGGTTACATCCTAAAACACTTTTAGTATTACAGCTTTCTGATCAATATGTACTTTCATCAAAAGCAGAATCTTACGTGCTTCTTTAAGAAGGAGATCCAAGTGATAATTCAGGAGTCTTTAAAAGCTAAAAGCAAAAACTACAACCACAACACTCGACTCAAAAGTCACAAAATTCAATAGATTAGTCAAATCTTGAATACACATTATAAACCAAACCTACCCCAACTATTTTCTCAATCCTTGAAAACAAATAAAAGAACAAAAGAACCATAATATTCCAAAAAAAAAAAAAAATCCCTTGAGAGCGATCACTTTCCTGATAATGACCCTTTTTTCCTAAAATTTCCATTCCCATGGTGAAGACAAATAACATGCAATTTTTTAAAATATATTTATTTTTTTTCTAAAAAGAAATTAAAAGGGAAAGGGAAAAAACAACCGACCTCAGAAACAGGGCTGTGAGAAGGATCAGACAAGTGAGGAGGCAAAGAACCCGAATGAACCGACCTAGCAGCAGCTCCCTTTTCTCTCCCTTCTTTCATTCTCCTCCTCTCCTCATTTCCTTCCTTTCTTCTAGGCGACGGTATCTCATTCATTTCCCACAGCGTCGCCGCCAGCTTCCTGGCCGAAACCGGCTGCTGTTGCTGCTGCTGCTGCTGCTGCCCCTTCAATTTACTCCCACTTTGTGATCCTGCATACCTAGGAGACTCCATAGCTCGTAGCATTGACGCCATTGAAGGCGATCTCATCATCAGCTTCCATGTAGGCACGGGGGTACTGGATCCACCCCTTTTGCTGCCCACTAGAATCGCCCTCTTGAATCTGTAGTTTTGCATAATTGATGATGACGACGAAGCTGAAGATGAACACCCTCGTTTCCTGATTTTGCCTGGGAGTAAATTTTCCATGTCAATCTCGCCCAAGTTTTGCCTTGACATCATATTTTTTCTTTCAATCAATTCCGCCCTTCCTTTTTGTTGCTTAATTTTGCTTCTCAGATCTTACAAATCTATAAACAAGACAATGAACGAAGATTAAACCCATTATTAATCGTCAAAAAAATGAAAACAAAATCAAACTTTTTCCTCCAAAATTGCCACTTTTTCTTTTATTTTCTACGAGTAGTAGTATGCTTAGATCTTATTAGCATATCTTTCGGGGGATGAAAAAAATAAGTAAAGTAAAACTATAGAATAAACTAAACCTATGAAAAAGACAGATTTGAGTTAAACGTTGTCGGTTTACTGTTCAGATTTCAGACAACAGAAAAAACTAAAATTGTAGGAAATTGAGGGATAAGAACAATAGATTTTATTTCTTTTATTGCATTGGAAAAGAAGGAAAATCAGTTGACAAGGAGAAAATTTCATTGTTCTTTTCTTTTTAATTTTTTTTTTCACGAACTTACCGTTAACTTTAGGTTCATCGCTTGTGTTAGTCGTACCAAGGAGTGTTTGGAAGGCAAGAAAACAAGAGGGAAAGTTGGAGTTTTCAGATTCAGAAGCAAACCCTAGAAAAAGATAAGAGAGTACTTTCTTTTGATGGCTTCTCGAAGCACTAGGAAGAAAAGAAATGTAAGTATTTTCACTCTGATCATATACAGACTGTGACTTTACATAAAAAGAGAAGAATATGAGATGTTGTATGGTCAAATTATTGAAAACTTACGTGTCTTACTATGATTGGAAATTAGAGGTTTTGTTGATTTGACTTTTGGTCAACGGTGGGAGTAGAAGCCGAACCCATCAGCCGAGCCGCAATTTGAAATACGCGGAAATATTAGCGAAAATTTTGGATTTGGCTTTTTGGTTGGGGCCCTTTAGTTTCGCTTTAGGACATGGAAATTTTCGGAACAAGAGAAATATGTTTTCCCTTTTTCTTTTTTAAGAAATATGATTTAAACAATAAATAATTGTTTTTTTTCATAAATGATGTTATATGAAAGGGTTCATCTCTCCTAAACTTTCTTTCAAATGTTTACATCATTTAATTTATACGGTGACTTGACAATAATGAACAAATGAATGGCACATATTGTTATATAATTACTTTGAATATAATTTTTTTAAATTCAATTTTAATGGAAAATCTTATAATTTTTAAATTGTTTATTGCTTAAAAATATAAATGAAAGGAAAATATCAAGTATTTAATCAGCCACTTGTAATAATTATATTCAAAATCTAAAATCCTTACATAACTACGTGTTACATTCATTTATTCATGGTCTCAAAATTAGCATGTAAATTGAACAATATTAAAGCTTTGAGGTACATTGATATATGGTGGAATAATATAAGTATCAAATTAAATATTTTCTTTATATAGATACCACATTACATATTAAATGAAAGTTTAAAGCCAATAGTAATATTATCCCTATATGAAAGTATTTAAATATCAAAATGTTGATACCATAACCACAAGGATGAAGTACAAAAACTTGGGAGATTTATGTTCAAATTTTATTATATGTGATTTTGATTTATATTTAATTTTGTTAGTTAATTTGAGTTGAGTTAATTGTTCATTTGTTGATTTTTTTTATATTATATTGATTGATTTTGATAATTTTTTGAAAAAATGAGATTGAATTTAGACAAAAAAAAAATCTTTTCTTTTTAGATTGAAGTTTACTTTTTTTTTTTCTCTTTTTTGCTCCTATTTAAAACTTAAAAAGAAATGACTTTTGTTAATAGGAGCTTATAATCATTAAGTAAGAAAAAGTTAAAATATTTTTTTTATATAATACTTAAAATTATTTATAATTTCTCGTCAACTTAAATAGAAGAATCAAACGCGTATGAGTTTGCTCAAACTCACATATTCCAATATTAACAAAAAAAAAAGTATAAATAACTAAAAAATAATGTGATACCTATTGTTTTTTCTTAAATACAACAATAAGTACTAACAAAAATAACTAAAAAGAATTGGTATTTCATTCAATGCTACTTATTATGCTAATCCGAGATTGATTAATTAAAGACCTTATATATATAAATGAGTTAAATTGGTAAGATTTACTACTCCACTGACCCACCTAAATATATGTACAAATATGTTGTTTAAAAAAGGAAAAGAGAATGAGAAGATTGGTTGTCTATAATATTAAGCAGCTTGAAGCACGTGCTTTCCATCATGTATTCATGTTGGTATACTTAGTGGAGGGCAACTTGGCTCAGGAGCTTCCTGTCTAAACAATAGTTACTTTTTCTCTTCTGTCTTTTATTTAGATTTTGTGCTGAGCCATTTATACATTTTTGAAAAACGTATGAGCTGGACGCTACACTTCTTTTTCTCCTGTCTTTTATTTAGATTTTGTAATATGTGAAGATAGAAGAAGAACCTCTGGATATTAATATTCGAATCTCATAATTACTGGATGTTACTTCACAAAATCCGAGGTAATACTAATAATAGGTGGACTCGGATCAGGTATTTATAATTTTTTTTTCCTAAATTTGGATTTAGGAATCAAGATCACCACTAAATATTGATTCAAATATAAGGTTAAATTATAGAAATATGTCTTTTTTTTTAATTGGTCAAATTAATTTTTTTTCCCAAAATTTAGAAAAATAAATTGATTTTGAAAAAAACGTGTCCAGTTGGATGTGCAATTATGGAAATGGGTCACTTTTTTCAAAAATAACAGGAATTGTCCGATTTTACTAAAACATGCTGAACTAGCGTCGTTTTGTAAGTTGACAAAAAAAATTACTAATAGTTGAGTGATCATTTTGTAAGTTTTTATAATTCGATAGCCAAAAAATCATAGTTAAGTGACTATTAATGTAATTTAATCTAGATATAAAAATATGAAAAATAATTATTATATGTTATGTATATTATATATTTCTATAAAAAAACTTATTTAACATAATTATATACTATTTTAAATAGATTATCTATCTAGTCAATATACATCTGAAATAAATTTATCAGTATTCATTAGGTAATGGAAATTAAATTAAAATTAGGACTAAAAAATTAATGAGTATAGTAAAATATTTTAAAAAATATTTAAAAAAAGAGATATCAATTTTTTTTAAAATTACAAAAAAAGTATACTATCTGAGTACCAAATACTCACCATTTATTTATTAATCAAACATTCATAATATAAAATAAAATAAATAATAAAAAATTAAAAGTATAACTTCTAAATTGAAATAATGGAAAATTATTTTAAAAAATAGAATTGCATGGATATTAACTTCAAACATTTAAAATTGAATAGGAAATTATTGCATGTACAAGTTTCATATGTATAATTTGTTCTTTTTCTTCTTCTTTTTTTATGGTCGTTTTCTATATGCTAACAATTCTAAAATGCAACAAGATTAATGATCTCAAAAGGTAATTTTATAATATGAGAAAAAGTTAACAAAATAAAAAAAATAGAAATTGTTTTGTAAAAAAATTATAAAATATAGTGTAGCCTTTAATATTTTGTTGTTAGTTAAAATAAGAAGGAATCCCACATTGTCTAGGAACAAACTGCAAATCTATTCATGAGTCTATATATACACATATCTCAGATCCCACATTGTTTAAGAAAACAAGGGAAATGAGACTTTGAGTCTATATACATGTCTGTTTTGTAAGTTTAATTTCCACATTAATTGGTGGCACCAAATTTTTTTTAAAAAAAGTGCTGCCACTTTGGGTCTATATAGAGGCCCATTCTTGTAAATTTTCAAAAAATTGGCCTATTTTTGTATATTTTTTTTTAAAAAAAATGACTTTTTTTGAAAATTTAGTCGTTGGAACATGGGCAAAAGAGTGCTGACCTAGAAGCGCTTTAATAAAACGCGCTAACTTGGACGCGTTTTACAAGTCAGAGGGAAAAAAGTGCTGAGTTAACGCGTTTTTCTGACTTTCCCCTAAAAATGACGCCATCTCAGCGCGTTTTAGTAAAATCGGACCATTCCCGTTATTTTTTTTAAAAAGCGGCCCATTTCCGTAATTTTTTTGGAAATGGGCCTTTTCTGGTCAATTGGTCAAATCTAACTCTCTCTATTCTCTCTAAACTCTCAATTCTCTCAACTCTCTCAATTTTCTCAAGTTTTGTTCTAAATTTTCCAATACATTTGTTTAAAAATATTATAGTTTTATTTTATTATTTTGTAGATTATTAATTTCAATTAAAATTTCATGAATGAAAAGTTCTCTGATTCGTTTCGACGACAAGCACATTTCCGCAGCTCAATCAGTAATGGTAAGGAAAAAATTTAAATTTCGTTATTTTCAATTAAGTTAATTTTAAAGTTTTTTTAAATTTTTTAAATTATTAAAATATTTTATTTTGTTGATATAAATAGGCGGATGATCGTTTTTTGGAGGGGTTCATACACAATTGATCAAAGAGCCCAGACACTGAAATTCGTGGTTATTTGCAAGATGTGAGACTCTTACATGCGTCTCGTATTCTCGGGGGTTGAAAATTGGATCCTACACTTATCAGTGCGTTGGTGGAAAGATGGAGACTCGAGACACACATTCCATCTTCCATGCGATGAGTGTACAATCACACTCAAAGACGTAGCTTTACAACTTGGTTTACCAGTGGATGGGCCAGTCGTTACGGGGTCAATGGTCGTTCCAGTAAAGAGGACATTTGCAAGGCATTTTTGGGGAAGGTGCCGAACAATTTTCAAGGTGGTCGGATAGATATGAAATGGTTGGAAGATAATTTCAAAGATCTTCCTCCGGACGCGACTGACATCATCAATGAACAATACGCCCGAGCATCCATCTTGAGGTTAATCAGGAGCATTCTAATGCTCGATAAATCTCAAAATTTGATACACATAAGGTGGCTACTACACCTAGTCAACTTCAAAGAATGCGGCCGACTGAGTTGGGGATCAACCGTGTTGGCCACGTTGTATAGGGAGTTGTGTCAGGCGACGAAACCGGATAAGATGTCAATCGGTGGTTGCCTGCTCTTGCTGTAGTCATGGGCGTGGTGGCGACTACCATTTTAACGTCCTTGAGTGAACGATCCTTATACATTCCCATTAGAGACAAGGTAAAATTCATTTGATAATAATATATAGTTACCATAGCAAATGTTGTTTATTTATTATATGTTTGAATTAACATATTGTTTGAGTAGGTGGAACCATTGTCCGAGCTATGTTGGACTACCGGAGTAGCTCGAAGATATCCGATTACTGTTAGATCAATGCTTGGAAGCCGGTGTTAGTTATTGAAATTTTCAAACATGTAATAATTACGCAATGATTTGCAATTAAAATTTTGCAGATAACAAAATTTATAATTGTGCACTACAATTTGAATGGATGTCATATGCCAATCTGAATATCATAGAATGTGTCCCCCTCAAATTTTTATCCATTTGGAGTATGTGGGATGCGAAAGAACTATTGATAGTTTATGCGATGATGGAGATACACGAATTAGACCGAGTGATGTGGTAGTTCGGTTGGAGGCAAAAAATTCTGCCACCACCACAAGACATCGAAGCATTGTACAAACTTGATTTGCAGGGACAGACTTTGCCTGCCACTCTTGTAACACCCCTAACCTATATCCGTTGTCAGAACAGGGTTTCAGAGTGTTACCGAAACATTCAGAACATTTATCGATTAATTCAGGCAAGTTACTATTCACTCACCGAAGTCATTCATAATGTCCCTTAAATGGACCCTCGAGGCCCAATACGAGCATTAGAAATCAAGTCGGGACTAAATCGGGAACTCAGGGAATTTTTCACGAAATTCTAAAATTTTCCAAGGTGCAGGGCTCACACGCCCGTGTGGTCCAAGGGACACGCCCGTGTGACCCTGGGACATGCCCTTGCTGCAAGTCGTGTTCAAAACTAGGTAGCTCTCTAACTTGCACCGACCATGCCATACGCCCGTGTGGTTAATTAATTCAATTCGAATTAGGTGCAGGTTTCACACTGCCAAGACACACGCTCGTGTTCTAGGCCGTGTGGCATACACGGCTGAGACACACGCCCGTGTCTCTGCCCGTGTGCTTAATTTTGAGCATTTCATTTCTTAAAATTAAGATGTAGGGGACACACGACCTAACCACATGCCCGTGTTACCAGGCCATGTGTCACACACGGTCTAGACACGCCCGTGTGGACAAAATGAAGCCATTCCTAGCTTCATTTCTCACCCCAATCTTTTCCATAATCCTACACCACATCTTGCATTCATAACCCAACAAATCCAAGCATTTTATTCAAGTTAATTCTATCATTTAACATGATATATCATCACATACAATTTCTAACCATTTCAAGCATTCTAATCAAGCATATTCCATCCATCATCGTGGCATATCATTTCATGCATACATGTTTACAATCTTACCTTGGTTATGTCCTTATGTTAGACATAATTTGATCAACTACTTAACATATATGTGGCTAACATAATATGACATTACAAGTATATCAAAACAATCATTACTAGCCATTCCAATGGCTAGATTACAAGCATCGTTTATGTTTACATGCCAATATGGCCAACATATCCTATACATGCCATTACAACCATAATTGATTTACCATATTGTACCGTCATGGGCCGATGGATAGTGAGAGCGATCTCTGCCGAGCTTTCAATCCAACGAGCTTCCGATTTTGTAACAGTCCGAATATGACCCCAATAGGAACGGTAGTTTCGGGACCACGAATCCGAGTTCAAAAAATTTTTAAATATTATTTTTGGTGCTAATTATATGTGATTTATGATGTGTGAAAATTTCGTATAAAAATTTTATCGTTTGAGTGTTTAATTTAACAAAAAGGACTAAATCGCGTAAAATGTAAAAGTTGCATACTATAGTGGAAAGTGCTTAAATGATGATGGCTTTTTAATATGGGGTATTAAAAGGGCAATTAGCCCATTTTTTTAAGTTAGTGGGTGGCATATGACATAAATAACCTTAAGTTATATATTAGTTTTATTTTATTTGAAAGGTTAAATTAGTAATTAAACAATTACTTATCATATATGTTAAAATAACATAAAATAAAGCCATCATCTTTTTGGTTCTTTCTTGGCCAAATATTGGAGGAAGAAGAAAGCTTTGAGTTCTTTTGATTTTCGGCAATTCTAGGCTTAAATTCAAGGTGAGTTTTTAGTCGGTTTTTATTAATTTTTACGTTTTTGAGATCGTTACTTCGAATATTAGTTGACCCATGTTAGAATTTTTGAATTTGAGCATGCTTGATATTCGGCCATGGCTAAATGTTGGTGTTTTATGATGTTTGATAAAAAAAATATTAAAGTTATGTTAGAAATCTACAAGTTTTGAAATGGAAATTTTGGTAAAATTGAATATTTAGGGCTAAATTGCAAAAGTCAAATTGTTGAGGGATTAAAATGCAAAATAAATAAAATAAATGGACTAGTGTGGTCCCTATGAACATTCGGCCCTTGTATGGTTTAATGAAATTTTGTGTATTTTGTGTTTTATGCAAATAGGATTAAATTGTAAAAATGTAAAACAATAGGGGCAAATTGGTAATTTGCCCGTTTATGTGTTTTGGGAGTAAATTGAGATGGAATGTGCTTGAATGAGCTAAATTTTAATGTGTTTAGATCAAGAACAAAGAAAAACGGATTTGGATCGGGGAAAGGCGAAGGTTATCGAATAGCCAGTCTACGTTGTCCGTCGATAGTCGAGGTAAGTCTTTAAGCAAATATATGTCGGAAATTATTTACGTACTTTATTAAATGTTGAAATTTGAAAATGTTGGGAATAAATATATAAAGTGGCCGAATGTGAATTTTATAAGGATGAATTGATTTTATTTATGTAATGTGAATAAGCTTAATTGAATTTGATAATATGCGATAGAATTATGAAATATAAGTGATACAAGTGGTGGTGGCATTATGAAATGTGTATGGAATGATTAACTATATTAATACTCGGGCTTAGAGCCCAGCGGGCCTTGTGCCGGTGAAATTTTTTATCGAGCTTAAAGCCCCAGCGGAGCTTCGTCTTAGGTGATTTATATCGGGCTTTATGCCTAGCAGGCCTAGTGCCGGTGAATTATTTCAGGTTTATTGCCTAGCAGGCTAAATGCCGGTGTTCAAACTTCAGACCTTGAGTCTAGCAGGCCTAGTGCCGATGTGTAAGATTCGGGCTAATGCCTAGCAGGTTCTATACCGGTGAGTTGAAATTTCAAGCCTAGATTATATATTAATAAAGTTATGAAATGAATCAAGTAAGCCTGAATATTTGAAATTGAACTTGTTGATCTGATTACGAGGTATGTGCTATTCAACTATATATGTGATGTTAATGATCAAAATAGAATGATGAAAGAAATGTGTTATTTATGTGGTTGAGAAATATTGTGTATAGACTATGCCAAGTGGAAATTGATTGTTCGAGAGCATGAAAGTGATTAATGGTATTTGTATAAGAATAATTATATACATAAATATGTGTTTATTTTATATTTGGCAAATGGTGTATTTGGGAAAATAAATGAAATTAGATAGGTTAAATGAGGTAAGGATATTCGACTATAGTGACATTATAAGTTAAGTAGTGTACATTCAATGCTATAAATTGATTGCTTTAAATGTTTGAATGATTGAATATTATAAAGCAGATGCTTAAGACTTACTAAGCTAGTGAGCTTACTTGTTGTGTGTTCATTGTTCGTTTTATAGATTTCTATCAAGCTACGAGCTCAGGGGATCGTCACCGAAGTCATTCACACTATCGGCTCTTGTTGGTACCTAAAACGTTAGACTCTTGGTTCTTAAGGCATGTATAGGCTAGCTAAGTTTTTGAATGATATTTTGCTAATGTATAAAAGCCATGCGAAAGTGGCTAGTTCTTAATGTTAATGTTCGATGTTATAAATCTATCCTTGATGTGAGATGCGTGTATGTTTTACTTGGAAAATGAATGAGTATGTGATATATATATATACTTATAATTATATATGTTTCATCATTTGAATAGGTAGGTTTTATGACTTATATATTTGAAACGATTGGGTTATAAGTAAGTTTTGAGTAGTAAATATTAATATGGTTGTTCGGTTATGAAATGAACTTATTTGGAAGTGTATTTTATGATAAAGCTTGGGTGTGAAGATGAACAAATGTCTCGGCTTGCATGATATGATATTGGATGATCGAGTTTTAGATTTGTGTTCCATGAATCTACGAGTTATGGGATATCTTTGTTATAAATTGGGAAAGTTGGTATATATATATGTGCATGCATTGTATGTTCGGTTATACTATTTGAATAGTTAGGTTCAGGTTAGAAATGCATGAAAATATATGCTTTAAATGTTATAAAATGAAAATGAAAGAAACAGGGTTGATATGAAGTGAAATTCGTATATGTGGATGATCTAGTGACAGGTTTGAAATGATATAGATGATGAGTCTATAATTAATGGTATAATGGGCAATCTTGATTTTGTTGTATCGGTTTAATATATATATGTATCTTGATACATATGTGATTAATTTATTATCAAAAAAAGGAAATTTTGTGAAGTTGGTTATGTTATATGCGAACCTAGATTAAATCTTTCTTATGTGAATGGATACACCATAGAGTGCTATGAGAGTTTATGATCAAATATGTATGTGTATGATATGTAAAATGACAAGATGATAATTGAATAAGTAATAGATGTATTTATATTTATTATATATGTATAAAGTGAAAGGTGCATACTCGAACTTGTAATAAACATTTGAATAACATATATTCGATGATTCAATGGTTTGAAAGGTACAAGCATGAATTAAATCTCTTTTGGGTTTGATAAATGTATGATTTGTGATAAATGATTGTGATGATCTGAGTTGGGTTCGGTAATGCCTCATAAACCTAATCCGGCGATGGATACAGGTAAGAGGGTGTTACAGATTTACTCTAAAACAGGGGAAAATAAAACGGGGTAAGCATTTTATGCTTAGTAAGTTCGTATAACATGGTACTTAACTTACCATTCATTTTATTTTAAGGTAACTATGTAAAGCACATTCATTCAATTTGACCTCAAGCCCTACACATATCCTCATTTCCCTTGTTAGTCATTTATTCCATAATAACTTCAATAACATGTATGAGCTCAATAACAATCAAGTTTCCATGCACATATGCTTTCCACAACATGTATTCATTCAACATGCATAACTCATCACATTATTACAAGTATAATTTCATAATAGTTCACTTCAAGTTCAAATAATTTTGTATCAGAACTTTACTCATATTACTCGTAATATGAAAGTCACGATTAATAAACTCAAGGTGTACAAGTCTATAATCAAGAATGCACATATATTCATCAAATAAAGTCCATGTACAAATAACATCATCTCATGTTTTCATATATCATTTGTCATGTATCATCCTTTTCTTGTATTTCAGACGGATACATATAATAACACATTTCTTATACATATCTTCTCATATCAAGATTTCTACCTGTTGAATTTATCTGAAATATCGATGGTTACATAGGTAGTACACTCGAGGTGTACAAATCAGGATCCATCAATTCATATTCAATGGTACCCATAAGGTACTATCTCATAGAGTACACTCTCGAGCCACACATGTATACAACAGGATTACTAGTCCAGGCTAAATCCTTTTTATGACATATGCTCTAAGGAGCTTGATCTGGATTACCCGTCCGGGCTAAATCCTTTCTGTAATGAAGTCATTAGGATTGCTCATTCGAGCCTAATCCATTATGTAACAAATGCAGGACCTCATTCATTTCGGCAATTACATTTATCCATCGATATTCATTTATTCAAACGGGATTTAAACATTTTTCAAACATTATCGGGCATTTGATTATTTCATACCTCCATAACATTTATGTAATTCAAGTAAAACACATTCATGTCAAGCATACAAGTAACATTGTATTCATTTACCATTTTATCGGGCATTTTCATTTATCGGGCTATATCGAGTAGGTGATCATTTCACAAATTTATGACGTTGATAAAATTCACAAACACAACATTTAAATCAAGCATAAAACATATACAATTTAGTTACAATAACTTACCTCGACAAAGGTTCGTGTATGTAAAATCTACTAATCCGACATTTTCCTCATTCCTCGTTCTAACTCCGAATTTGGTCTATCCGGATCTATACGAGTAAATTTAACATCAATTTATCATATTTTACATTCATGTGGACTAAATTTTCATCCTAGGTAAAATTACTATTTTACCCCTAACTTTTCCATAAATTCCATTTTCGTCCCTAGGCTCGGAAAATGAAACTTTTTCAAATTACTCCCTATTCCAAGCCTAACCAAAGCCCCATTACAAATTTTAGAGCACATGTATTCATAAAATTTCAGAAATTTTCATCAAATTTTACAACTTTTCATTTTAGTCCCTAAATCATGTTTTCATTAAAAATCACTTTGTAAAAATTGTTTATCTATCAATAATCTTTCATTTTCTACCATAGATTTCTAATTTCTAGCATATACATCCATGACCCATTTTCCATATCTTGATAACTTTTCAATTTAATCCCCCAAATAGATAGTTTAGACTATCCCGATTTTAAAAATATCAAAAATACTAAAAACGGGATAAAGAAACTTACCCAATTTGGCCATGAAAGTTTCTTCTCTCTCTCCCAGGGTTTCCATGTTTTATTTTCGGGAAGAAGATGAGAAAATAAGATGATATCTATTTTATCATCTTTTAATTAATTAAAATTTTCACTTTCCAATTTAGTCCTTACCCTTTTTCTATATTTCCATGGATGAGTCACCAAGAAAAATCTACATACTTTTCTTAATGGTCTAATTACAATATAAGGACCTTAAGTTTTGAATTCCATAGCTATTTAATCCTTATAGCTACTAGAATTCAACTTTCGCATGTTATGCGATTTAGTCTTTCTCGTAATTAAGCACTCAATCGATAAAATTTTCGTACCAAAATTTTTACATGTCATATGTATCATAATACGAACCATATAATAAAATAAAAATAAATTTTATTTTCAGTTCAGATTTGTGGTCCCGAAACCACTGTTCCGATTTCACCGAAATTGGGCTGTTACAACTCTACCGAGCTAACCAGGGCAGATGAGCATTTATTTCAAGAAAGGATTAAACAAGGTGTACTTTGTGAAGTGGCTATCGTCTTTAAGAGCACCACGTTAATGCCTAGCCTATTATCTTTTGTAACAGCCCGATTTAGGGGCTAGTCGGAACAGTGGTTTTGAAACCACTAATCCGAGGATTGAGAGAATTATTTTTATAATATTTTATGTGTTATAACATGATTGCGAGAGTGCATGAAAATTTTGGTGCTTTAATTTTAGCGATTTCATGCTTAATTTTGAAGAAGGACTAAATCGCATAAAGTGCGAAAGTTTTATTTTACAAGCTAGAGGTGTCAAATAGCTAAGGAATATTAATTGGAGGTCCTTAATGTGCAATTAGGCCTTGTTTTAAGAGGTGGCCAGCCATAGGGAAAAAGAAAAGACTTTGTCATTTGGTTAGGTGAAAATTTGGTGATTAAATTGATTTTTAATCATAAAATAAAGAAAGAAAAGATATCATCTTTTCTCTCCATCTTCTCCACCAAAAAATACAAGCAAAATAGGGGTTTGAGAGCTCAAAATTTTCAGCAACTTAACACCTTTGAAAGTAAGTGACTTTGGTGATTTTTCTTGATAATAATTATACTTTTGGAACCCCTAAAGCTTAAGCTAGCTAAAGAGGGGACTATTTTGCAAAATGGTTGAGAGTTTTGAGTTTTTCCATGTGAGAATTTAAGTTGTTTGCTGCATTTTTATGGAAGAAAATGAGTCTTAGTTGTTAGATAAACAACTTTTGTGAAGGGTGTTACCATGAAAACACCTAAAAGGACTTTTTTGATAAGGTTGTAAATATGTGGTAAATGTGTGAAATAATGAGTATTGAAAGCTGCCATAGGAGTAATAAATGTTCATCGAGGCTTGTAAATGGAGGAAATTCGATTGAAATTGAATTACGAGCCTAGGGGTAAAATAATTATTTTGTGGAAGTATGAGGGCAAAATGGTAATTTTACCAAAGTATGAATTATGAGATGTGTTGATTAATGTGATAATTAAATGAGCTAAATTGTTATTATAGATCAAGAGGAACGAAGAATTAACCTTGATCGAGGAAAGGGCAAGGTATTGGACTAGATCGATAATTTAGCCTATTTTGAAATCGAGTTAAGTTTGCGTGTAATAAGTTCAACGCCATGTTAGTATGACTTTAAATATTTGATATTTGTGAAGATGTATATTGTTTATATGAATTTGAGTAATGATGTTGAATGATGAAATAATGAGAACCCATGATGTTGAAGTCCCGGTTGGACTTAAATAAATGAGAGAATATTATCATCAAGGCTTGAGATGGGTAAGGTCCTGAATAAGACCATGTCTGGGACGTGGCCTCGGCACCGAGTTGAGATCCCATATAAGACCATATCTGGGATATAGCATCAGCATCAAATATGAAAGTCGTATAAGACTATATCTGGGATATGGCACTGACACTGAAATGAGATCCCGTATAAGACCATATTCGAGATATGGCATCTGCATCGAGATGTGACCCCATATAAGACCACATCTGGGATGTGGCAATGGCGTCGTGTTTATGCGTAAGATGATGATTATGTATCTTTGAATATCCCAAGTGATTCAATGGGATAAATAGTTAAGCTTAATAGAGACGAAGTTAGTACTAAAGTTATGTGGTGAAGTGATACAGGTGTATGTGAGTAATTCACGAGAAATTTTACGATATGAGACATGATATGTAAATGGTAAGAGTAAGTATGAGTAAGTTATGGAAATGAGCTTAAGACTTGTGTTTTTATTCAATGCAATGGATGGATGACATTACGAGATTTATATTACTATTTATTTCATGCAAACTTACTAAGCTTTATGCTTACTCCTCTCATTTCCCTTTTCCTTGTAGCATTGCCAAGTTAGCTCAAGAATTCGTGGAACGTTGGAGTTCGAAAATCACACTATCGACTACTTTTTGGTATAGCCAAGTTAGATTCATTTTGAGTATGGCATGTATAGGACTTGGTCATTTTGTTATGTCATATTTGTTAGCCAAAGTGTTGGCTATTAATGTTGTTCAATTCATTTTGTAAATGGTCATTGGAAATTGGCCAATACTTGACAAGTTTCTTATATTCAATGATGATGAAATTCATGAAATGCATGCTTGTGTGGATGTCTTAAATTTTGAGTTCCTAGAAGTGCCTTATGGTCATGATATATGTTGATTTGATTTGGAATAAGTGTGGTTGCTTTGTAGGGTGACAAATGGCTTAGTAGATAGCCATATAATTGTCCACGCGGGTAGACACACGGGCGTGTGTCTAGGCCATGTGTGACACACGGTCAGACCCATGGGCGTGTTGATTGGCCATGTGTCCTCTTGCATGCTAGGTTTGCAAGTCAGTATGCTCAGTAGAAAACACACGGGCAGAGACACGGCCATGTGTCTCAGCCGTGTGGGAGGCACAACCACGGACATGGGCGTGTGCTCAGGTCGTGTGAAGTCTGCACCTGAAATTAGGAATTTAATTCGACACACGGTCTAAGGACACGGGCGTGTGCCTTGGCCGTGTGACCTTAGTGAGGTGATGACGTCATAAACAGAATGCCATGGTTTTGGCACACGGGCTAAGACACAGGCGTGTCGAGGCCATGTGAGGGACACGGGCCAGGGACGCGGGCGTGTGTCCGGCCGTGTGAAAACCCCTGTAGGTTCAAAGTAGAAAATAAATCCACACGGGTGTAGAACACGGGCATGTGATATGCCCCACGGGCGTGTTCCATTCTTCACACGGGCGTGTGGCCCTGTTTTATGTCAAATTTGTCTAAGGGTTCAAAAGTTTCCAGTTTAGTCCCGAATCATTTCGGGTATGAGTTTAGTGTCTCGTAGACCTATAATAAAGACATTATGGACTTGAATGAAAAGTTTTAAATTGACATGAAGTTTTATGGATAGATATCGTATGATTGAGTAGGTTAAGTTTGGTAATATCTCGTACCCGGATCAGGTTTTGATTACGGGTAAGGGGTGTTACACCTTTACTTACCAACACTACTTCTCCTTCCCCTCTTTACTATGCTAGCAAGAAGGAAAAAGAAGGAAATCTAACTCATTTTAAGGTGGAGCTCTTAGAGTCCTACTTCAAGGCAGTTTCTTAGTTAAAGCAAGGAGAGAAGAAAAAGAGGGAAAAAAACCCATTGTTCTTATGCGGGTTGGGAATAAAGGCGACTAAGATCGTCAAGATGTTGATTGGAACACACGACACGACCTAAGTAACCTTAAAATGGGGATGCCAATCTTATACATAAAATACCGCTATCTAAAATAACAGGGAGTTGTGCTATATCATGGAAGAAGGAGCAAAAAAGCCAGGCATAAAAATGAAAGAATTGATAATCTCCCCGAGTTCTTACTTCTCCATCAAGAATCCTGTCTTCTTCTTTATCTCGACGGAAGTATTAGCAGAAATTTTTAATGTTCTTTTAAGAAAATAAACAAAAATTGGCAAGATTTCCACAAGGAGTATATCGACATTTGGGATCGTAGGATGGATTTCTTACCTATTCGTGAACCTTTTTTTCACACCGGACACAGAGACTTCTTTGGAGTACATGCCTTGGTTTAGACTTGCCAGCAAGCCATATCTATTGTCGGTTGAGGTGATGAGTAGGCAAATTCATCCTAAAAGGCGATGACAACCGCCCCAACATCGTAGGTCTAGAGCAAGTACTGCAATGGGTTCGTCATTAGCTCCAATAAAGGGCTCCCGCCATATATTCCTGTTCGTTTCAATAACCCTATATATTTTTCACAAGTACCACATTATGCACCACTGAAGCATCCTGAATCTACACCTCTTGTAGATATCTTTCGCGGCACCTCCATCCCCAGTATATTACACCCCGATACCGACATTTATTCCCACACAAATGACGACACAAATGTCGACTTCAATGCCGACATCAATGCTGATGTATACCCCAACAACAACGATTCCCAGATATTATGCGTAATCAAATTTTGTGACATTGTACAGTTATTCATTGATAGTGTCACAAACACCTACGGCATCGTTGTTTTATCAAGGTGGCTCATTGTCAAAATCACCTTCTTGTAGAATAGAGGACATATAATGGAAGGCTCGGATGACACTGCACTCAACCATGGAAGGAGATGGAAATGAATATGAAAATGGGGGTGGAGATGAAGATGAAGACGAGGGTCGAGGTAAAGATGAAGAAGATGAAGACGATGATCACGACCAAGAGGAGGAGCCGACAACCCTAGTTGTACGTAGAAATCTTACCCACAACCGTCAGCCACCCTCTTGTGGCACACATTTGGCCCAACGATGCCGATGATATATTTTCATTTACTTTTTTATGTTGTAAATATAATTGATATTGATAAATATGATCAAATATTTTTATATTTGTGTTGCAACTCATAATTGTATTTGTTAAATTCTAATTGGTACTTAAAGTATGACTTAAAGTGGTAATTTTTCCACTATATGAAAGTTAGTAGACGGTGGCAAATACAAATGAAATACAAAAAAAAAAAAGAATGAACAAATTTTGTACAAAAAAAAAGAAGTATTGTAATAAATTTTTGTACAAAAAAATATGTTAGCGATGTTTAGGCCTTAAGGCATCACTCAAATGTTGAAATATTGCTTTTGTATGCCCTGGGTTCTTACAGTAGCCACATAACCTCTGTTGATTTTCCCTTTCTCAAATATCTATATTGGTGCGTATCCAAGTAGAATTCAGATGACCTTCTGGGAGGCGACACAAGTTGATATTCGGTGCCAATTCGAATGGGGCACTGGACACTAGCGACCACATCCTCTCATTTGGGGCGGGTGGGAATTCAAATCTCCATACTCTGCGCATTCTAGTCTATACACATCGTTAATATAAGACATGTATTGTATTTGTGCATTCGCACAAGCATCAATTACATGTGTTTATAGGAATCAAAGTGCCTGGAATCTCCCACAATCGCAGGTCCCTTCTGGTAGGTCAATAGGGTATCCTGTCCCTGACATGTCTTGGTTAGGTTTAGCTTACTCTGTGACCTGAAATCTCAGGTTTGGATGTGAGTGACAAACTACATACATAGTGTTTTCTCTCTCTGCATTTTGTCGAATTTCTTTCATGACATCATTGCACCAAACCTAACTGCCCACTATCTATCCAACATATGCCTTAGCCTACTTTGGAAATAAGGTTGCCAAGCAAAAGTATGTTTCTTTGACAACTGAGGTTATCGAAAAATGACACGTCCCCTTCAATACGACATTGATGCATTCTGCTAGGTTCGTTTCATGTGCCCCTACTGTAGACCCCCATCATATGATTGTGTCTGTAACAGCCCGATTTAGGGGCTAGTCAGAATAGTGATCTCGGGGTCACTAATCTGAGACTTGAGAAATTTATTTTCATGTTATATTATGAGTCGGAGCATGATAGTATATGTGCACGAGAATTTTGGTGCTTTAATTTTAGCGATTTCACGTTTAATCGTGAAAAAAGACTAAATCGCATAAAGTGCAAAAGTTCCATTCTATAAGATAAAGGTACCAAATAGCCTTAGAATGTAAACTTGAGGTCTTTAAAAGGCAATTAGACCCCCAATATATGCTTGGCCGACCATGGACTAGCATAGGAGACAAAGATGGACAAAAAATTGGTCAAAGTAGTTGATAGTTGGTGACTTGTTTGACTAGTTTAATATTAGAATAAAGAAAGAGAAAATATCATCTTTCTCTCCATCTTTCTCCACCGAAATTTGCAAGCAAAATAGGGGTTTGAAAGCTCACAATTTTCAGCAAGCTCTCCTCCATTCTAGTAAGTGATTTTGATGATTTTTCTTTATGATAATTGTACTTTTAAGACCCATAGAACTTAAGCTTTCAAATGAGAGGACTATTATGCAATATGATGCAAAGTTTAGAGTTTTACCATGAGAGATTTCATTGCTATTTTCTGCATTTTTATGGAAGAAAATGAGTCTTAGTTGTTGGATGAACAACTTTTGTGAAAGGTGTTGTCTTGAAAACACCTAATTTGGACCTTGATGAAAAGGTTACAAAATTGTAGTAAATATTTGAAATGTTGAGTTTTGATGATAGCTATAAGAGTATTAAATGTTCACCTAGGCTTGTTGAAGGTAGAAATGTGATTAGAATTTATTTCCAAGCCTAGGGGCAAAATGGTTAATTTGCCAAAGTCTAGGGGCAAAATAGTAATTTTGCCTAAGCATGATTATTGAAATGCTTTATTAATGAGATGATTAAAATGAGCTAAATTGTTGTTATAGAGAAAGAAGAATCGATGATCCGCCTCGATCGGGGAAAGAACAAAGTCTCAGACTAAATCGTCGAGCTAGCTCATTTTGAAATCGAGGTAAGTTTGTATGTGATTAATGAAATATTTATGTTAGCATAATTGAAAATGATTGGTATCACATTAATGTATGATACTTCATTGAAATGAGAAATTGATTTTAAGAATAATGTTAAAGTCCTAGTGGACTATAATGAATATGGGATTGCTATCATCGAGATGTGAATCAGATAAAGTCCCGTATAAGACCATGTCCGGGACATGGCCTCAGCACCGAGTTAAGATCCCGTATAAGACCATATTCGGGATATGGCTTCGAAAAAGAATAAGAAACTTCGTTAAGACCACATTCGGGATGTGGCATCGATAATTGATGTGAAAGTCCATATAAGACCATATTCGGGATATGGCATTGGCATTTAGAAGTAACTCTATGTAAGACCACCTCGAGGATGTGGCATTGGCTTCGTCTTTACATGAATGACGTCAAATATACGTCTTTGACTATCCCTAGTGATTAAAGGGATAAGTAGATGAGTTTAGAAGTAGAAATGAGATTTGCACTAAAGTCATATGAATGAGTGAATACAGGTACTCGTGAATGAGTCACGAAGAAACGTTTACGACATGTGGCATGGTATGTGCTAAATAAGGGCAATTGTGAGTAAGTATGGCAAGATGCCTATGACTTGTGTATGGTTAGTTAATATCATGGATGGATTATTTTATGAGCTTATTGTTGCTATTTATATTCATGCAAACTTACTAAGCTTTATGCTTACCCCTTTCATTGCCCTTCTTCCTTGTAGTATTGCCAAGATAACTCGAGGATCGTGGACGTAGGAGTTCGGAAATCACACTATCGGCATCACTTTGGTATAACAATTTAGACTTATTTTGAGTATGGCATGTATAGGACTCGAGTATTTTGTTAAGTTGTAATTATTAGCCAAAGTGTTGGCTATGTATGTTACTAAAGTCATTTTGTAAATGGCCTTAAGTTAGGAAAATACTTGGAAAATTCTTTTGTTTAATGAAAGTGATTTTCTTGAAGTGTATGCCCTTGTGTATGAATGTTAAATTGAGTATTTAGATGTGTCTTTGGGTCATGAATTACGTTGAATGGAATTGGAGTATGTATGTTTGCAATGTAGGGTGGCAAAGGGCTTGGTAGATAGCCTTCTAATTTTCTACATGGGTAGACACACGGGTGTGTGTCTAGACTGTATGAGCGGCACGGCTAGCACATGGGCGTGTGCCCAGGCCGTGTGAAGTCTGCACCATGCACTTGGATTTTAAATTGCCACACGGTTGAAACACACGGGCGTGTGTGTGGGCCGTGTGGATTAGTCAGAATGCTAAGGTTTGGCACACGGGCCAAGGCCACGGGCGTGTCAAGGCCGTGTGAAATTAGTCAGTTTCTACCACGGGTGGTAGACACGGGCATGTCTTAGGGGCACACGGGCGTGTGCCTAGACTCACACGGGCGTGTAACCCCTGTTTTGTTGAAAAGTTTCTCGAACGTGTAAATGTCACCGAAATAGTCCCGATACCTCTCGAAAGTATGTTTAGGGCCTCTTAGGCCAAGTATAAGTAAGTGATGGGTTTAAACTAGACTTTGTAACCCTATTAGAGATGTTTAAGCAAGATTTGTTAGGTAATGCCTCGAACCCTATCCCGGCTTGAAGACGGGTAAGGGGTGTTACAGTGTCCACTATTCGAAGGGTATGTTAGTGAGATAGTCCGCACCGATGCTATTGATGGCGCGTAAGTTATCCAACATTTCATGGAAACGGTGTTGGACGAGCTTGTACCTTTTTGAGAAAAGTATACCCATGAAGGCAAACAATGAACTAAATATGGTATAGCATGATTACAGAAGTAGTGGCAACTACGTACCCATGTCAATGCATCAATCTCGCTCACTTTCCAAAGGCCATTTTGAGTGGTAGTTGGAGCTAACATGTCATATACAATACCTATGGTGTGTGCGATCCAAAAGGCTACCATGCCATTTAATAGCGGCCAAGATTCTGGGTCCTCTATCGGAGATGACATGTATGTTCGGCTATGGGAAAACATGACGGATCAATTAGCTAAGGAAAAAATCCCAATCATCTATCTTTTCTCCTGGAGTTATTGCAAACGCTATCGGTAGAATTCTTTGATTACCATATTGGGCAATGACCATCAACAATTGATGCTCATACCTCCCGTACAGCCAAGTGCCATCAATTTGAACACAAGGCTTGCAGTGCCAAAAAGCTTCCTTGCATTGATCGAAGGTCCAAAGGAATTGATGAAGTACTCTTTTCCCAAGGACTAGACGATTGCAGAAGTACGTTGGGTGCATTTCTGGCTCAGTTATGGAACATGGTATGTACCAATATAGTACCTGACACCATTGCCACAAATTGTTATATGATTTGTCCCACCTATGATGCAACTTATCCATAGCCTTTTGTTTTACAACCCATGCCTTGTAGTACAATAACGTGTAATCATACTAGCTACAAATGTTGGCAATCAACACCGGTACAAGAATCCTAGGACTCACTTTCACTATAGGTAGAATTATGTCAGATATCATGTCAAATTCTACCCTCAGATGATCCTGACTTACACCTGCAAAGTACGAGTTAAAGTTACGTTATTGGCAAAAACAAAGACCTTTTTCAGGTAACGTTATGTCAGATATCGGGTGATTGCATCACGTACTTGCTACAACACAAGTATGTGGACCGATATAATTTTTTGTTGTCCACAAGTCTGTCTTCTTCCAAAAAGATGCCGTGATTTTCCATTGGCACCTTCTGTTGCACATTGCGCGCTTTCCCTCAAATTTCTCTGAATGGGATTTTGTGACATGGTCGTTCACGCTATTCTTAAAGCTGTATTGCTTCAGTGCAGTAAGAAAAACATCTTTTCAAGATACTTCATGCTAATTTCCAATACCCAGACATTTGACGATGAACTTGCATTGCCAAGTCTTCTGTATGGGAGTTGTGAGAACTCTAAACCACCCTCGGTGGGGAGGTCGATGTTGGTAATGTGGGGCGGAGGTTCATATGCCCTGAATCACGGATCTAGATCCAGATCATTGTCCAAACCATCATCGTCAGAACCGCAAGGTTCTGGCTCAGTTGGAACCTGTTCTGGTTCAGAAAAAAAGTGCTACTTCCGAACTATCTAGCACAGACTGCCGAATTGGATCGGATCTGATTCTGATCTATCAAAAACATTTGCTGCCCCTTTGTACATGCCTACATCTTCTTCCTCAACTGCATCTTCTTCCTTAGCTTCAACCAAAGGGTTTGATGTACCATCGCCGAACCTAGTCGTAGAGAGTAAATCATCAGCTCATTTATACCCAATGTTATGGTAAACATCCGCACTAGGCTACCAACCGATGTAGGTTGTTGGACATCTAGTATAAGTGTTTCTTCCCCAAGACATCAAACACCAAAGTTAAAATCGAACGCACTGACTGAATGTCATGCCTGGGTGTCGAGGTTCAGGTTATGCTCATACTCCAACTAATAATGGCTGTCAAAGTTGAAATTGGTGCCTAAAAATGAAGAATGTCTACCCATTGATGCTTCAGGGACATCATAATGGGAGCTTCATAACAAAGCAATGAACCCACCATACAACCATGTTGTAGGAATTTCTTCTTCTTCTTTGGTTCCCACATTAGCCACAACAGTGGTTGAAGATGAACCAACTCTATCAACCTCGGAAAACTCGACATATAACTCCATTATAGCATTTCGACTTGAGCAGTGCGAATCTATGACCATCTCCAGCTCCAGTTCGCCTTTCACATCAAATAACTCATACTTAAAGGGGTCTACTGATGCTAGATTTCTACATTGCAAGCTTGAAATTCTTCCCTGGCTTGAACACCCAACTTTCCTCTTAATTTTAGTCCATAGCTCACGCAATTGAATGGTACGGTTGAAAGCCAATTCCACGGATTGGACTCCTGCAAATACGACCCCGATGCCCGTATTGCAAATTTGACCATCATAATAAATTACGATTTCACTTGTCTACTCATTTCAATTTAGAATGAATTCAATATTTAGAACAATAAAAATCTTTAGATGGTTATCCAAAGAAATTTAGATGACACTCGCAATGCAACACTTAAAAAAAGAACGAATTTGCTTTGTGTCTAAGTATTGAATACTTCGGTAGTTTAATAGCAAAAAATAACGAGGAGAGAGGGAATGTGTGCTTCAAAATGCATTTTGAAGACGCGTTTTCATCGAATAATAATAATGAAAGAATCTTTTGCGCTCGAAAATGCATTTCAGAAGAACCAATCTCAGCAGGTGCGTACTTCAAATGGTATTTAGTGTGCTTGAAAACGTACCCAAGATTCCCGGGGATAGGGTACATTGGTAGGGTTTGAGTGGTGGAGGACAGAAAACGCGTCCAGTTGGGCGTGCTTTCCCTGGCATGTTAGCAGGAAAGCTCGCCTAGTTGGATGCACTTTTTGTCCACCAGCACTCAAAGTATTACAAAAGTGCCCTGATCTCGAGAATCTTTGGTAAGATTTGAGGCTCCTCTTTCATATATTCAATGAAAATGCCTCTACTACAACGCGTTTTCAACCATGGTTTTGTTTTCTTTTCAATCTCACCCCTCCCCTGTGCCTATATAAGGGGGTATCCTTCCATGCTCTATTATCTTTTTTTGCCATCATCTCTTCACTTTACAATATTTCTCTGTCTCGATTTTCTTCCCCGCTTCATTGTTAAAAAAAATTTTCGATAATAAAATTTCCTGTTTGAGGTATTCTTGAGTTGTCAGTGATACGATATCACTTTGAGACACACGTATTTCATATATCCCGCCGAGATGCGGTTGGTTTCCTTGGACGATAATTTTGGATTATTTTCTTAATTGGACTCTAAGCTTTTAATAGTATATTGTATTAGTTAGAATCAAAGTGTATCTAGGGTTGTGTGGACACCAAGCAACATTTAGCTCAAGTGTATCTAAAGGTCCTACCACAAGAAGAGAGATCATCAAGCATAAAGATTAATCAATACAACCTTAGTGCTTAATTCTTTCATACTTTCCTTGTACACACTTGTGAGCCTTTATTGTTATTCTTTAGCTCAAGTGTATTATTGTTTATTTGTGCTTAATTGGCAAACATTCTGATCTAGTAAGGATTACTTCTTTGTTTGCTATTTGTATTTACTCTTTGAAAGGGTTTGAGTATTAAGTTTTGGGTAAAAACCTTGAGGGAGTTACAATATTAAGATTTTGGAGAGAAATCTTAAGGGAGATTGTAAGGTTAAACCTTGTTCGCAAAGGTTATCAAATTAGTAAATTTGAGAAAATTTTTAGTTGTGGAAAGCTAAGGTAATGGAGTAGGCAATTGGGGCCGAACCACCATAAATTGAAGTGTTCATTGTCTCTATCCTTTTCTTAGGACCCACAAATTTTTAAGAGGCCGATTCACCCCCTCTTGGTGATTTTGAGTTGAATTATCGAGCTAATTATTGATATTAGAGTTTGTCTCTAAAGACGGTTTAACAACCAAGAGAAGATCCTCAAAAAAGCTCAAACGATCATCATCTCATTCTACAATAATGACATCTACTTCTAGGTCAATTTTCTTTGATGAGTCTCAATCTACCTCCAAACCTCCTTATTTCAATGGTGCTAACTATTCCAATTGGAAGGCTAGGATGATGTTGTTCACTCAAGCAAATAATCTTGTCGTATAGGATATTATTATGGATGGTCCTTCAATTCCATCCAAACAAGAAGGTGAACTTCTGGTTTAAAAAAAAAGAAGAAGGAATGTAATGAGGAAGATAGGAGAAACATTCAACTCAATGTGTAACAACCCGTTTTTAGTCAAATCGGAATAGTGGTTTCGGTGTAACAACTCAATTTAGGGCCTAGTCAAAATAGTGGTTGCGAGACCACAGATCTGAAGTAGAAATATGTGTTTTATGGCTTTTATGAGGTATATTACATGTTTGCATAATTTTGTGAAAATTACATGAAGAAATTTTACAATTTAGTGATCAATTTATCCATTAGGACTAAATTGCAAAGATGGAAAAATATGAGATTCTAGAAGTTTCAAGTATGAGATAGCATTAGAAAATTTATTAGAGGTCCTTATTTAGTAATTAGACCATTATATTTTATGATGGACAAAAATGGGCATGGAAGGGAAAAATCTCAAGGAAAGGCCTTAAGGGCATTTTAGTCATTTGGTTAATTAATTAATAAAAAGGGAAAAAGAAGTTAAAAATGGTGTCCATCTTCTTCTCTAAGTGCCGAAATTTGGAGGAGAAGCCATAGCTAGGGTCTTGTTCATTTTCAAGCTCAAAGTAAGTGCATCCTAGCCCTATTTTTGTTGTTCTTTGTATTTTTGAGATCCTCGTAGCTCGATTTAGCTATTTCTACGATAATTATGAGCTAGAGTTCATGTTCAAAAATTTACCCATGTATGACATGCATGTATTTTGATGTTTAATGGAGGAATACGAAAGTTTGATGTGTGATGAACATCTTTTTCTAAGTGATTTTCATGGAAAACTCATAAAAAGGACTTATTTGTAAAGATGATAAAATGTGTAGTAAAAATCAGTTTTGAAGGAAAATATGAGCTATTATAAGCTTAAGATGGGTTCGACTAGGCTTGGAAAGCAAGGAAATGAGTACATTTCATTATACGAGCCTAGGGACCATTTTGCAAATATGTGAAGTTTAGGGGCAAAATTATAATTTTTGCCAAAGTGTGATATATGGGTTGTTTTAGTCAATGTGATCATTAAATAAGTGAAATTGTCATTATAGATCAAGAAACACGAAGTCTGGACCGAAACCAAGGAAAGAACAAGGTGGTGGACTAAATTGAACAATTATACATATTTTGGTACCGAGGTAAGTTTGTGTGTAATAGTTCAACATCAAGTTACTATGCTTTTAAATGCTTGACGTTTCGTGAAATGTATATTATTTCTATGAAAGTGGTTATTAAGGTCTTGATGAAAGTATGATGAAGTTATATTATGTTGAAATCCCGGTTGAACCTTATGAATAGAAAAGATACCCTTGTCAAAACATGAGATTTATAAGGTCTCGTATAAGACCATATCTGGGATATGGCCTCGGCACTGAATTGTGATCTTGTATAAGACCATATCTTGAATATGGCATCGGCATCGAATAGTGATTCCGTGTAAGACCACGTCTGGGACCTGGCTTCGATATGAAATCGTGTAAGACCATGTCTGGGACATGGCATCGATACACGATCTCGTATAAGACCATATCTGGGATATGGCATCGGCATCAACAGTTGATCCCATGTAAGACCATATCTAGGATATGGCATTGGCATCTTATTGCGTGTATGACGAATTTCGGGTATCCTTCGATATTCCAAGTGGTTCAACGGGGTAAAGAGCTAATTTTATGTTCAAGATGGTAAAAGTGCTAAAGTTATGTGATGAAGTGATACAGGTACATATGAGAACTCACGAGAAATGAGTCCGATATGTGTTATGTGATTGGTAAGAGTAAGCATGAGTAAGCTATATCAATGTGCTTGAGAACTTGTGTTATTACTTAAAGTAAAGTATGAATGTATTATAAGATTTTTATGTTGCTATCTATTATATGCAAACTTACTAAGCTTTATGCTTACTCCCTCTCTTTTCCCTTTTTCCTGTAGTATCGCCTAGCTAGCTCGGGGATTGTGGGACGTCGGAGTTCGGTTCACACTATCAAGCTATTCTTTTGGTATAGTAAAGTTTGATTATTTTGGGTATGGCATGTATAGGAACTTGGTCATTTTGTTATATGTCATATTGGTTAGCCAAGGTGTTGGCTATTAATGTTACTCAATTCATTTTGTAATTGGCTATTGGAATTGGCCAATACTTGTTAAGTTATATCTATTCAATGATGATGAAATTCATGAAAAGTGAGCTTGTGCAATTGAATGAGTAAAGTGTGAAGTATATGCATGATGGTCGCATTGTGAATTTCTGGTGTGGATGCTTTGATTGTGAATATTAGAGGTGCATTATAGTTATGCTATGTGTTGCTAGAAATGGTATAAGTGTGGTTGTTTTTCAGGGTGGCAAATGGCTTGGTAAATAGCCTTATAATTGTCCACACGGGTAGACACACGGGCATGTGTCTAGGCCGTGTGTGACACATGGACTGTCTCGTGGGCGTGTAGCTTGGCCGTGTGTCCCCTGCATCTAATTTATGAAAAATTCAGTTCGTCACACGGGCTAGCACACGGGCGTGTGACTTGGCCGTGGGACCATAAGTGTCTGCTGACATCATAAACAGAATGCAAAGGTTTTCACACACGGGCTAATACACGGGCGTGTCCTGGCCGTGTGAGGGACATGGGCCATAGACACGGGCGTGTGGTCATGTTTTGAGTAAAAATTTTCTAAGTATTCGTAAGCTTTCGGTTCAGTCCTGATTCGCTCTATTCATATGTTTGGGGTTTCGTAGGCCCGTAATAAGGACTATATGATTATGAATGAAAATTTAAAGTTCAAAAGAATTTTTTTTGTCGATTTTGTATGATTTAAGTAAGTTAAGTCCGGTAATGCCTCGTACCCGGTTCTAGCGTCGAATACAGGTAAGGGGTGTTACATTTGGGACCACAAATCTGAGGTCAAAATAATTATTTTTATTTTTATTTTAATGTTTACAGCATGAAAATATGATTGTGTGAAATTTTTGTTAAGAAATTTTATCATTTGAGTACTTAATTTGATAAAAAGGACTAAATCGCGTAAAGTGCAAAAGTGATGTTCTAATAGCTAAAGGTATTAAATAGCTATAGAACCTTAAAGTTAAGGTCCTTAAATGGTAATAAGACCATTTGGAATTTGAGTGGACATTTATGTGCATGGTTAGGTAAATTTTTAATGTTATATACCAAGGTTAAATGTGTAATTTAGCAAATTATGTTAAGTAAACTGAAGAAAAGACAAAAGACATGCCTTTTGTGTTCATCTTCCATCGAAATAAGCTAGGGAAAAATAACATTGTTAATGCTTGAAGTTTCGGCTAGCTTGGTTCATGCATGTGTCCAATTTTGAGGTTAGTTTTTAATGATTTCTATGTTTTCGGAGTTGTTGCAGCTTAGTCTAGCTAGCCCAGGGACTATTCTGCAACACTGTTAAAGATTTTGAATTTTTCCATTGATGAATAAGTATGATTTTGGAAGTTTCTTGATAGATTATGAATGCTTGTTGATAGATATACAAGTTTTGTTAAGTGATTTTTAGTGAAAATGCAAATTAGGGGTTAAAATGTAAAATGTGTAAATATAGTGGTTAAAATGTGAAACAAATGAAAATATGGGCTGCTAGGGACCTAATTGAAATTCGGCTAGTATGGGTTTTGGTTGAATTGCATGAATTTGTGATTTTATGAAATAAGGACTAAAGTGTAAAAATGTGAAATACCAAGGGCAAATGTGTAATTTTACCGTAATGTGATTTTTGGGCTAAAATGAATAGCTTGATGATTAAATTAGCAAAATTTGATTATATATAGATCAAGAAAAGTGAGATTCGGACTTAGATTGGGGGAAAAACAAAGTGTTAGACTAAACGATCTATTTCGTCGTTTTTGAATTCGAGGTAAGTTCGCATGTAATAAGCATTGTTATAATGATATTTTATATGCTTTGATATTGCATAAATTGTGAATACGAGACTATAGACATGTTTGACGACGGTTCGATTATTTATTGGCACTTGGTGTGCGAGATTGAAATAGCTTCAGCTATATATATATTGGCACTTAGTGTGCGAGAGCGAGATAATATGTTGGCACTTAGTGTGCGTGAATGAGATAGCTCCGGCTATATATATATTTGCACTTAGTGTGCGAGATCGATATAGCTTTGGCTATTTATTTGGCACATATTATGCGAGTTTTCTGAGTAACCAAAAATATTCCGAATGGATCAACGGGTACGTCAAAGATGTGGATGAGTTATGAGTTTGATACGGAATGGTACAGGTATGTACGTGAACCGTACAAGCACTGAAATAAGGAGATTATGAAAGTGATAACTAATCTTGTGAATGAAATTGCGATAGGATGATGATTCCATATGTGAATTGTATATTATGTTTGATTTGTTTAAATTGTGCACATTTGGTTAGTTGATTTTAAATGCTATACGAACTTACTAAGCTATAAAGCTTACTTTGTGTATTTCTCTGTGTTTTATAGTGATTTCAAAGCTAGCTCAGATTCAGGGACTGTCGGAGATCGCTTCACACTATCCAACTATCACTTGGTACCTTTGAAATTAAGTTTTGGGTTATATGGCATGTATAGGGACTTTGGTCATTTTGAAAAATATGGTGCTTATGAAATTAGCCATTTGAATTGGCTTGTAAATGTCTAAGGTTTGATTTGTATATTTGGCCATGTGAGTTGGCTTATTTTGGTTGATGTGGTTATGTATTTATATATATGCGTGCATATGGTTTATGTTATGTGATTAAGGTTGGATTCATGATGCTTATTGGTAATAGGTAATTTGAATGTCAAATGGTTGATAATTGAGAAGCTATGTGCTTGTGAGTTGGTGCATGATGATGCATGTTTGGAAAGGTTTAATTAGATGATTTGAATATGTGAAGTTGGTATGATTTGAATGAGTAAAACATGAAATTATAAGCATGTTAGTTGTTGGTATTGAAATGGTATGTTTTAGCCTTGATTGTGGTTGAATTGGATGCACACTTATGCTATGAATGAGTACCATTTGAATTGTATAGGTGTGTGCAAATTGGAGTGACATGATGGCTTGGTAAATAGCCTATTTTTGTCCACACGGGCAGAGACACGGGCGTGTGTCTCAGCCGTGTGTGACACACGGTCAGGTTACACGGCCGTGTGTCCCCTAGTGATGACTTAAAAACCAAGTCAGTATGCTCCACACGGCCTCACACACAGGCGTTTGACATAGCCGTGTGGTATAAGGCAGTATACCCTACAGGATTGGCACGGCCTAGCACACGGCCTGACATACGGGCGTGTATGGCCATATTTAGGGCACACGGGCTAGCCACACGGGCGTGTGTGTTGGCTGTGTGTGTAACACCCCTAACCTGTATCCGTCGCTGAATTAGGGTTAAAGGGCATTACTACATATAATACAAAACATATCAAATGTTTACAACTCAAACAGACATAATCGAATACATAAAGTGTAATGTAACTTCATAATCTGCTTAGCATTTTAAAGAAAAGAAAAGCAAAGACATATTATAATTATTTAGCTGAATTCACATAGAAGCATGTTTCATTAAATAACCTTACCACTGTTTATTTGGTCACCTAATATGCAATGACTGAATATGCACATATCCGTTATTAATAAACCTAAACAAAATAACTAACATCAAAGCTAAATATGCGTGTATATATATATATCTATATAGACATGCTAAATCTTGTGTAATTGAATTTAACATTTATCAACCATATCCCCATTAAAAGAAATTTCGAACATATCAATTCTCAAATGCATTATCTTTCAATTCAAAATGCATCATAAGTTCAACCTCTGATTAGCCATCTACTAAACCAAAAATGCATGGTATAATATACACGAATGCCATAAAAAAATATACCAACTTATGCATACATGCATTACCGGTTGTATCTTTATAGAAACCAATCATCATAGCCCATTTACTATTAAGACCATATTACCATAATTTGACCATTTCATTACCAATCCGCTTAAATCGAATTTGATACACATGCACCAATTCCATTCATAACCGAATATGATATATGCATTATAACATTTTCTCTTTGATGTAAACTTGAATATATAAATATATATATCTCACTTTAATAACTCTTTTTCCTGAATTAGTGAATCAAACACATTCACATATATTCACAAATATTAACTACTCAATTGTAATCAACTACCGTACCTTACAAAATCAATCTTGTTCAATGGCAAACTTGACATTTAGGTCAACCTTATGAATATCTATACTAAACTAAAATGTATTTCTCACTTTATTGACATAATGAGTAAATGACTAATTAAATGGATGACATAAATGTTATGATAGTTAACTAAACATCCATCCAAGCAACTCATATTACGAATATCTGACCATAAAGAACATGCATCAAAGCCACATTCATTTAAGATCGAGTATCATAACTTAGCCATTTTCGCATGGCTTTACTTATATACATCGACAAAATATCATTTAAACCTTAGGCTAGCCTATACATGCCTTAAACTTAAAAATTCCAGCTTAAAAGGTACCAAAATAGGTCGATAGTGTGGATGACTTGGTGGCGATCCCACGAGCTCGTAGCTTGATCGAAATCTATAAAATAGAACAATGAACACACACTGAGTAAGCTTACTAGCTTAGTAAGTCTTAAGCAATTATAATATAACATTCAAACATTCAAGCATTTTAAACATTTGGTTTATGGCATTGAATATAAACAATTCAACTTGTAACTTCATCATGGCCGAATTCTATCATTTCACTTAACCTACTATTATCATTTTCTTACCATAAGCATGTAAACTCGTCGATACACCTAAATACAATATGTATTCGAATATTCCAATTCAAATAAATATAACATACATATCAATCACATGTACTCATTTATACATATATGCAAACCAATCCAACCTCTTTCACATTTAGAAATTTTCACATATGGTCGATTCTCCAAAAGTATATTCAAGCATAAATTCCATTATAATATAAATCATATTCATCAATGGTAAGATCAATTGCACATATTAAAATTCTTACCGAAGCTTCAACTATATCACATCTTACTTAATTCAAATGGTAATATACTAACTTACCTTATTCCTTGCAAATATGAAAGACTTGTACTTACCCAAGCATTTAGCTTATTGCAAGAAATACGTTCCCCTCTTGTAAATGATTCATGAATTCTCTATTTATAACACATCACCGGCATTAAGCCTGCTAGACCCGAGGTCTGAAATTTTATTACCAGCATTTAGCCTGCTAGGCAATAAGCCCGAAACACTTCACCGGCACAAGGCCTGCTAGGCTTGAAGCCCGATACAATTCACTGGCACAAGGCCTGCTAGGCTCGAATCCCGATACAATTCAGCAAGCACAAGGCCCGCTAGGCTCAATGCCCGATACAATATTATTATCATCCCATACACATATTAGTAATGCTGCCCAAATTAACCTAGGTCACACATTATTCAAATCACTTTAACATATCAACTCGGTTAAAGATGTAACAACATTTCATTTCAAATTCACTATCCACATTCGGCTATAACAAATTTTACAATCATAATTTCA
Source organism: Gossypium sturtianum (assembly GCA_025698515.1). Taxonomy (NCBI): domain Eukaryota; kingdom Viridiplantae; phylum Streptophyta; class Magnoliopsida; order Malvales; family Malvaceae; genus Gossypium; species Gossypium sturtianum. The sequence goes on along the minus strand of CM046946.1, from coordinate 58,305,712 downwards.
TAATTCAGCATATAATCAATGTTATAAATTCTATTAATGATATTTAATTGTTTATAGACTTACCTCGGGTATCGTCGGACGCCAAGAATCGGCTATTCGATAACTTTCGCCTTTCCCCGATCCAAGCCCGTTTTTCTTTGTTCTTGATCTAAACATATTCAAATTAAGCTCATTCCAGCACATTTCATTTCAATTTAGTCCCAAAACACATAAATAGGCAAATTACCATTTTACCCCTGACATTTACAACTTTTACAATTTAGTCCCTATTGCACAAAACACAAAATACACATAATTGAGTTCAATCCCTAAGGGCCGAATCTTCCCCATGGTCTTATAAGTCCCTACATTTCATTAATTTCGCATTTTAACCCCTCAAAGATTTACTTTCTCAATTTAGCCCTATTTAGCCAAATTCATCAAAAATTCAAGAACAAAGTATGTTCATCAATTATATATCTATCATTTAACACCATAAAACATCATGAAACTCAACATAACATCCATGGAATTTTACACAAACATCATAAATTCATGAAATTAAGATATGGGTTTTGAAGTTCTCGAAGCAACGATTACAAAAACGTAAAAATTAACAAAAACCGAGCTAATTACATACCTCAATCTAAGCTTGCAATGACCGAATATTTGAAGACTTAAGTTCTTTCTCCCTTCTTTTAGTTTCGGTCAATGAAAGAGAATAAGAAAAACAGATGCAAACTTTTGTTTCTTTTTATCTTTTTATTATAATAAGCTTATAATTAATATACATATAACTTAATTTATAAAAACAATATAATATGGCATTATCATTAGACTTTGCCGTCTACTATCATATAAAAAAGGGAAATTTAGCAACTTAATACTCATTCAAAAGAAAACAAACAAATTTAACCACTTAATTGAATAGTTTGCCACTTTTACCACTTACGCGATTTAGTCCTTTTTACTTAATTGAGTACACAAACGATCAAATTTTCATACGAAACTTTCACACATACAAATTCACATATAATTAACATGGAAAATAATATTTAAAAATTTTTTGGGCTCGGATTTGTGGTCCCGAAACCACTATTTCGATTAGGGTCAAATTCGGACTGTTACAACTCTCCCCCCTTAGGGATTTTCGTCCCCGAAAATCTTACCGTTAAACAAAGTCGGATATTGTCGCCTCATTGAATCCTTAGACTCCCACGTAGCCTCTTCTACTCCATGTCGATTCCATAGTACTTTTACTAACGAAATTTTCTTGTTTCTCAACTCTTTCATTTCACGAGCTAAAATACGGATCGGTTCCTCCTCGTACGTCATATCGGATCGGATTTCAATCTCAGACGGAGAAATCACATGTGACAGATCTGATCGATATTTACGAAGCATCGAAACATGGAAGACATTATGAATCTTTTCTAGTTCAGAGGGCAACTTTAATCTATAAGCAACAGGCCTAACACGTTCGATGATCTCATACGGTCCGATGAACCTCGGACTTAATTTGCCTTTTCGACCAAATCGAAGTACTTTCTTCCACGGAGAAACTTTCAAAAACACCCGGTCTCCGACCTGAAACTCAATGTCTTTACGTTTCAAATCCGCGTATGACTTTTGGCGATCTGATGCAACTTTCAAACTATCTCGGATTACTGCCACTTTCTCTTCAGTCTCTTTAATCAAATCAACCCCGAGTATCTTGTTTTCATTGAGCTCGGCCCAGTACAATGGTGTACGACACTTGCGGCCGTACAAAGCTTCGTAAGGTGCCATTTTGATACTAGATTGGAAGCTATTATTGTAAGCAAATTCAATCAAAGGTAAGTATCGTTCCCACGTACCTTCAAACTCGAGGACGCAACATCTCAACATATCCTCAAGTATCTGAATGGTTCGTTCAGACTGACCATCCGTCTGCGGATGAAAAGCTGTGCTAAAGTGTAATTTGGTACCTAAAGCATCTTACAATTTCTTCCAAAATCGCGACGTGAATCTCGGGTCTCTGTCCGAAACAATGGAAATCGACACACCATGTAATCTCACAATTTGAGATACATACAACTCAAACAAGCTTATCGAGTGAATAATCCGCATGTTTGGAACAAAGTGAGTGATTTGGTCGATCTATCCACTATAACCTGCATTGCATCTTTCTTGCTCGGTGTCATAGGCAAACCAGGAGACAAAATCCATAGAAATTTTATCCCATTTCCATTCAAAGAAGCATCACTATACACAACAAATTCTTTACCCGATTGAAATTTGAACTAACACTGGAGCCTCGGTCAAAAGAGCTTTCAACCGATCGAAACTTTTCGACATTTTTCCGTCCATTCGAACTTGACATCTTTTCTGTAATAGCTTTGTCAAAGGTGTGGCTATCATAGAAAAAACCTTCACGAATTGTCTGTAGTAACCAGCAAGTCCCAGAAAGCTTCGAATTTTAGAAACATTTCTTGGTGGTTTCCAATAAAGTATAGCCGATATTTTATTCGGATCAACCCGAATGCTCGATTTGAAACAACGTGACCGAAAATCGACCTCATTCGGCCGAACTCACACTTACTAAACTTTTCATACTGGCTGTGTATCTCGCAAAGTTTGTAGCACTGGATCTCAGATGCTCGGCATGCTCGGTTTCATCTCCGGAGTAGATCGAATATCATCTATAAACACTACCACAAACCGATCCAAATCGCCTCGAAAATCCGATTCATCAGATCAATAAAAATAGCCAGTGCATTAGTAAGCCCAAAAGGCATAACCAGAAACTCATAATGTCCGTACCTCGTTCGAAAAGCAGTCTTTGGCACATCAAAATCTCTAACTCGCAACTGATAATAGCCCGATCTCAAATCTATCTTTGAAAACACTGAAGCCCCTTTCAACTGATCAAACAAGTCGTCAATCCGTGGCAACGGATATTTATTCTTTATAGTTACCTTGTTGAACTGTCGGTAATCGATGCACATTCGCATAGTCCCGTCTTTCTTTTTCACAAATAAAACTGGTGCACCCCAAGGAGAGAAGCTCGGTCGTGCAAAGCCCCTATCTGTTAACTCTTGCAACTGTGCTTTCAACTCTTTTAATGCTGTAGGTGCCATCCGTCACGAGCTATTGAAATTGGAGTCGTCCCGGTACTAATTCGATACCAAACTCTATTTCTCGAGCAGGTGGTAAACCCGGTAGTTCTTCAGAAACACATCCGGATACTACACACAACCTGAGTACTGATTCAATCTGCTTCTCAGTAACTTTAATATCCAACACATAAGCCAAGTAAGCTTCACACCCTTTTCTCACATGCTTATGAGCTAACATCGAAGAGATTACTACCGGTAACCCATTCAGGTCATTAGATTCAATTCGGATAACTTCACCGTTCTGAGATCTCAAATCAAGGGTCTTTCTTTTGCAATTAACAACAGCATTGTGCAAAGTTAACTAGTCCATCCCCAAAATTATATCGAACTCGTCGAAAGGCAACAACATTAAATTAGCTGGGAAGCATAAATCCCGAATCATCAACGGGCAACTTTTACACACTTTATCAACCAGAACACATTGACCCAAGGGGTTTGATACACGAATCACAAACTCAGTAGACTCAACAGGTAGAGTCCTACTGGATACTAAAGTTTCACACACATATGAATGAGTCGAACCGGATCAATCAATGCAATCACGATAGTATCATAAAGAGTGAAAGTACCGGTGATAACATCCGGGAAGAAGCATCCTCTCGCGCGTCACAAACATATGCTCTAGCGGTGCACGAGCCTCGATCGAACTGCAGTTGTCTTTGGTTCTTTCTCGATCGCCACTTACATTTCCCGAATGCTCGGGTGGTGCGCCTGCGTGCTAACGCGTAGCTTTCGGTCTTGTATTCTGAGCCGTATTTTGCTCGGCTAGCATCGGGCACTCTCGAATAAAATGATCCGACGATCTACATTTAAAGCAGGACCGATCACGAAATCTACAACTCCTAGAATGCCATTTTCCACAATGCTTGCACTCAGCCCGGTTCTGCTGAACATTACCAACACTAGCCATCGAAGTGGCTCGGAACCACACAGAGAGGTCGATCTCGTCTAGAGAAGTCTGAAGTAGCCTTATGTCGACTGGATTCATCTTTAAACTTCTTTGATGCGGAATGAAAGGTCTCACTCGATGATCTTTTTCGAATGTCTCTAACTTCAAACTCGGCTTTTCTTTTCTCTTTTCCAAGCTCTTCGGCTTTGCACGCTCGTTCGACAAGTACCACGAACTCTTTAATCTCGACTATGCCGACTAGCAACTTAATATCTTCATTCAGACCGTCTTCAAATCTTTTACACATAATGGCTTCAGTTGACACACATTCACGGGCATATCGGCTCATTCTGACAAATTTCCGTTCATACTCAGTCACGGTCATTCGACCCTGTTTCAATTCCAGAAATTCTTTTCGTTTCTGATCAATGAATCTCTGACTGATGTACTTTTTACGAATTCTATCGAAAGAATTCCCGTGTCACTTTCTCCTCGGAACCACCGATACTAGTGTATTCCACGGTGATATGCGGTGGTCCCGTAATAAGGATATAGCACACTTCAAGCATTAAATGCGAGTACATGACGACTCATCAAGCACACGAATAGTATTATCAAGCCACATCTCGGCTCGTTCGCGTCGTCATCATCATTAGCTTTAAATTCTTTCGCCCGTGTTTCGATTTTATCAACGGAGGCCGCTAGATCTCGTCGGATCTATCGCCGGAGGTCTTTGAAGGTATCGAGTCGGATTATTCAGGGGTGGAGGTTGTTGTACACCGGATTATTCGAATAAATTGGGTAAACCATTCATTCATCATCGGTAGAAGGCTTGCTTAGCCTCCCCCTCATGGCTACCCGAGATAGGTCGAGAGTCACCCAAGACCGACCCATGTGTGGGATCAGCGCTACGCTCTCTATATCATCAGCTACGGCTCTGTCAGGATCCATTTACTATATAAAACACAATTTAAATGTCAGAAGTCACCACACTATCGTATTATAAAATTAAGGCATGTATAGCTAGACTCACACACGCTATGGTAGTCCTAGAATCGACTAAACCGTAAGCTCTGATACCAATCAAATGTAACACCCCTAACCTGTATCTGTCGCCGAATTAGGGTTAAAGGGCATTACTACATATAATACAAAACATATGAAATGTTTACGACTCAAACAGACATAATCGAATACATAAAGTGTAATGTAACTTCATAATCTGGTTAGCATTTTAAAGAAAAGAAAAGCAAAGACATATTATAATTATTTAGCTGAATTCACATAGAAGCATGTTTCATTAAATAACCTTACCACTGTTTATTTGGTCACCTAATATGCAATGGTGAATATGCACATATCCGTTATTAATAAACCTAAACAAAATAACTAACATCAAAGCTAAATATGCGTGTATATATATATATCTATATAGACATGCTAAATCTTGTGTAATTGAATTTAACATTTATCAACCATATCCCCATTAAAAGAAATTTCGAACATATCAATTCTCAAATGCATTATCTTTCAATTCAAAATGCATCATAAGTTCAACCTCTGATTAGCCATCTACTAAACCAAAAATGCATGGTATAATATACACGAATGCCATAAAAAAATATACCAACTTATGCATACATGCATTATCGGTTGTATCTTTATAGAAACCAATCATCATAGCCTATTTACTATTAAGACCATATTACCATAATTTGACCATTTCATTACCAAACCACTTAAATTGAATTTGATACACATGCACCAATTCCATTCATAACCGAATATGATGTAACACCCCAAACCAGGTCTATGCGTTAAGACGAGATTTGGTTTGTCACACCGAACGAACATCCAAAATTCTCTAATGACTTAAGTAAAACAGTAATGTAAAGCCTTTAGAAATAAGGTTTAATAAAAACTAAGTACAATGATTATGAATTAAGAAAAATACTTGTTTGAAATCTTATATATATTAGTCAAAACCTTAACGTAGTATTAAAAGAATTTGAAAGAAATTGAAAAGTAATTTAGGTGTCCAAAATTGTTATAAAACACAATATTTTTAAGAAAACTTTATAGATTTTAACATAAGCCCATATTAAGAGTCTTAAAATAAAATTAAATCCATCCACACATAAAAATCCATAAAAACATAATTAGAGGCCTTATTACATCATACCCAAATAGTAATTAAAATAAGTAACTTAAATAAAGTTCATAGTTTATAAAACCCAAGCTCGTAGTATGGCCTCCACCATGTCATCCCCGGCCCAAGTCCACATCAATTTCCATTACCTAAGATGGATAATAAAACGGGGTGAGTTACAAAGAACTCGATGTGTAACTCACTTACCACCATTATTGGGCGGACCATCAAGGCATTAATTTGGGCTTGAGCCCAATTACAAACTTTAACAATATAAAATGAAATAAAATATATTAAAATGCATGTAAAATGAATTTCCCAACCAAGCCTAATTTCCATCCGCTACACACCCCCGTACCAACCAGCACACCTGTGGGGATCAAGTCAACCCACCCCGCCAAACACACCAATCGTAGGCATTTTGCCTTTTAAATAATATTGTAGTGCACTACCGAACTAGATTGTGACATAGTCACCGAACTAGAGGCATTAAGCCAAAATTTGTGGCAGAGCCACCGAACTAGATACGTGGCCACAGGCCTTTCTTCTCTTCATCAAATCCCATCCCATGCATTTATGTATGAATAACAAACTTTAATCATAAATGATTTATCAAGTAACCCATAATACAAATGAGTTTTTAATAAAACCTTTCATTTGGGCCTATTAACAATATAGTATTAAACTTTGGCCATATCTTGAACTAGAGGGTTTCCGGCCCATTAGCGATCTAGCAAACTTTTATGGCCCAATTTATCGATCTAGCAGTTTTATGGCCCAATTTATCGATCTAGCAGTTTTATGGCCCAATTTATCGATCTAGCAGTTTTATGGCCCAATTTATCGATCTAGCAGTCTTTCGGCCCAATTTAACAATCTAGCAGTATTTCGACTCAATTTATCGATCTAGCAATATTTTGGCTCAATTTATCGATCTAGCAATATTTCGGCTCAATTTATCAATCTAGTAATTTTTTTCCGACTTTAACCATTTTCATGCATTTACACAAAAGTGTTAATTATCACATAATTTTCGATTTTGCCATTTTTACGACTTATCATAATACTTACTGTTTAGTATCTAACCCGAAAGATAAGTGTGAAATTACACACCTGGTTATAGTGAGAACTAGACTTTCCCGCTCGTCAACACCTATACATATCACGATAATTAGAATCACTATATTTTATTAACGAAATCAATCTTAGAAATTAACGATCTAACTTTTACCCGGATTTTGAACTACTTCTACTTGCGGTTTCTCCCCGATTGATGGTTCGTCAAGCGAATCAAATCCACGAACAAATAATGGTTGGGAGTACGAACTACTTCAAACAATTGATTCTCCTCGGATGAACGTCCACAACCCGGTGGAAATCTCGGATTCTTTGAAAGCAGTCCTTTGTTTATACTTAGGGGAATAACGGAACCACCCTCTTCCGAACACTATTCACCGCCCTTTTCTTCCCTATTTTGATTGTCTTCAAAGACAAAAGATCATTAGCACGTCCTAATAATATATATATCGAATATGACTAAAGGTTTTAAGAACGAGATTTCCTTACCACAAATATTCTTATTCCAAAAGGAGAATCGATCCAAGCGTTCTATGTCACTCACGACCACTTGATTTCCGATCTTCCGTTATCGCACTAAAGTATAACAAAAATAAACGTTAATAGAAGGAACGTTTATTTCGATCTAAGAAAGCCTTCATACCACCATCAATATTCGGCCATGACTACTTCTAACTAAACGGAACTAAAAAGAATTCTTACCCTTTTGTCCACGGTTGAAAAGAAAGGATTGAAAAAAAATGATGTCTCTAAGTGATGGAGGATTCGGCTATGACTCACTAACATTCGGCCATGGAGAAAAACAATGGAGAAAAGGATGAGTGAAAAGAAATAAAATATGAGAGAAGAGATGATAATGAAGATTCGGTTTTCAAAGAGAAGAAAAGAGAAAAAAGAAAAAGATGTATTGGAGAGCAAGGTACATTCGGCAATGGAGAAAGAAAACAAAAAGAGAGAGATGGTCTTTTTGGTACTAACACTTTCGGCACTAAGAAGAGGCACAAGAGAATATTCAAAAGATGAACAAAGAAAATGACCAAATGGTCAAAAGAATTAGGCTTTACCAAATGCACAAATTCGGCCAAGGGAGAAAAGTTGAGAAAGGATTGCAAACTTTGCACATATGCTAAGAATGACCAAAAAGAGACTTCAAAACCTAGCCAAACTAACACCAAAAATTCGGCTCCCCCCCTAGACCATATTGCCGTCCATATGCATGGTCAAATGGCCATGATTTTGTTTCCAAAACACTTTCCTTGATACTTGCCCTATGTCTCCATATCTTTCCTTATTTTCTTGATTCCCTACCAAAAATTCACTCTTACCTTATTCCTTTGATATACTAACCAAAATAACAAGGTCAACACTTACCATAAATAAGCTTAATACGACACTTACCAAAGAAGAGCAAAATAAAAGTTGTCAAAATGCCATCCAAGGGATTCGAACCACTCCCCTCAAGCTATAACCCATGCGCCAACACCACCTGGCCATTTACTCATCTTATGCTACTATTTAACACTTAATTTAACTTAAGTGTCAATGCCACTTGCTCCACTTCAATAAATTCTCAAACTAAAAAAATTATTCCATACCCGAATAATTCTATACTCTTCTTCAGGACTATAATAGGCACAAAAAGAAATAATAAAATTTTTCCTTCATAAACTAAACACCAAAACATGCAATAAATCGATACTTGAATTTTAGGGTGTTACATATGATATATGCATTATAACATTTTCTCTTTGATGTAAACTTGAATATATATATATCTCACTTTAATAACTCTTTTTCCTGAATTAGTGAATCAAACACATTCACATATATTCACAAATATTAACTACTCAATTGTAATCAACTACCGTACCTTGCAAAATCAATCTTGTTCAATGGCAAACTTGACATTTAGGTCAACCTTATGAATATCTATACTAAACTAAAATGTATTTCTCACTTTATTGACATAATGAGTAAATGACTAATTAAATGGACGACATAAATGTTATGATAGTTAACTAAACATCCATCCAAGCAACACATATTACAGAATATACAGCCATAAAGAACATGCATCAAAGCCACATTCATTTAAGATCAGAGTATCATAACTTAGCCATTTTCGCATGGCTTTACTTATATACATCGACAAAATATCATTTAAACCTTAGGCTAGCCTATACATGCCTTAAACTTAAAAATTCCAGCTTAAAAGGTACCAAAATAGGTCGATAGTGTGGATGACTTCGGTGACGATCCCCTGAGCTCGTAGCTTGATCGAAATCTATAAAATAGAACAATGAACACACACAGAGTAAGCTTACTAGCTTAGTAAGTCTTAAGCAATTATAATATAACATTCAAACATTCAAGCATTTTAAACATTTGGTTTATGGCATTGAATATAAACAATTCAACTTGTAACTTCATCATGGCCGAATTCTATCATTTCACTTAACCTACTATTATCATTTTCTTACCATAAGCATGTAAACTCATCGATACACCTAAATACAATATGTATTCGAATATTCCAATTCAAATAAATATAACATACATATCAATCACATGTACTCATTTATACATATATGCAAACCAATCCAACCTCTTTCACATTTAGAAATTTTCACATATGGTCGATTCTCCAAAAGTATATTCAAGCATAAATTCCATTATAATATAAATCATATTCATCAATGGTAAGATCAATTGCACATATTAAAATTCTTACCGAAGCTTCAACTATATCACATCTTACTTAATTCAAATGGTAATATACTAACTTACCTTATTCCTTGCAAATATGAAAGACTTGTACTTACCCAAGCATTTAGCTTATTGCAGTAAATACGTTCCCTCTTGTAAATGATTCATGAATTCTCTATTTATAACACATCACCGGCATTAAGCCTGCTAGACCCGAGGTCTTAAATTTGATCACCAGCATTTAGCCTGCTAGGCAATAAGCCCGAAACACTTCACCGACACAAGGCCTGCTAGGCTTGAAGCCCGATACAATTCACCGGCACAAGGCCTGCTAGGCTCAAGCTCGATACAATTCACCAGGCACAAGGCACGCTAGGCTCAATGCCCGATACAATATTATTATCATCCCATACACATATTAGTAATGCTGCCCAAATTAACCTAGGTCACACATTATTCAAATCATTTTAACATATCAACTCGGTTAAAGATGTAACAACATTTCATTTCAAATTCACTATCCACATTCGGCTATAACAAATTTTACAATCATAATTTCATAATTCAGCATATAATCAATGTTATAAATTCTATTAATGATATTTAATTGCTTATAGACTTACCTCGGGTATCGTCGGACGCCAAGAATCGGCTATTCGATAACTTTCGCCTTTCCCCGATCCAAGTCCGTTTTTCTTTGTTCTTGATCTAAACATATTCAAATTAAGCTCATTCCAGCAAATTTTATTTCAATTTAGTCCCAAAACACATAAATAGGCAAATTACCATTTTACCCCTAACATTTACAACTTTTACAATTTAGTCCCTATTGCACAAAACACAAAATACACATAATTGAGTTCAATCCCTAAGGGCCGAATCTTCCCCATGGTCTTATAAGTCCCTACATTTCATTAATTTCACATTTTAACCCCTCAAAGATTTACTTTCTCAATTTAGCCCTATTTAGCCAAATTCATCAAAAATTCAAGAACAAAGTATGTTCATCAATTATATATTTATCATTTAACACCATAAAACATCATGAAACTCAACATAACATCCATGGAATTTTACACAAACATCATAAATTCATGAAATTAAGATATGCGTTTTGAAGTTCTCGAAGCAACGATTACAAAAACGTAAAAATTAACAAAAACCGAGCTAATTACATACCTCAATCTAAGCTTGCAATGACCGAATATTTGAAGACTTAAGTTCTTTCTCCCTTCTTTTAGTTTCGGTCAATGAAAGAGAATAAGAAAAACACATGCAAACTTTTGTTTCTTTTTATCTTTTTATTATAATAAGCTTATAATTAATATACATATAACTTAATTTATAAAAATAATATAATATGGCATTATCATTAGACTTTTCCGTCCACTATCATATAAAAAAGGAAAATTTAGCAACTTAATACTCATTCAAAAGAAAACAAACAAATTTAACCACTTAATTGAATAGTTTGCCACTTTTACCACTTACGCGATTTAGTCCTTTTTACTTAATTGAGTACACAAACGATCAAATTTTCATACGAAACTTTCACACATACAAATTCACATATAATTAACATGGAAAATAATATTTAAAAATTTTTCGGGCTCGAATTTGTGGTCTCGAAACCACTATTCCGATTAGGGTCAAATTCAGACTGTTACAGTGTGACCCAAGACAAAGAGTTACACAGGGTCGAACACGGGCTGCAACACAGCCATGTGCTCCCATTTCAAATGTCCACACGGCCTGTGACACGGGCGTGTCTGTTGGCTGTGTGAGACACACGGTCGGGCCACATGGGCGTGTGCCCCCTTTTTTGAGAAAAATTTTCTAGTGATTCTTAAAGTTTCTAAAGTTATCGGTTTAGTCTCGAACCACTTCCAAAGCATGTTTAGGGCCTCATAGGCTCGTATTAGGGATAAATTGATTGAGATTGCATGATAAATGCATGAGTTGTGAAAATGTATGCTAAGTGAATGTTTAATTATTTTATAAGTCCGGTAATACTCTGTAACCCTATTTCGGCATTGAATACGGGTGATGGGTGTTACACAATGCCAAGGCAATGCACATTCTATTTTGTGCACTTGGTCCAGATGAGTATAGTAGAGTTTCGTCTTATTCAAATGCCAAGGAGATATAAGACAAGCTTGAAGTCACCCATGAAGGCACTAGCCAAGTAAAGAAGTCTAAAGTTGGAATCCTTACTCTCAACTATGAAACTTTCAAGATGAAGCTCGAAAAGGATATTAAGGAGATGTCCGATTGATTTACAATCATCATAAATAGATTGAAGTCTTATGGAAAGATTTATCCAAATGAAGAGGTGGTAAGAAACATGCTTCCAAGCTTACTTAAATCATGGGAAGCCAAGGTGACCACAATTGAAGAAGCAAAGAATTTAGAAACTTTGACATTGGATGAGCTCATTGGTTCTTTACTTGCACATAAGATGAGACTCAACGAAGAGGCTGGAGAAGAAAAAGTTACGAAGAAGAAGATTGGGTTGCTCTAAAATCCACCACAAATGAATATAGTGAATCATGTGAAGAGGTGGATGAAGACAAAGAGATGGAGATGTTCCCTAGAAGATTTAAGAGGCTCATGGAGTCCAATAAAGGAAGAAGATCCCAAAAGATGAAGGAATTGAAGTTGAATCTAACAAGGAGAAAGATCCCATTTTTTGCTATGAGTGCACAAAACTAGGACACATCAAGTTTGATTGTCCTCAATAGAAGAAGAAGGAGCCTAGCAAACAAAAACACAAGGCCAATGTTACTATTTGGAGTGATGAGGATTCATCCGATGATGAAGATCAAGAAGTAACCAACCTATGTGTAACACCCCTAACCCGTATCCGTCGCCGGATTAGGGTTACGAGGTACTACCAAACAAAACACAGCTCAGAACAGGCATATTGTTTTTTTAAAAAATATATATATATCACATCAAAGTTGTACATAACCTGAATATTATAATAACGTACGTATGCCACTGTACTCACATATAACATTCATGAACAAAAAGAACAATTCATAGTATACAAATTCACATGCTTTATAATCAAACTAAGGTTCGTATACGTATATTGAATCATTCAAACAAAGTAGAGTTGTATATTTTGCCATTACAACCGAATCATAATAACCTAAGTATGTTCAAACATATAATCATCTCATGCCTATTATGCACTAATACATCCATTGATTCTATTTTGTTTATTTTACAATTACCAAATTTACCAAAAAATCAAAGACAAAACATGTTAATCTAATACATATATTTCATATTTCATCATCAAACAACACAAACAACAAGCTATCATCAATGGCTCAACTCAAAATATTCATCAAAATTAAAAATTGGAACATGGGCTTTGTACATTTCATAGCAACGATCTCAAAAACGTAAAAATTATCAAAAAATCGAGCTAGATACATACCTTAATCAAATCCAAAGATAGTCGAATGCCTAACTCTTTTCTCTTTTCTTTTTGTTTTTGTTATTCGGTTATGAAAGCAAAAATAAACTTTGGCTTTTTAATTATGTTAAGTTTATTATATTATAACTTTATATTATATTAATATAAACTTTAAATTTTATATAAAATTTAACATATAAAAACATATAATAACCACATGTTTCCGTCCACTATATATTAAAAATGGCCTAATTGCAACATAAATCCTCCATGTTAAAAAGACAACAACAATTAGGCACTTTCACAACTAACCATCAAATTTTCATTTTACGCGATTAAGCCCTTTTTCTTAATCAGACACTCAAACGACGAAATTAAAACATGAAAATTTAACACAAGCAAATTCACACATAATAAAAACTAAAAATAATTTTAAAATATTTTTCGGACTCGGATTTGTGGTCCCGAAACCACTGTTCCAATTAGGGTCAAAATTGGGCTGTTACACTATGCCTTATGACCATCAATGATTCTAAGGTAACTTCTAACCCATTTATTTCAAATTCTTATTATTTTGATGAGTTGCAAGATGCCTATGATGAATTAGGCTTGGATTTTGAATTAATGGTTGCAAAATATAGGAAAACTATTTCAAAACTAAAAGATGAAAATAATTCACTCTCCAAAGTCAAGCATGAACTTTAAAGTAAAATAAATGATATGTAAGCTATTATAAATGATTTTGAGAAAAAGAATTATGACTTGAATAATTTACTTTTTAAAGTTCATGATGATAATAAAAAATAAGTTGAGTTGCTTAAGAGTGAAAAAGCTCACTCTAACAAAGTTTTTGAAAAAGGGATTGAAAGAGGAGAAAATTCAAAACAAAACTTTGTTAAAAATAACTTCAATTTCTATAAACATAGAGGTTCTCAAGTTTTTACAAAAGAAAAATTGTTAAAAGTGTATGGGTCCCTAAAGAACTCATAACTACTAAATATAAGAATATTCTTTCTAAATGGATACCTAAAGGGACTAGAATCTTGGAAACTAATGCTTATGGACCCAAAAGAAATTGGGTACCAAAAACAAAAATTTAATTCTATATTTGTAGGAAAAGGTGCATTACTTCAAGGAGAACATCACTAATGCAAATTGTATGTGATTGCACCTTAATATTTACTTGGTATGTTAGTTCACTTGTTCCTTATTTTTAATATCTACCTTTGGACTAACCACTTTCTTTTCCTCTTAAGCTTTATTTGATTGTTTTTTATATAACAAATAGGGGGAGAAGAGAAAGGTAAATATAATGGTTGATTGATTATGATTAATTGATTTTATGCCAAATTTAGTGACCATGTTTTCAAAGTAAAATGAATGTCAAATTTGATCTTATGTCAATTATTTTAAGCCTTAAATTGAAAATGACTTTTCTTATGGGGGAGCAATTTATTCAAAAATAAATTTACCAAATGTTCTGTTATATAAAATAGGGGCAGATTTTTATACTTAGCTTTATTTGATAATATGTTTTGATATAACAAATTAAAATAATTTTGAATAAAAGTTAAAGTTGAGCAAAATTAGCGAAATGATAAAATCAAGTTAAAATAGTTTCGATTGGGTTAAACGTTTTCAATCATGTTAAAAGAGTTTTAAAACAAGTTAGTATTGGTTCAGGCTAAAAAGTATCGGTAGTTTTCAAAATATGGATACCTGTTCTAAAATCGATACCAAATTGACATTTTATTTTCAATCAATTACAAAAAGTATCTATACCTTTTTAAAAAGTATCGATACCTTTTACTAGGTATCGATAAATTGTCTTTGGTATCGTTGTAAACTAACTTTAATGGTCACTAAATCAGACATTAAATGCCAATAGTATCGATACTCGTAGAAAAAGTATCGATACCTTTTGTTGCAGATAAATTTAATGATCTGGTATTTTCATCCCCAAAGGCTCTATTCATGTTTCCAACAACCACAACGGTTGGAAATGAATCAGAAGGTATAAATTCCTGTCGGACCGTCGGTACACCCCGTGGCGTAGCGAAAAAATTATTTCGGTGATCATCAACCACGGATCCATGTACGAGGAAT
The DNA here is from genome assembly GCA_025698515.1 of Gossypium sturtianum. Lineage (NCBI taxonomy): Eukaryota > Viridiplantae > Streptophyta > Magnoliopsida > Malvales > Malvaceae > Gossypium > Gossypium sturtianum. Next base: position 58,290,221 of record CM046946.1, on the reverse strand, counting down.
GAATCGGGTTGAAATAGGGTTGAAAATATACCTTCTTTACTGAAAACGTTGAAAGGATACTGTTGATTCGATGTCGATTCCAAGCCACAATGAAAATGTCCCGGCCTCTACGTAGCCCACCCCGTCAAAATTGAACAACCACTTTATCAAGGTGGGAATTAACCAAAAATTGGTATGGCCTATCCGTGAATACCTTAACCCCAAACCGATCTGGACTGTGAGGTCGGAAGATAAGTAGTCTTTGCTGACTCGTTATTCTAGTGGACGTATCAAAAGATCCTGCTAGGATATCAACTAGTTGATTGATGATGAACCCAAAACGATAGTTGATGAAGATTACCTAAGCGAGCTAATCACCCATAATTAGATTTGATTAATTGTACTTTTCAATTTCTCGATGTAACACCCATAACCCGTATCTGTCGCTGGAACAGGGTTTCAGAGCATTACCGAAACATTCAGAACATTTATCGATCAATTCAGGCAAGTTACTATTCATTCACCGAGGTCATTCATAATGTCCCTTAAATGGGCCCTCGAGGCCCAATATGAGCATTAGAATCAAGTCGGGACTAAATTGGGAACTCAGGGAATTTTTGGCGAAATTCCAAAATTTTCTAAGGTGCAGGGCTTACACGCCCGTGTGACCCTGGGACAAGCTCGTGCTGCAGGCCGTGTTCAAAACTAGGTAGCTCTCTGACTTACGCCACACAACCATGCCACACGCCCGTGTGGTTAATTAATTCAACTCGAATTAGGTGCAGATTTCACGCGGCCAAGATACATGCTCGTGTTCAAGGCCGTGTCTCCCACACGGCTGAGACACACGCCCGTGTCTCTGCCTGTGTACTCAATTCTGAGCATTCTGTTTCTCAAAATTTAAGGTGCAGGGGACACACGGCCTAACTACACGCCCATGTACCCGCCGTGTGTCACACACAACCTAGACACACGCCCGTGTGTCTGCCCGTGTGGACAAAATAAAACCATTCCTAGCTTCATTTCTCACCCCAATCATTGCCATAATCCTACACCACATCCTGCATTCATAACCCAACCAATCCAAGCATTTTATTCAAGTTAATTCTATCATTTAACATGATATATCATCACATACAATTACTAACCATTTCAATCATTCTAATCAAGCATATTCCATCCATCATCATGGCATATCATTTCATGCATACATGTTTACAATCTTATCTTAGTTATGTCATCATGTTAGACATAATTTGATCAACTACTTAACATATATGTGGCTAACATAATATGGCATTACAAGTATAATATGACATAATTTGGTTATCTCCACTTTCGTTTCGGGAAATCACATATCCATCGATTTTCCATTTATTCAATCGGGATTTAGACACTTTTCAATCATTACCGGGTATTTGATTATTTCATACCTCCGTAACATTTATGTATTTCGAGTAAAACACATTCCACATTCATGTCAAGTATACAAGTAACATTTTATTCATTTACCATTTTATCGGGCATTTTCATTTATCGGGCTATATCGAGTAGGTGATCATTTCACATATCTATGACATTGATGAAATTAAAAACCACAACATTTAAATCAAGCATAAAAACATATACAATTTGGTTACACGAACTTACCTTGACAAAGGTTCGTGTACGTAAAATCTACTAATCTGACATTTTCCTCTTTCCTCGTTCTAACTCCAAATTTGGTCTATCCGGATCTATACGAGTAAATTTAACATCAATTTATCATATTTTACATTCATGTGGACTAAATTTTCATCCGAGGCAAAATTACTATTTTGCCCCTAACTTTTCCATAAATTCCATTTTCGTCCCTAGGCTCAAAAAATGAAACTTGTGCAAATTACTCCCTATTCCAAGCCTAACCAAAGCCCCATTGCAAATTTTACAGCACATCTATTCATAAAATTTTAGAATTTTTCATCAAATTTTACAACTTTTCATTTTAGTCCCTAAATCATGTTTTCATCAAAAATCACTTTGTAAAAGTTGTTTATCTATCAACAATCTTTCATTTTCTACCATAAATTTCTAATTTACAGCATATACATCCATGACCCATTTTCATACTTTGATAACTTTTCAACTTAATCCCCCAAATAGATAGATTAGACTATCCCGATTCCAAAAATATAAAAATCATTAAAAACGGGACAAGGAAACTTACCCAATTTGGCCATGAAAGTTTCTTCTCTCTCTCCTAGGGTTTCCATGTTTTATTTTGGGGAAGAAGATGAGAAAATAAGATGATATCTATTTTATCATCTTTTAATTAATTAAAATTTTCACTTTCCAATTTAGCCCTTGCCCTTTTTCTAAATTTCCATGGATGAGTCACCAAGAAAAATCTACATACTTTTCTTAATGGTCTAATTACCATATAAGGACCTCTAGTTTTAAATTCCATAGCTATTTGATCCTTATAGCTACTAGAATTCAACTTTCGTATTTTATGCGATTTAGTCCTTCTTGTAATTAAGCACATAATCGGTAAAATTTTCTTATCAAAAGTTTCACACGACATTTCTAGTATAATATGGATCATAAAATAAAATAAAATAAATTTTATTTTTCGATTTGAATTTGTGGTCACGAGACCACTGTTCCGATTTCACCGGAATCGGGCTGCTACAACTCTCCCCCATTAAGAAATTTTCGTCCTAAAAAATTTTACCAGTAAGAAGATTCAGGCATTACTTTCTCTCATAGTTTCCTCCAGTTCCTAGGTAGCTCCCTTTATATCATGTCACTGTCAGAAACTTTTACTAAGGTTACCTTTTCATTTCTCAGTTTTTCTCTTCTAGTGCCAGAATTTCAATCAACCTCTCACTGTAAGTCGTGTCAGGCTGAATTTCAATCTCTATTAGAGAGATAACAGATAATGGGTCTGATCGATACTGTCGTAACACATATACTCATGAAAACATTATGGACTCTGTAGAACTCTGATAATAATACTAATCAGTACGCAACAGGTCTAATTCTGTTCAATGATCTCATATGACTCAGTAAGCCGCATCATTAATTTTGCCTAAACAGCCAATCTAAATAACTTTCTTTCATGGTAAATTTTTAGAAATACTTTGTTACCATCAGAAACTCTATTTCTTTTCATTTTAGACCCACATCAGATTTCTAACGATCAAATACTGCTTTTAAACTGTTTCAGATCATTTTCATATTTCTTCGGTCTCAAAGAATCAAACCTACTACATGTATCTTTTCTCACTGAACTCCGTCCAAGACATCAGAGTTTTACATTTCTGACCATATAAAACCTCGTACAGTACAATTTTGTACTTGACTGTCAACTATTAGAATAAGCAAATTCAACCCAAGGCAAATGCTTTTCTCAGTTACCTTTAAATTCAAGTACACAACATCGAAGTATATCTTCCAAAATCTGAATTATATGTTCAGATTGATCAACCGTCTGAAAATGAAATACGGTACTAAAATGTAACCGTATACCCAGAGTTTCTCGTAACTTGTTTCAGAATTGGAATATGAACTATAGATCTCTATCAAGAATAACAGAAGCTAGCACATTATGTATTCTGACAATTTCAAAAACAGGTTATTCAAGCAATCTATCAAGTGAGAAACCCATTCATACCATGATAAGATGTGCAGGCTTCGTCAAACAATCGATAATTACTCAATTCGTATCTTTCTTTTTCATGGTCAGGGAGAATCCTGATATAAAATCCATAGTAACTTTGTCCCATTTCCATTCCGGTATTTTCACTGACTATAACCATCTTGAAAGCATCATCTCTATCTTGCTGATTCATCCAACATTCAAATATAGATCCAGAAATACCACATTTCATTCCAAGCTACTAATACATCCTTTTCAAATCATTATGCATTTCATCATTCCCCAGATAAACAAACATAGTACCACTGTGATCATTCATGTAAAATTTTCTGTATAAATTCTAAATTCTTCAGTACACAAACTTTGTTTTTGAATAACAGGCATTTATCAGTTCTACTCTAAAATTCTGAATCAAAAATTATTTCACACTGTATTCATTTAACCTACAACTCATTATCATTTTTCTGGGTTTCATTAATCTGTTGTAGAAACATCGGTTTAGCTCCATACTCAGTTAAAATTGAGCTATTATCAGACAATCATAATCGGTATCCATGGCTTGCAAAATATATAGAGATTTGCTACTTAGAATATCTGTAACCACATTCGTTCTTTTTGAGTGATATTCAATTATCAAATCACAATCTTTCAACATTTCAAACCATATACGCTATCTCAAATCCAAATCTTTTAGCAACATCAGATACTTCAATTTTTGTAATCGGTGAATATATGACATTTTTCACCAAACAAGTAATGTTATCAGATTTCAACACAAAATCAATAACTGTCAATTGTAGATCATGTATCAGGTAATTCTTTCCATGTGGTTTTTAACTGTCTGAAAGCACGGGCTATTACTTTGCCTTACTGCATCAAAACACAGTCTAATCCTATTTAATAATACATCATTGTAATAACAAATTCCTTACCAATTCCGGTTGAACCAAAATCAATACTTTGATCAACATAACTTCCAACTGGTCAAAACTTTACTGACATTTATCGGTCCATTCAACTCTTACATCTTTTCAGTAATAACTATGTCATCAATGTAGCTATTTCAATTATTAACATTGAAGCTTTGAGTTTTTTCCAAATCCAGAACCATCAAATAGATTCAAAACCATAGTGCTATATTATGACCGACATTTCAGCCGTACAGATAAAGCAACACTTCAAAATCAATAGTGTACCCCAATTTATAAGAGGGAGAACCGAATGTGGCACCAATAATAACCAATGCAGTAATACGATTTCTATAATCTGTGATCCCTATCACCATACCTCATGATCGAGTCAATATTTATATCGGTAATGAATGTAATTACCTTCAATTAAAGAATATCTTTCACAGATAACCCATGTTTACATACTAAAGAGTTTGGTGATATCTCAAAGAAAATTCAGAAGAATAATATAACACATATTCAGTAGAAACCACTGTGATAAAAACAATATAACTTGCACATTCGCAATTCAGGGCTTCAATCAGTAGAAGTAGAAAATAGTATCACATAAATCTTATCATCAAATCTTATATCATTCATGATGAATTAGCAACCCAAGTAAAATAAAGCAATACCACTCATGAATCAACCAGACTTTCAGTAATTCCATTTATCATAATTTACTAGTCTTTCAATACGATGAATATTGCATCTGTACATGCACAATTTCATATGCCTCTGATAATAAATGAACTTATAGAGTACCCAGAGGATGTTGTTGTAATATACTCAATTATAACAGTTGTATTCAATATTTTTTCAATTTCATCACTATTCCATTAAAATATATAGTCATCAATAATCTCACATCATTCAGTTCACTCGCGAAGCTTATTCGGAAGAAATTTTCATTTAGCACATTCTGTAGATACCATATCTGAATAAATCAATTTCTCATAAATAACTTCTTTCTTTAATAGGCATTGTGTATCCTAAACAATTTTTAGAAAAAAATCTGATATCTCTCTTCAGAACCCATATTTATTTACTAACCCATTCTCGGTTTTAACTACATCATTAATCATTTAGCCTTTGAACTCTTTAGTTCCACATTCATGAGCTCCATCCATATAAATCTTGTGAATTTCATTATATAAAACTATACTGGTAAGGGGGTGGAGATTGTAAGCCTCAAAAATTAACTTTCATATACATACTCATATGATATATCACTAATCATTTTCATGTACTATAAAACATCTATCTGTACCTTTTCAAATTTTATTTCATCATCAGTAATATTTTACTCAGATACTTGAGTATCTCTTTTAGCAATATCGGAATCAACTCGGTTGGAAAGCATCTCTGTCTATTTGTAAGACAATTTTCATCAAAGTCGGGAGATATCACACTATCACAGGTTATATAATAGCATGTACTTCTAGACTCCACATATGCTACATTCAGTCTGAGAATCGACTAAATCGTAGCTCTGATACCACTGAATGTAACACCCCTAACCCGTATCCGTCACCGAAATAGGGTTTCAGAGCATTATCGGAACATTCAGAACATTCATCGATTAATTCAAGCAAGTTGCTATTCATTTACCGAGCTCATTCATAATGTCCCTTAAATGGACTCTCGAGGCCCAATGTAACAGCCCATTTTCGGTGAGATCGGAACAGTGGTTTTGTGACCACAAATCCGAGCCCAAAAATAAAAAAATATTTTATTTTGTTTTATTTTATGGTTGGTATTATGATAGGAAGGTCACGTGAAAATTTTGATACGAAAATTTTATCGATTGTGTGATTAATTTGGTAAAGGACTAAATTGCATAAAATGCGAAAGTTGAATTCTAGTAGCTATAAGGATTAAATAGCTATGGAATTCAAAACTAGAGGTCCTTATATGGTAATTAGACCATTAAGAAAAGTATGTAGATTTTTCTTGGTGACTCATCCATGGAAAAATTAGAAATAACTAGGGCTAAATTGGAAATCAATAAAATTAAAAGATGATAGAAAAATAAAATGAAATTATCATCTTTTCTATTCATCTTCTTCCCCAATTTTTTTATGGAAACCCTAGGAGAGAGGAAGAGAACTGTTCAAGCTTAGAAAGGTATGAAATCAAGTCCCGTTTTTAATGATTTTTATATTTTTAGAATCAGGATAGCCTAATCTTTCTATTTATGGGATTTTTTTGAAAAGAAAACAAAGTGTAGAAACTTTGTCATGGATGTAAATGCTGGAAATTTGAAATTTATGGTAGAAAATGAAAGATAGTTGATAGATAAACAACTTTTACAAAGCAATTTTTCATGGAAACTTGATTTAGGGACTAAAATGAAAAACTGGTAAAACCATGGAAAATTCTAAAATTTGTGAAATGAGTGTGCTGTAAAAATTATTATTAAATTTTGGTTAGGCTTGGAAAGAGGACTAGATTGCATGAATTTCATTTTCCGAGCCTAGGGACGAAATTGGAATTTTTGAAAAGAGTAGGGGTAAAATAGTAATTTTGCCTAGGATGTAGTAGAATGCAAATGTATGTAAAATGTGATGAATTAATAATTAAGTTTGCTTATATAGACCCGAAAAGACCAACTACGGAATTAGATCGAGGGAAACAAAAAGTTTCGGATTAGTTGGAATTCAAACCCGAACAATTGTTAAGGTAAGTTCGTGTAACTTAAATATGTGTATTAAATGTTTGAATTGAATAGTGTGATTGTGTTGGTATGTATGAGATGATATCTATAATGAAATAATCATAAGTGTGAAATATGGACAAAATTGTCATATTCCGGGTGAATGTTAAGAATTTGATGGAATAAGGTGATATTCTCGGACGAGAATAACATTACACATGTTGTAAAGGATTTAGCCCGGACGGGTAATCCTATTGTAAGCCTCTTGAGTATATATTATAAATTGGATTTAGCCCGGATGGATAATCCAAATTAAGCCCCTAGGGCATGTGCTACGGATCGGATTCAGCCTGGACTGGCAATCCGGTTGTGAAAGATGTGGTTTAAGAGTGTGCTTCTTATTATGTGCCCTAATGAGTTCTATTGCACATGAAAATACTACTCGAACATCCATCGAAATCTCATCAGTTCAACGGAAAAGACTCTTGAAATATGGAAAGGTAGAATTAATGGAAGTGGTATGTAATGAGCTCATCTATGTTTTACTTGAAATTCATATGAGATTATGTGACTAACTTGTTTGAATAAGTTATTGTCTATTTAGGTAACTTACCCAAAATTGATGGATTTGTGTTTTATGTATGCTTGTATTAATAAATATAATCGGTAAGTTTATTTCCTGTTATATGAACTTACTAAGCATGAAAATGCTTACCCCGTTTAATTTTCCCTTGTTTTATAGGGCTCGTAAGCTCGCGAAGGTTGGAGGACCGGTCGGAGCATAATCACACTATCCACTATCTCCTTTTTGGTATACTTAGAAATATCATTTTGGTATAATGGCATGTATAGGCTTATTTGGTCAAATGATAACTTGTAAATGATGTTTTGTAATCTAGCCATTGGAATGGCTAGTAAGGATTTATATGGCATATCTAAAAGTTATTCTATGTTCAATGCTTATGTGTTAAGTGTGGATGAATGGAGTATGTTTTTCTTGTATATGCATTAAAAGTATGCTTATAGACATGAATTGAATGTGATATTATACCATGATAGATGTTAATTTAGGTTTGGTCTTAATGCTTGATTTGGCTGGTATATTTATGCAAGTATTGGTGTAGGTTGTTGGCAAAATTGGGTGAGAAAATGAAGCTAAGAAATGGCTTCATTTTGTCCACATGGGTAGACACACGGGCGTGTGTCTAGGCCGTGTGTGTCACATGGCCGAGTACATGAGCGTGTAGCCAGGCCGTGTGTCCCCTGCACCTTAAATTCGAGAAAACAGAATGCTCAGAATTGAGCACACGGGGAGAGACACGGGCGTGTGTCTCAGCCGTGTGGGAGACACGGCCTAGAACACGGGCGTGTGTCTTGGCCGTGTGAAATCTGCACCTAATTCGAATTAAATAAATTACCCACACGACCTAGCACACAGTCGTGTGGCATGGCCATGTGGCGCAAGTCAGAGAGCACCCTAAATCGGACACGGCCTGTAAAACGGGCGTGTCCCCGGGTCACACGGGCGTGTCCCTTGGACCACACGGGCATGTGAGCCCTATACCTTAGAAAAATTTTGTAATTTTGCGAAAAATTCATAGAGGTTCCGATTAAGTCCCGATTCGATTCTAATACTCATTTTGGGCCTCGAGGGCCCATTTAAGGGACAACGAGAAAATTTTGGAGTATGAATAGTATGTTTAAATACAAATTGTATGAGAATGTTCCGTAAACCCCGATAATACTCTATGGCCCTGTTCTGGCGACAGATACGGGTTAGGGGTGTTACACCCAATACGAGCATTAGAATCAAGTCGGAACTAAATTGGGAACTTAGGGAATTTTTTGCGAAATTCCAAAACTTTCTAAGGTGCAGGGCTCACACGCCCGTGTGGTCCAAGGGACACGCCCGTGTGACCCTGTGACACACCCGTGCTGCAGGCCGTGTTCAAAACTAGGTAGCTCTATGACTTGCTCCACACGGCCATGCCACACGCCCGTGTGCTAGGTTGTGTGGTTAACTAATTCAATTCAAATTAGGTGCAGGTTTCACACGGCCAAGACACATGCCCGTGTTCAAGGCTGTGTCTCCCACACGGCTAAGACACACGCCCGTGTCTCTGCCCGTGTGCTCAATTCTGAGCATTCTGTTTCTCAAAATTTAAGGTGCAGGGGACACACGGCCTAACTACACGCCCATGTACCCGGACGTGTGTCACACACGCCCGTGTGTCTGCCCATGTGGACAAAATAAAGCCATTCCTAGTTTCATTTCTCACCCCAATCATTGCCATAATCCTACACCACATCTTGCATTCATAACCCAACGAATCCAAGCATTTTATTCAAGTTAATTCTATCATTTAACATGATATATCATCACATACAATTACTAACCAATTCAATCATTCTAATCAAGCATATTCCATCCATCATCATGGCATATCATTTCATGCATACATGTTTTACAATCTTATCTTGGTTATGTCTTCATGTTAGACATAATTTGATCAACTACTTAACATATATGTGGCTAACATAATATGACATTACAAGTATATCAAAACAATCATTACTAGCCATTCCAATGGCTAGATTACAAGCATCGTTTATGTTTACATGCCAATATGGCCAACATATCCTATACATGCCATTACATCTGCAATTGAATTACCATACTATACCGACATGGCCGATGGATAGTGTGAGTGATTTCCGCCAAGCTTCCAATCCAACGAGCTTCTGATTTACTCTAAAACAGGGGAAAATAAAACGAGGTAAGCATTTTATGCTTAGTAAGTTCGTATAACATGGTACTTAACTTACCATTCATTCTATTTTGAGGTAACTATGTAAGGTACATTCATTCAATTTGACCTCAAGCCCTACACATATCCTCATTGCCCTTGTTAGTCATTTATTCCATAATAACTTCGATAACATGTATGAGCTCAATAACAATCAAGTTTCCATGCACATATTCTTTCCACAACATGTATTCATTCAACATGCATAATTCATCTCATTATTACAAGTATAATTTCATAATGGTTCACTTCAAGTTCAAATCATTTCATATCAGAACTTTATTCATATTACTCATAATATCAAAGTCACGATTAGTACACTCAAGGTGTACAAGTCTATAATCAAGAATGCACATATATTCATCAAATAAAGTCCATGTACAAATAACATCATCTCATTTTTTCATATATCATTTGTCATGTATAAACCTTTTCTTGTATTTCAGACAGATACGTATAATAACACATTTCTTATACATATCTTCTCATATCAAGATTTCTACCCGTTGAATTTATCTGAAATATCGATGGTTACACAGGTAGTACACTCGAGGTGTACAAATCAGGATCCGTCAATTCATATTCAGTGGCACCCATAAGGTACTATCTCATAGAGTACACTCTCGAGCCACACATGTATACAACAGGATTACCAGTCCAAGCTAAATCCTTTTTATGACATATGCTCTAAGGAGCTTGATCTGGATTACCCGTCCGGGCTAAATCCAGTTCATAATATATGCTCGAGAGGAATCACATCAGGATTGTAACACCCTGATTTAGGGGTGTAACAACCCAAACCCGGCCCAAACATTACGACCGAATTTGATTTGTTACGGAGAAAATCCTTGTGAACACTATTTCAATACCCATTTAAGTTTTATTGAAAGCCTCTCGTTTTTGGTCATCTTGCCAAAGCTACACTTAGATTAAATTCGGAAATTTAATTAAGTCCGGTTATTATACAAGTTTCAAGTGTGCCCGATGGCACGATAAAACATTTTCGTGTTAATTTAAGAAAACATGTGATTTCAATTCAGTTTTAATAATATAGTTTAAAGTAAATATCCAACATAAAAAAAAATAACACAAATAAAGTTTGTGGTGGCCTTATTACAACCAAAATAAAAATAACCAAATTTAAAGTTCTATAAATTTAAATCCCTCGCATGGCCACCTCGAGTCCAAACGGCTCCTCAACCGCCATCTACGGGTCACTGAAAAATGTTAAAGGAGAAGGTGAGTCACCAAGACTCGATATGTAACCCTTCCCCGTTTAAAAAAACAACATTTCATACACAACATATAACGATTAATATGCAGTATCGTGTGCCCATCCTAGCCAACCAAACGCCTTTGTCTACCCCATGTGGTACCAAACCCTTTGGTGACCGTAGTCACGATGTGTTACCAAAACACCGGTGGTGCCAAACCACTTTGGTGACGTATAGTCACAATGTGCTACCAAAGCACCGGTGTCCGTGAGACACAGATCGGGTGATGGGGCCAACCCATCGTGTGATACCAAATCACCGCGGACGATCCCATATCTCAAGTGGGGCCAACCCACCACGGTGGTGTTAACCACGAGGGACGAGTCGCTATGAGGTACCAAACCTCTAGAGGTACCAAACCTCTGGTGACATGTAGTCACGAGTGTGTTACCAAAACACTTTGGTGCTCGTCGGCCACGAAACATCACCGCCCCTCCTCTCATATGGCCCATAGTAGGTAAGCGATTAACAATGGATCTCATGCATTTATCACATGTATCAATAAGCCATGCTTCCCAAAAGCATTAAAGTAATCTCATATTAACAGAGACTTACGGGATCCTCACTTGTACCGTTAAGGTACCAATCCGCATCTACATCAAGTAGATTTACATACAAAATATATATATATAACACAACATTAACTGCTATACGTGTGTATGTACACACCTGTCACCCACGAATAATCTAAATCCCGAATGAAGAAGTCGGCCACCTTAGATCCACTAGCCCTATATTCGGCCAAAATAGTGTTAGTGATATGGGCCATTCGGCCAAACCAAATAATCCTTTTAGGGTTATTGCTTGAACCCGAATCCTTACCTATCACCCTTTGAGTACTCGCTTCGGTACTTGGTATGCGATTCCTGCTTCACTCCTACATTCGGCCATCACTAGAGTTGTTAGCCTTCGGCTTAAACGAATAGTAAACTAAAGGAAATCTTCTTACCACTACTTACCCAAATCTGATTGTTAAGGGATGAAAGATCCGATCTTACTACTTTGAGATCCCGAAGTACCTAAAAGAAATCGATTACCAAAGTGTTTAGGAGCCTTTCCTGCCGAAATCAGCACTTTACTCTTGTAAAAGTCGACAGAATATGAATGAGAAGAACAATAGGCATTCGGCCTAGGTACTTACTTTCTTAAATCGTTTGCCAAGGAAGATTCAAGAGATCTCTCCTACCTTTATTGTTCGGCCAAGGTGTTTCAAGATAGGGAAAAGAAACTTCGGCACCAAGGTGAGATGTATATTCGGCTAGAGAGAGTTTAACAGGGAGAAAAGGGATTTCGGCAAAGGGTAAGGTGTAGGTTCGCTATGGTTGATTCCAATATCAATCAAATTTGGACTTTGAGAAGAAAAGAAAAAAATAGGTTGGAGAGGGTGTGGAGAATTGGCCAAAAAGAAGGAAAAGTTGATGTTTTTGCTTGAGGAGAATGAGAGAAAACCTAAAAGAAGTGAAGGCTAGCCGAATTTTTGTGAAGTAAATCACTAGGCAAATTCGGCCTTATCCCCCCCCAATACCTTGCCGTCCACTCCTCTTCAACAAGGAGTCCCAAATTCGGCCAACACCTAAAAATCCTCTTGGCCACCTATTTGATTTAATTCAAAATAGCTTGAATTAATCAAATAATAATCTCCTAATAATCCATCCATTATCCCTTTTATTATTACAATAATTAAACAATTAAAACTCTCCTATTGTCCTTTGATAATAACACTTAATTAAAGAGTTTGAAGGGAGAAAAACTCTCCCACTTGTGCCGTCCAAATAAAGAGCAAAAAGGAGGATTTTGTGACTCGAACCAAGGCTCTCCCTTGTTCCTTGGTGGCGTCACATGCTAGCTCCTAAGTGGGCTTGCTTTGCCACTTATTCTAGGCTCATCTTATGTCCAATTTATCCCCATTTATTCTTATAACACCCACTTGCTAAGGCTCCCTTCCTTTTAAAATTAAAAACTGAAATTTTTCTAACAAACCGGCACACTCAAAGCCTTAAATTAAGCTCTATTATTCCATAAATAATATCACAGCTGTTCACAATAAGAAAATACTTAAATTCTAAATAACCCCATTTTTGGGATGTTACAAGGGGTTATGCAATTTGGGTATAATTCAGGTGTTGGAAGGGTTTTGGGTGTTTTTGGATGTGTTTTAAAGTTTTAAGAATGCTCGGATGAAAGGGGAAGGCTTTGGAAAATTTTGGATTTTTAGTGTAAAGGGGAAATAGGGCAGGAAGGCCTTAAAATAAATTGGGGGTGTTACAGTTTGGTATCAGAGCCCGGTTCAAAACTCGGCTTTGAGGGTTTTGGGCCCAAAAACATTTTCAAGATGGGCTTTTCAAAAATATGGGTTTTTATGAAATATTTTCAGTATTCGCATGGCATGCTTTGTACCTCACCGAGTCCCGCGAGTAAGTACTTGGACTTCAAGTGAATTGTGTATATGAGCTATATGGGTTTTTTTTTTATGGGCTCGTAGATTAGAATATTAGGGCTATTGAACCCTAGGACTAGTCTACTCAAACACATGCATAAGACTTAAGGTTACTAAACAAACCTGTGATTAAGTCGTCGAGTTAAGGTGTGGCAACCATTGTGCGTATGTCAGGAGTGGATCGGAAGAGCTTGGTACTTAAGCGGTCCTCGTGACTCACCTCCTCTTATTTGGAATCCTGCAGTGCGTAGCTACGGTTCACCTTAACCAAGAGGACTTGTTCATAGGCTAAATCAATTATTAAAACCCGAAAGGGACTAGCCGTGCCGTTTTATAAAATTCCTAGTTTTAAAACCCTTAGTTTTAAAATTTCCAAAATTTACTCCTTTGGTTTGTAAACTCTAAATCTGATTTTGAAAGATGTTTTCTTAATTTACCAAATTACCAAAATGCCCCTGGCGGCAAAATTACAGAAAAAAAAATGCCCCTGTATTGTAACATTACCGCACGACCCACAACTTTTGTTAAAATATTTCTACTTTGCAAAATATCAAGATACCCTGATTTGAGGAAATTCACGAAAATACCCCTGGTTACCAAAATCTTGTTATACCTTCAATTTGCGAAATTTTCGAAAATACTCTTCAATTTTGGGAATTTCAAAAAGATCCTGACTTATTAAAGTTTTTGAATCGCTCTGGTTTATGACGAAAATGTCCCTGTAGGAAAATGACGAAAATACCCCTGGGGTAAAAACAGGCAGAGATGTCTGGATAGTGAATGTGTGTGGTGGATACCACTGAATGTTCCTTTAATGAGGAAGGAATGTGTTTTTGTTGATGACTGGATGTGTCCTTATGGATGAACGTGATATTCTGAAATAGAATAGGGAACTTGAATTGAACATTTGTGTGATCGAAAGAACTACCTCTAGAAATTCTTTTCATAAGATTTGTTCGCGGATAAACAAGTGGAACAATTTCTAATGCATAAAACTTGTTAATCAGATTAAATCGCGACGGTAGAGATGAGTTCTAGGGGACGCGGTAGAGGTAGAATGGCAGCATCGGAACCGGTAGGGTCTGGCCATGGGTCAGAAAGTGAAGTGCCGCCACCAGCAGTGGGCGCGGAGGAACAAGATCAGATAGGTGAAGATGACGCAGTATCGCGGGCCATGTTGCGAGTGCTAGAACGAGTAGTAGGAGTTAGTAGGGGAAATGGAACTCGAAAGTCGATGATCGGAAGGCTTAGATCGAACGGAGCCGAGATCTTTAGAGGAGTGTCGGGAGTAGCTCCGAACGTAGCGGAGTATTGGCTAGAAGCAGTCGAAAGAATCATGGATGATTTGGACTGTACCAACGAAGAAAAGCTGAAAGGTGTTGTTTCATTACTTCGCGACGAAGCTTATCGTTGGTGGCTCACTGTCAAACAAGGTGTACCTGGCAGATCGATTGGATTGGGACTTCTTTAAGGCTAAGTTTGAAGGAAAGTACGTAGGAGCCGATTATTTGGACTCGCAGCAAAGGAAAGCGTTTCTAAATCTAGTGCAAGGAAGTAAGTCGATAGCTGAGTCTGGCGGAATTTGTGCGTGTTAAGCCGGTATGCTAAAGGAATTGTGGCCACCGATTATGAGAGGTGCGTCCGGTTTGAGGACGGATTGCGAGATGAACTTCGAATCTTGATTGCTCCGAGAGAGGAGAGAGACTTAGCGGTGCTAGTGGAGAAAGCTCGGATCGCTGAAGAGGTTAAGAAGACTATAAGAGAAAACCGAGAAAAGAATAGGAGCGAGAATAAGAGAAATGTTGGACCATCAGTATCGTTGGGTAATGCCCAGAAAAGACCAAGGATCGAGAATCCTGTGCATGCACTTGTACCAGTGGATCGGAATCGTTCTTGTGCTCGATGTGGAAGACCTCACACAGGAGAGTGTTGGGGAAATAGTAAAGAATGTTTTCGGTGTGGATCTAAGGCACATCTGGTTAAGAATTTTCCTCGAGCGACGAGGGGTCGTGGTTCAAGTCATGGAAGGAATGGTTCTAGTGAGAGTCAACCAAGGATGTGATATCAGGTAAGCTCCTTTGCTTTGGTACATGCTTTAATTACTTTGCTTGCTTATGAGTTAGCCTTTTCGTCTCTGCTAAGAGAGGTGTTTCGAATTTTGAGCGCGAACTTAGAGATTGTGTAGGTACGATAGCCTTAGTAAGATCGAGTCGCGTGACATAAGCGTAAGGTGGTAAGATAGGTTGTATGGACGTTTGGTAGTAAAGTAATTTCGAGGACGAAATTATTTTTAAGGAGGGTAGAATTGTAACACCCTGATTTAGGGGTTATGCAATTTGGGTATAATTCAGGTGTTGGAAGGGTTTTGGGTGTTTTTGGATGTGTTTTAAAGTTTTAAGAATGCTCGGATGAAAGGGGAAGGCTTTGGAAAATTTTGGATTTTTAGTGTAAAAAGGGGAAATAGGGCAGGAAGGCCTTAAAATAAATTGGGGGTGTTACAGTTAAAAATGCAAGAGCCAAGACTTGAACCTTGGACCTCCTTCCTTCCTTGTGGCGTCACCCCCTTGCCTCTAAGTGGCGTCACTTTGCCACTACACCATACCTCCACTTGTCCCCATATCACATCTTCTTCTCCATGCTCAAAAATATAACTCCCTTGTTGCTTGTCATGAGATTCGAACCCAAGCTCTCCCATCAGCCGAATTCTACAAGAATTAAACAGCAGCAGCTTAATCTTTATCCCTTTGGAGCTCCCATGTGCCGTCCAAAAAGCCAAAAAGCCAAAGAGAAAAAAAAATAAAAACCAATTGCACAGCCTTGGGTTCTTTATTTTATTATTTATTGATAAGGAAAATAAATTGGGGGAGTTTAGGACACATGAAAGGCATTGGCAAAGTGGTTATGCGCTGTTTAAGGGGCTGGAAGTAGGGCCATTGAGGGCCTGGGTTCGAGTTTAGGCGGCAACAAAAGTGGCTTTTTATTTTTTTGTTTTGGGCGTTGGGCTTTGTAAGGCCTTAAAGATATATGGTGAGGAATTCGGACAAGAAAGATGGGCTGGTGGAGTGGCTCTCATGCGCCACTTAGGCGCTGGAGGGGAGGGAGGTCGCGGTTTCGAGGGCCTGGAGCGGCATTTTGGAGTTTTATTTCTTTGTTGTTTGGTGATGGGCTGAAGTAGGAAGGGGTTAAAAATAATTGTTGGGGGTTTCTAGCATGAAATACAATGTGGCCGGGTGGCCTGGGCGTTGGAGGAGGGGTGTGCAGCAGACTGGTCCCAGGTTCGAACCAAGAGAGTTGCGTTTTGGAGTTTAAATTTTTATTCCTTTTTGGCAGCAATTTTGAAGGTGTTGGACGGCTAGAAGGCTTTTATTTAGATGAGGATAATGTTTTTATTTTTATTTTTATTTATCTATTTAGTTATTTAGAAGTGTGGGATAATTATTATTTATTTGTTTTTTTTTTATAAGTGGGATAATAGTGGAGTAATTCAAATTGTTTTTGAATTGAACTAATTCAAATTGATTTGAATTAGTGGGTGTTGGCCGAATCTTGGAGTCTTCAAGGGGGGGTGGCCGAATTCTATAAATAGAAGGGGGTAGTGCCGAATTCTTCATTGAATAAGCACCCTTTCCCTGTTTCTTTCTTTTGTTTTTTTGTTTGCCAAATTTCTTTATGTTCTTATGTAAGCCGAATGCTCCTAAGTCCCTACCATTCTTCCACTTTTCTTATCTTCAACTCCACATTTGTTTTATTGATAGCCGAATTTCTAAGTAAGCCTCATCAAGCATCTTTCCTTACCATTGTTGTTTTCAAGAGCCGAATATCTCATTACCTTTAAAGCCATTGCCGAATCTCCTAGGATGGTGTTGCCGATCTCTTGCTCTTAATTTCGTCTCAAGTGTAGTGGTAAGTAATCGTCACTCTAAACAATTGGTTTTGAGTTCTTATATTGGTACGTCAAAACCAAGTGATTGGTCTTAGTTTTTATAACATGGCCGAATGTCATAGTGCCATTAAGTATGTTCTCTTGTGTGTAGCCGAAAGAAGGAAGCATTGAGGAGGTCTCTTGGATTCGATCATCTAAGGTAAGGTGATGGTGAGTATTCGGCCAAAAGGGCCTTTTCATGGATTGTTGTTGTAGGCCGATTCTAATGGTTTTGTAACAGGGATTTTCGGCAACTCCTTGAGACTATTGGTGTTTCAGGATCCGAGTAAGTGGGTAAGTGATCCTTTGGGTATTCGGCCTTAGGCCATTAGATATGTTCTTGTGTTGACTGATGTTGACTTTGGTTATAGGGCAAATCGACAGAAGCAAAGGAAAGCCTTCGGGATCTCGGTATTTTGGTAAGGATGTTAATAGGTGATCTAGACTCGATATTTGTAGGTTTTGATTCTTTGTGATTAATCGTGTGGTTACGATTAAGTATCGTCGATGGATGCGAGTGCGGTCAAAGTGGGCAAGGGAAAGCTCCCATCCCAAAGTTCAAGAAGAGATCCGTTTTGTTTGACGAGATTGGCCACCGGTGTGGGCCAAAGAACAGAAAACGTTAGGCAAATAGCCGTAGTCTCACTAAGCGATAGCGTCGAGGATCGAGAGTCTAGAACTCCAATTAATAAGGTGTGTGGTTAGACCATTGTTTCCGGGATTTGTATGATATATGTTGTGTTATATGTTTACTAATGAATGGAGTGCCATATGTGTAATGGATACCCTAAAGGGGTATGATGACGACTGTGTTAGTAGCAAATTGGCTAATATGTGATAATTGATTTTAACTATGTGAGCATGCCTATGATTGTGAATATCATGTACATGCATCATCTCAGCATCATATTATGTTACATGTGCATGGGTGGGTTTTTGAAAGAAGGTACGGGTGTACTTGAGTACGTGGTTGATGTCGACTTTGTGCTACATCGTGGATTGGCGCCGATCGAGGTCGCGTTGTGGATCTTTGCGATTTGGTTCGCGTGGTTACCTTGATTGATATGGGCTTTATGCCATATCGTGGCTTGATGGATTGCTGTGTGCTCCATCGTGGTTTGATGTTGGCTATTCGCTACATCGTGGATGGCATTGGTTGCCTTTATGGAGGGAAAAGGAGAGGGTGACTCGATAGTCCCCTGGTGTGTGGTAGGCTGGATAAGGGGGTGTGTAGCGGATGGACCTTAGGTTTGGGTTGGGTATCATGATTGCATGGTTTCGTTATGAATTGATATGGAAATGGGCCAAGCCCAATATGAAATATGAATGGGTATGTTTTGAGAACATACGTGGAAATGGGCCAAGCCCAGTAATCAGTGGATTAATGAGAAAAGGGCCTAGCCCAGTATTTGATATGATTTGATTGTGGGCCAAGCCCAGATTATGGTAATGTTTAAATGATTATATTTATGCATTTTATAATTGGGTTGATTTGTGGCTAACATGTGGGTGGATATCAGTGGTTTAATTACACACTGAGTCTGTATGACTCACCCAATTATTTATCCTACATCGCAGGTGAGTCGTGAGTAATGGACCGGGTTGGAGTAGATACAAAGGTGGCCATGCAGAAGCAGATTTTCATGCAGAAGTAGACGTTTTGAATATTTTTATTTCAAGCATTTTAATGTGAAGTACTTGGTTTAATTTATTTGATGTAATAAGGGCCACTTTTGATTAAAGTACTCTGTTTATAGCTGATAAAGGTTATATCGTATTTAGTAATATTTTTACAAAGGATTTATATTATAATAAATTATAATAAAGTTTTAATTCAAACCAAGCTTATATTATTTAATAATTTTTATGAACTTACTTCCCGAAAGTTAACAAAATTTTCAAGTTTTACTCTAAAGACAAAGATTTTTAACCATCATTCCGCAGTGACATAACCAGATCCGGACGAGACTTGTGGGCCGGGTTTGGGGATGTTACAAGGATTACCCGTCCGGGCTAAATCCTATCAGAATTGAGGTCGAAGGATTACTCATTCGAGCTAAATCTTATCCATAACAAATGCAGGACCTCTTTCGTTTCGGGAAATCACATATCCATCGATTTTCCATTTATTCAATCGGAATTTAGAAACTTTTAAATCATTATCGGGCATTTTATTATTTCATACCTCCGCAACATTTATGTATTTTGAGTAAAACACATTCCACATTCATGTCAAGTATACAAGTAACATTTTATTCATTTACCATTTTATCGGGCATTTTCATTTATCGGGCTATATCGAGTAGGTGATCATTTCACATATTTATGACATTTATGAAATTCACAAACACAACATTTAAATCAAGCATAAAAACATATACAATTTAGTTACACGAACTTATTTCGACAAAGGTTCGTGTACGTAAAATCTACTAATCCGACATTTTCCTCTTTCCTCGTTCTAACTCCAAATTTGGTCTATCCGGATCTATACGAGTAAATTTAACATCAATTTATCATATTTTACATTCATGTGGACTAAATTTTCATCCGAGGCAAAATTACTATTTTGCCCCTAACTTTTCCATAAATTCCATTTTCGTCCCTAGGCTCGGAAAATGAAACTTGTGCAAATTACTCCTTATTCCAAGCCTAACCAAAGCCTCATTACAAATTTTACAGCACATGTATTCATAAAATTTTAGAATTTTTCATCAAATTTTACAACTTTTCATTTTAGTCCCTAAATCATGTTTTCATAAAAAATCACTTTGTAAAAGTTGTTTATCTATCAATAATCTTTCATTTTCTACCATAAATTTCTAATTTCCAGTATATACATCCATGATCCATTTTCATACTTTGATAACTTTTCAATTTAATCCCCCAAATAGATAGATTAGACTATCTCGATTCCAAAAATATAAATATCATTAAAAACGGGACAAGGAAACTTACCCAATTTGTCCATGAAAGTTTCTTCTCTCTCTCCTAGGGTTTCCATGTTTTATTTTGGGAAAGAAGATGAGAAAATAAGATGATATCTATTTTATCATCTTTTAATTAATTAAAATTTTCACTTTCCAATTTAGTCCTTGCCATTTTTCTAAATTTCCATGGATGAGTCACAAAGAAAAATCTACATACTTTTCTTAATGGTCTAATTACCATATAAGGAACTCTAGCTTTGAATTCCATAGCTATTTGATCCTTATAGCTACTAGAATTCAACTTTCGCATTTTATGCGGTTTAGTCCTTCTCGTAATTAAGCACATAATCGATAAAATTTTCTTATCAAAATTTTCACACGACATTTCTAGTATAATATGGATCATATAATAAAATAAAATAAAATTTATTTTTCGGCTCGGATTTGTGGTCCCGAGACCACTGTTCCGATTTTACCGAAATTGGGCTGTTACACTCGATACTTATTTACTTGTAATATTTTTATTATTATAAAAAACCCCAAAAGTCCCTTTTTATTTATATTTGCGTAATATAACCTATTTCAATTACTAATTAGATATTTTGGTGTTTAGGTTGAAATTGATCTAGTACTAGCCTGCTTTGGGTACGATCCTCGGAGTACTCACCTACTCCGTTGTAACTGTATTACAACCTGACTCGTATACTTGCAGATACCGCCTCACTTCTATATATCTTTTGTTGCAGTATTCACACTCTGGACGTTAGTACGTCCGGAGGCTGTCACCTATACACACACTAAGGGATTATCATCCTTTTATCCTCTTTGATATCACAGATTAAAAAGGAAAATCAGGATTATTCCCTTATTAATAGAGAAGACAAATGGAAACTTAGAAAAAAGAATTATATTCTTTCCAAAAGAATATTAATTTCCATGTCTTTTATATTTTGGCCGAAATTAATTAATATAAGCTGCTTATATTAATAAATTCGGTTAACTATATACAATTAATATTTTGTATGAATCAAATCTATATATTAATTATATTCTTTCCAAAAGAAAATTAATTTCCATGTCTTTTATATTTTGACCAAAATTAATTAATATAACTGTTTATATTAATAAATTCGGTAATATATATAATTAATATTTTTTATGAATCAAGTTCATATATTAATTATATTTTTTCCAAACGAATATTAATTTCCATATCTTTTATATTTTGACCGAAATTAATTAATATATCAGTTTATATTAATAAATTGGGTAAAATATGTACAATTAATATTTTTTATGAATCAAATTCATATATTAATTATATTCTTTCCAAAAGAATATTAATTTCTATATCTTTTATATTTTGATCGAAATTAATCAATATAATTGTTTATATTAATAAATTTGATAAAGTATATACAATTAACATTTTGTATGAATCAAATTCATAAATTAATTATATCTATGTTCTCTATTTGTGTACAACAAGTTTGTACATATAATGTGTTTAATATTTAACTATTAAATTAAATTAATTCAACAATTAATTTAATTCATGTGACAACTAAATACAATATCAAATGTATTTGGATTCCATTTGTTTCAACTATAGGGCTTGAGTGGCATCTAGCATTACAAGTAATAATAGAACGTTGGTAGTAATAATAGAACGTTTCTAACATTACAAGCAATGAGTGACATCTAACAATGCATCATTGCCACACCAAAGTTAGAAAAAGTCGTGGTTCGACATAACCTTTCTGTGATAATCTTTTCATGTATTATATCATTTTATCCTTAATATCTAGATTGGACACAAGTCATGGAATAGTCAGACTTGTATAGTTCAATCTCATATTTCTTGATTTTTTGAGCAGACTACAATAAACAAATAAGTGTGATATCTCATATCAATTTATTCGAGCAAGGTCATGCATTTCTAATCTCACTCCATCAAGAGGCCTAAGATAGTTCTCCCATTATGAAGGAGGGATAAATCCTTTCTTGATAAACCATATCCCACTACATGGTTTGTGGTATATCCAACATCAGTCTTTATAGTACAACCTGTTATGGTAGACGTTTTGACTGTATCAAAATATATGACTCACGATGTTGGACAATGATGGTCTCAAGTCTGATGATCATATACATAGTTATCACTATGAGTAATATTGTGATTATCACATAATAATCCAAAAAACATATTCATAGCCGGTCAGTCCATTATGTTGTTCTCTAACACATACTCATGTATTGATTTTGACATCCCTATGTCAATGATAATTCTTTGTCATCAATCAACTAAATATTAGTCTTAATGCATTATTGTTGTCGAAGCCCAGAATAATACTTGACTAAGGACCTTTTTAAGAATAATCATATTTTCTTAGGACTTTACTACAATTCAGTTTATTTATATACACAGAAAAAGAAACTAAAATAATAATGGCAATGCCTTATATTAACAAACAAGGTAAAATGAGTATGTGATTACAATCATCTCATGATTGGTCTTTAGGCATACTTTAACAATACCATCTTCCAAAGGTCTCACAACAAGAAGAGAGATCATCAAGCCTAAAGATCAATCAATACAACCTTAGTGCTTAATTCTTTCATACTTTCCTTGTACACACTTGTGAGCCTTCATTGTTATTATTTAGCTCAAGTGTATTCTTGTTTATTTGTGCTTAATTGGTAAACATTCTGATCTAGTAAAGATTACTTCTTAGTTTTTTATTTGAATTTACTCTTTGAGAGGGTTTAAGTCTTAAGGTTGGGGTAGAAACCTTAAGGGAGAAATCTTAAGGGAGATTGTAAGGTTAAACCTTGTCTTCAAAGGTTATCAAATTAGTGAATTTGAGAAAATTCTTAGTTGCGGAAAGCTAAGGTAGTGGAGTAGGCAATTGGGGCTAAACCATTATAAATTGAAGTGTTCTTTGTCTTTATTATTTTCTTAGCAACCACAAATTTTTAAGAGGCTAATTCACCCCCTCTTGGTTATTTCGAGTTGAATTATCGAGCTAACACAAAAGTTTGAGGGCATAATCATAAGGAAAAACTGCGGGGCTTCCCGCTAGAATCGGCGTGCTTTTTTTCTCTATTTCCATATAACTGGTATCTTTAACCTTCCTTCTAATTCGAAGGCCAGCACCGTCGTGGACATAGGAGGACTCTTAAGCAAGCAACGGCTATGACGTTGGAGTAAAGGTGATGCTCCTTTCGTGGCGACAATAGTTGTCATTAGCAAACAACTCATTAATAACTACGACTGTTGCTGTATCGACCTGAGTTTGACCTCTACATTGTTAGAAAATCTGCTCTACGCCTGAGAGCCCTTTTTTGTCCACCTCGGTGTCAATCTTCGAATAAGAAAGAAATGTTAAAGATATGGACTGCTTGTAAATAAAGAAAAAAATTATGTTGATTACACCGGAAAGCCTTTCGTTTTCACCTATGATTATGGCCTCAATCTTATGTATGGTATACATAAGACATTATTTGCGAGTATCTAAAATGGTTGAACTTGTGACTACATAACGACCATCAATTGACCCCCAGTTATACTCGAACCCATGACTGCATAGCGGTCGTTGATTGGGACCTCCACTTAGACTTTGACCCATGACCGCCCGAAACCTGACTTCCATAGGAGGTTTTCTAAGGTAATTGTCCTATCCCGACATGACATATGAAATGTATGTGTTCTGAGATGCTTTATCGTATCCCTGACCCCTCAAATCTCCCTATAATCTTTCACGATTTCACTCTTAAAACCTTAAACCAATAAAAACCCTAATTCCTAAATAAAAAATCCCTAACCCTAACCCTAAAAAAATCCCATAAAAATCGATGGCTGAGGAGAGAGAGTGTGAAAGTATGTCCAGCTGGGTGCGATTTCCTACCAACTGTACCGAAAGGGTGCCCAGTTGGACGCGTTTTACACATTCTCTTCAAAATCGACCTATTTTCCTAAATTTTGAAAAATAATGACCTATTTGGCCAATTAAAAACAACAACATATTTATACAATTTAGCCCATATATAATTGGTAATAGAATTTAACAAAATATGATAATATTTTATTTTTATTACATTTTAAATATTTTATGTTGTATTTGTATCATTTACAAATTCATTAGTTGTTTCACATAAAAAAAATTCTTCTTTTTTGTAATAATTTTATTTTAAATTATTTAAATAAATTTTCATAGTAATTTAATTTAGAGAAAAAAAATTATTTTTAATGATTTTTAAATTTATTGTGTACTTATAAATTGTGTTTTTATAAGGGTCGAGCTATATGTTGATTCGTTGGTCACCAAATTTTTTAAATAATATATTAAAATATGTTATAAAATAAATAATAAAAAGAGTAAATAATAAGAAAAATAGAAGAAAAAACACAAGTAAAAGAGTAAATAAAGTAGTAAGTAAAAGAGTTATTGTAACACCCCGAACCCGGCCTAGAAGTTAGGCCCGAATCTGGTGTGTCACATGGAAGTAAAAACTTGCTTGAGAAATACAGCCTCTTTGTTAAAAACCCAAAACACTTAAGCAATTCATGTCTAATTGAAAACGTAATTATCTTTAAAAACCTTTTCGTTTGCGGAAGCATATTTGAAATAAACAATTTACGAAAATGTGACTTTTAGAAATAGAGTTGCAGAAGCATTTTGAAAACGTTGCGGAAACGTAGATAAAATGCAAGTATTTTTGAGAGGTTGTTTGTAAAATCGATAATCGAACTAGTAATCTTTTAAAACCGTGACTTTTGAAAATATCGTTGATAATTTGAGAGAAAATTTCCAATGTTAAAAATATTTGTAAAAGTTTGTTATGAAATCCATATGTTAATCAATTTTGGAAAACCTTTATTTAAGTTTTAGAAAATTCTCATTTTAAACAATTTAAGCAAAATAATAAGTATATCAACCATAAAGCAAATAATAAAACACTCCAGAGGCCATATTACAACATAAACACCCAAAATAGTAAAGTGAACGGAATTAAAAATCTAAAGTTCAGAATAAAACACCGTTTCAAGTATGGCCTCCACCGAGTCATCCATGGGCCCAAGTCCTCAAATCCTTGAGCATTACCGCAAGGGTTAAGAAAAGGGGGTGAGTTACAAGAACTCGGTGTGAAATCCCCTTACGAGTCATCCACTTTGGGCTTGAACCCGCTTAGAAATATCTTGGGCCTAAGCCCATTTAAGATAATCTTGGGCCAAGCCCAATTACAAAACAAGATATATATATATATATGAATGCAAAGTATGCAACCCAACCCATCCATCCAATCTCTCCCCGTACGGCCGTCTCTCTCCTGTGGGGATCAAGTCAACACACCCCGCCGATCTCTCCAATTTGCGGTCAAGTCATCATTTATACTATTTGTGGCTGAGCCACAGATTCATATACGGTAAAATGATCGACACGCAGTCGTTAATTCATATGTTAGGCACATAGCCATTATCAGAATTTGTGGCAATGCCACCGGTCTATACTTCTCTTCATTCAAATTTTCCCATCCCATGCAATATGTAAAGATGCATCATACATAATCGTAAAACATCCATATAAAAATAACATCCATTAACCTATTGAATACTTTTTATGAATCAGCCCATTAAAGCAATACGATCATTCGGCCCATAGGGGCATTTCGGTAATTCGGTCCATAAGGACATTTTTGTAAATCGGTCCATAAGGACATTTCGGTAAATCGGTCCATTATAACAATCTATCAAATCGGCCCATAGGGGCATTTCGGTAATCTCGCAACCCAGGGGTATTTCGGTAATTTACACTCCAAGGGTATTTTGGTAATTTCGCAACCCCGGACTTAACTACTAATTTGGGCATAAAGATTGAAACTGTCCATCTGCGTCATACTGACTAAACTGACTATAACTCGAGTTAGGAAACTCGAAATTTAGATCCGTAAATTTTCCATGAAACTAGACTCATATATCTTCTTACTACAATTTTTTAAGAATTTTTGGCTTAGCCGTTTAGCACAGTTTATTCCTTAAAGTTTCCCTTGTTTCACTGTCCAACGATTCTGACCTCTCTTACCTTAATTTCAAATATCTCACTGTACAGTTTTCATATGTTGCTCCCATTTGTTTCTATTGAAAATAGGTTCTCTAAGGAATGCATACATATAACTTATAACTCATAATTCACTTTGTACAATTTTAACCAATTTTTCCAAGACAGAACAGGGAACCATGAAGTCCATCAGAACCAGTCTCACTAAAATTAAGATATCCCAGAATATAAACTTTCTCTTCCACCTCTGTTTCTTTCATATAAAAATATACATAGTAAGCTTTAATTCTATATCTTTTTCGCTTTCTAATTCCCTTTATCCTATTTTTCATGATTTTTCCAAAATCACGTCACTGCTGCTGACCAAACTGTTTCTTTGCAAAATATGGTTACTACTATGAACATACGCACTCCCGAGTGGTCTCGGATGCCGGTTTATGATTTTCTTCGGTATTTCGACCGAATCATAGAACATTTCATACAAACATCCAGAGAGGTATGAGATTACACACCATTTCAAACATATATTTGGAAGGGTACGGGATTACACACCTTGATTACAAGTTGTGCTTTCTACCGTTTCAACACCATGAATGTGATCTCCCTCAGTGCACCAAAAATCGATCCTACCCTTTGGCTACTGAAATCCCGTCCTAACAATATTTGGTGAGCGAAAGAGTCGTTAGCAATTATCCCACCTTTGATCAAAATAAATCTTATAACAATGTTCTTACCCCACTTGCTTGACAAGTCGACGATAACAATTTGGTTAATACAAATCACTTGTGCTCCTTCACCTTGTTGAAAGCCCTAAATCCAACGATGGCCATATCACAGAAAAGAATGTAACTCAGACCCAACGAGAGAGAAAGAAGAACACACGATTATTAAGGAAAAACTCGGATGAAACAAGGTTATCGACAAAGAGAGAACTACTACTTACCGATTGTTAATTTCCTTGTAGCGCCACACACTTAAATCACTACGAAAAGAGGATGATTTGATCACAAGGTAATGTCGAATTAAGAATAGAGAAAATGTTGATGAAAAGGTCAAAAGAAAAGAATGGATGGAGAGAAGAGTGCTAGATTGTTTGACTATCTAAGGAGATGAACAAAAGGTGAGTGATTCGACCAAACAAAGGAGAAAGATGTACACTCAAAGCTTGAAGATTCGGCAAGAAGGAGAAGGAAATTTGGAGAGAAAAGAAAAAATGACACAAAAGTTGCAAATAGGAGTTTTTGGCCAAAACAACACCAAAACTTTTACCAATTGCCAAAGAAAATTCGGCTACCTCCCTCTACACCCAAAACCATCCACATTCATGACCATAATGGTCAAAAATTGGCCAACCACACTTTCCATAACACTTCCCTTGAAAAAGGCCACATGTTCCCCTTACTTTCCCCTTTCTCTTGATTTCTTTCCTCACATTCATCATTTCCTATTTTCCTTAGCCATCTTGCCAAAAATAAAAAGTCCACCTTCCCTTATTTACATGCTTGGCCGACACTTAGGGAAAGACTACAAAAAAAAATAGTCAAAATTTTGCACTTGATGGGATTTGAACCTCCTCCCTCAAAGTCTTTCATGTGGCGCCATATCCCCTTTACCATAAGCTCCATTAGGCCGGGTTCGGAGTGTTACATTTTAGTAAAAACTTGCTTGAGAAATACAGCCTCTTTGTTAAAAACCCAAAACACTTAAGCAATTTATGTCTAATTGAAAACGTAATTATCTTTAAAAACCTTTTCGTTTGCGGAAGCATATTTGAAATAAACAATTTACGAAAATGTGACGTTTAGAAATAGAGTTGCAGAAGCATTTTGAAAACGTTGTGGAAACGTAGATAAAATGCAAGTATTTTTGAGAGGTTGTTTGATAAATCGATAATCGAACTAGTAATCTTTTAAAACCGTGACTTTTGAAAATATCGTTGATAATTTGAGAGAAAATTTCCAATGTTAAAAATATTTGTAAAAGTTTGTTATGAAATCCATATGTTAATCAATTTTGGAAAGACTTTATTTAAGTTTTAGAAAATTCTCGTTTTAAACAATTTAAGCAAAATAATAAGTATATCAACCATAAAGCAAATAATAAAACACTCCAGAGGCCTTATTACAACATAAAAACCCAAAATAGTAAAGTGAACGGAATTAAAAATCTAAAGTTCAAAATAAAACACCGTTTCTGAAGTATGGCCTCCACCGAGTCATCCATGGGCCCAAGTCCTCGTCTTTGAGCATTACCGCAAGGGTTAAGAAAAGGGGGTGAGTTACAAGAACTCAGTGTGAAATCCCCTTACCGTCATCCACTGGGCCTGAACCCGCTTAGAAATATCTTGGGCCTAAGCCCATTTAAGATAATCTTGGGCCGAAGCCCAATTACAAAATAGTATATATATATGAATGCAAAGTATGCAACCCAACCCATCCATCCAATCTCTCCCCGTACGGCCGGTCTCTCTGTGGGATCAAGTCAACCCACCCCGCTGGGCCTCTCCAATTTGCGGTCAAAACGCCATTTATACTATTTGTGGGTGAGCCACGATTCATATCTGATAAAATGATCGACACAGCAGTCGTTAATTCATATGTTAGGCACATAGCCATTATCAAAATTTGTGGCAATGCCACCGGTCTATACTTCTCTTCATTCAAATTTTCCCATCCCATGCAATATGTAAAGATGCATCATACATAATCGTAAAACATCCATATAAAAATAACATCCATTAACCTATTGAATACTTTTTATGAATCAGCCCATTAAAGCAATACGATCATTCGACCCATAGGGGCATTTCGGTAATTCGGTCCATAAGGACATTTCGGTAAATCGGTCCATAAGGACATTTCGGTAAATCGGTCCATTATAACAATCTATCAAATTAGCCCATAGGGGCATTTTGGTAATTCGGTAATTTTACCCACTAAGGGTAATTCGGTAATCTCGCAACCCAGGGGTATTTCAGTAATTTACACTCCAAGGGTATTTTGGTAATTTCGCAACCCCGGACTTAACTACTACTTTGGGCATAAAGATTGAAACTGTCCATCTGCGTCATACTGACTAAACTGACTATAACTCGAGTTAGGAAACTTGAAATTTAGATCCGTAAATTTTCCTTAAAACTAGACTCATATATCTTCTTACTACAATTTTTCCAGAATTTTTGGCTTAGCCGTTTAGTACAGTGTATTCCTTAAAGTTTCCCTTGTTTCACTATCCAACGATTCTGACCTCTCTTACCTTAATTTCAAATATCTCACTATACGGTTTTCATATGTTGCTCCCATTTGTTTCTATTGAAAATAGGTTCTCTAAGGAATGCATACATATAACTTATAACTCATAAGTCACTTTGTACAATTTTAACCAATTTTTCCAAGACAGAACAGGGAACCACGAAGTCCATCAGAACCAGTCTCACTAAAATTAAGATATCCCAGAATATAAACTTACTCTTCCTTTTCTATTTCTTTTATATAAAAATAGACATAGTAAGCTTTAATTTGATATCTTTTTCGCTTTCTAATTCCCTTTATCCTATTTTTTTATGATTTTTCCAAAATCACGTCACTACTATTGATCAAACTGTTTCTTTGCAAAATATGGTTACTACTATGAACATACGCACTCCCGAGTGGTATCGGATGCCAGTTTCTGATTTTCTTCGGTATTTCGACCGAATCATAGAACATTTCATACAAACATCCAGAGAGGTATGAGATTACACACCATTTCAAACATATATTCGCAAGGGTACGGGATTACACACCTTGATTACAAGTTGTGCTTTCTACCGTTTCAACACCACGAATGTGATCTCCCTCAGTGCACCAAAAATCGATCCTACCCTTTGGCTACTGAAATCCCGTCCTAACAATATTTGGTGAGCGAAAGAGTCGTTAGCAATTACCCCACCTTTGATCAAAACAAATCTTATAACAATGTTCTTACCCCACTTGCTTGACAAGTCGACGATAACGATTTGGTTAATACAAATCACTTGTGCTCCTTCACCTTGTTGAAAGCCCTAAATCCAACGATGGCCATATCACAGAAAAGAATGTTACTCAGACCCAACGAGAGAGAAAGAAGAACACTCGATTATTAAGGAAAAACTCGGATGAAACAAGGTTATCGATAAAGAGAGAACTACTACTTACCGATTGTTAATTTCCTTGTAGCGCCACACACTTAAATCACTACGAAAAGAGGATGATTTGATCACAAGGTAATGTCGAATTAAGAATAGAGAAAATGTTGATGAAAAGGTCAAAAGAAAAGAATGGATGGAGAGAAGAGTGCTAGATTGTTTTCAGCTATCTAAGGGGAGATGAACAAAAAGGTGAGTGATTCGACCAAACAAAGGAGAAAGATGTACACTCAAAGCTTGAAGATTCGACAAGAAGGAGAAGGAAATTTTGAGAGAAAAGAAAAAATGACACAAAAGTTGCAAATAGGAGTTTTTGGCCAAAACAACACCAAAACTTTTACCAATTGCCAAAGAAAATTCGGCTACCTCCCTCTACACCCAAAACCGTCCACATTCATGACCATAATGGTCAAAAATTGGCCAACCACACTTTCCATAACACTTCCCTTGAAAAAGGCCACATGTTCCCCTTACTTTCCCCTTTCTCTTGATTTCTTTCCTCACCTTCATCCTTTCCTATTTTCCTTAGCCATCTTGCCAAAAATAAAAAGTCCACCTTGCCTTATTTACATGCTTGGCCGACACTTAGGGAAAGAGTACAAAAAAAAATAGTCAAAATTTTGCACTTGATGGGATTTGAACCTCCTCCCTCAAAGTCTTTCATGTGGCACCATATCCCTTTTACCATAAGCTCATTTGTGCTAGCAAATTACTCATTTATTTCCATAAGCAATGAGGCCACTTACTATATCTCCTTAAAGTGCTAAAATACCAAATTTTGCTAAGGCCCAATTTGAACCCGGAACTTCCTAGAAACCTCGTAACTTTCCAAAATTACCTTCCTAATAAGTCCAACTTGAAATAATGCCATTCTCTAATTCCCATAAATTTTAAAACGCTTCTACGCTCAAGGCCCAATGGGCCCAATAGGTCCAATTCTACTAGGCCCAATTTCGGGTCGTTACAGTTATCGTATCCACAGGGACTGATTTTAAATCAACAACCGCAAAAGTTAACAATTTACATTTGGGAAGTAAGAACTATGAATGATTTAACTAAATATGTAAATAAGATTTAACTAACTATGCATAGAAAATAAAATAGCAGTAACACGAATTAATAGCAATGAGATGAAGAGCTAGAACAATTATTTCCCCTACTACTCAACCATTTATTGCGATGCTATAGCAATATTGTAACAATATGGTAATTTGCTAATTCAGAATCCATAAGTTATAGACTTCTTTTGAAGTTACTATGTTCAATCTTTTAACCAATTTAACATATGACTATGCTAAGTCAACCTCAAGATCACAATTTCAAGCACCTTTTCTAAGGAATATGTAAGGTAACAATATATGGTTATACCATTACGAATTTAAGATTGAAGAAATTAAACATGTCCTATTTAAGTTGTTTGTCCATCAATCACAACCTTCTCAAATTTAGTAATTAACTCAATTACTCACTACTGTTAGCTACGCACTGGCAAGCATTAGATGTGAAATCTACTTGAATGAATATACAACCATTTGCACAAAACATCATTAGCAAAGTACCAATTGTAGGACCCAATTTATGACCGGGCCCATTAACCAGTCCATAACCCATTAAAATAACCAAAACAAAATAAAAAATTAAAACCAAATGAAAAACCCAATTAATTGATAAAGTCTAATAACAGTCTGTTTTACAGGCCCAATAACAGATTAAACCCGAGACCAATTACAGTGGCCCAATCAACCTACCCTAACCCAAAACAAATCAAAAATTGGAGGAAACCCTAGAGGTTTCCAGATTCTTCTGGCGTCGCATGCCTCAACGATTGAGCCCCTAACCCTAGCCAGCTAAGGTGCGCCGCAACAAGCCCTCACACGCAAGCCTCGCGCGCTGCAGCCTTCAGCAACAACGTCAGAGTCTCCACACTGCCACTGCACTGCAAAAACAAGGACAAAAGACAGCAAACAAATAGCAGAGAAAAAAAAGAAAAAAAGAGGGATTTTTATTATTTCTTTTATTTTTCTTTTCGAATATAAAACCGAAGCAAAATATTTGTAAGGGAGGATTTTTTGAATACAGAGAATACGAAGAAATCAAAAAAGGTTATTTGCCTTCATCATTTCTTTCTTTTTCTTTCTCTTCGAAATCATATACATACATATATAGATTTTCGTTTATTATATACATATATATATGCGAAAATAAAAGAGAGGGAAGGAGCTTACCATGACGAACGTTTGATCTTCGTCTACTCCGTTGCAATCGGGGCTAGATGAAGGCCTTCATCTGGAAGCAGAGCGAGTGGGAGTATATGACAGCAGATCGACCCTCGTGTGTCATTGCTCGCCGATCTCAGTGGCGTTTTAGTGATAGAACGAGAGGGTTTCGATATGCGGCGGGGTTGGGAAAAGAAAATAGGGATTTCGGTTTCAAAACAAAGAGGCTAGGGTTTTGTTTTAAGGGAATGGTTGACTGACGATTTTAAGATTGGTTTAGGTTATTATAATGTATTATAGAAACGACGTCGTTTGGACTCAGTTTAATAGTCTCAAAACGGCGCCGTATAAGTTTCCCCGACCCGACCCGATTCAAAAACGCAGGATCCGCGCGTTATTTGTGAAAACGGGATATTTATGCAATTATTCATTCTTTGTTATATTGTCTTTTGATTAGGTTTATTATATAATTTCTTTGTATTTCAATTGATCTCTGTGATTTGCTTGTTTTTTCGATTTGATCCAATCAGTACACTGCGTTTTGACATGAGATTATTTGTACTTTTAATCCCTGATTACTTGCGTGTATTACAGTTAAATCCTTATTATATTTGGTAGTTTTATTTACTTGCTGATTTTGTTTTTTTTTTAATTCAATTGAGTTATATTTTTGTGTTACTAAATTAATTGTTTGGTTGATTTTTAATAAATTGTTTTGAATTAACTCATTAATTTTTAAATTATTTTATTATACAATTTATTTCCTTGTAAATAATTATTTATCGCTATTATGTGTGTTTTAAATCCTCGTTTCATATTTACTTGCTTTTTTTGATTCAATAGTTTGTATTTCACTTATAAATAATTGCTCTGCATCGTATGTTATTATGCCATCACATTATATTCACTTAAAAACATCATGTTTTAACACTATGTGAGCTTTAAAATCATTTTTACTTAAAGTTTCAAAATAAGGTAATATTCGATGCGTTTGGAAATTCGAAGAAATCGTGCCCAATCGTCTGGGTGTGGTTTTTTGTTTGACCAAATAAACGAATATCCTTTCAAATTTTGTCCATATTTTCAAAATAAGGTAATATTTGTGCGTTTGGAAATTCGAAGAAATCGTGCCCAATCGTGCTGGGTGTGGTTTTTGTTTGTCCAAATAACCAAATACCCTTTCAAAATTTCAATACATGTGCTTGGAGAATTTTGGGGATGATCTTGAATTCGAGGACTCAGTTATCGTATCCAATCGTCTTTGGATGTGATGCTCTATTCCTTCGGAACAAGGGAATCTCAATATTCAATCAAGTTATTTAAAACTAAAAAAGGGAACAGAATTTCAAAATCATTTCAAGCTTTTCGACATTAGGACATCAATTACTCAATTTGGTACCAATTTTGGGCGTTGCGAGGGTGCTAATCCTTCCTCGTACGTAACCGACTCCCGAACCCGTTTTCTTCTTCAAATTCATAGACCAAAATTTATTTTATAGGTGACCCGATCACACCTAAACAAAAAGGATTGGTGGCGACTCCTTATTTTTAATGTCGATTCCCATTTTTCAAAACACAAAAAAATGGTTTCGACAGCTTGGCGACTCCACTGGGGACTGGTTGAGAGTCAGGCCATAAATTGATTAATTTTTGTCCTTTTGATTGAAAATTTGGAAAATTGTTTTGGAAAATCATATTTTTTTGATGCATTTATTTGTGCTATGATTGCAATAATGTCGAGTCTCATAAAATACTTTGGCATTGCATGACCGTTGTGGTTACACCTTTAAGTGGGAGTGAGAAACTATGCCTTCGTGAGGTTTTCACCTCCGCATGGGCTAGTGGATCGCTTAGGGATACATCTGTACCTATGTGCTTCGTGAGATTTTCATCTCCGCATGGTCATAGGGAAATGTATTCCTGACCTGAACTCAATCCATATGAGCCTATAATGGGTGAAGATTGAGGAATCACTTGGTTCAGTACCTATTCCTTAGAACTAAACCACATATAGTAAACCCTAAAAGCCCACCTGAATGGTCTTTGCAATAAACCATAGTGGTCATCAGAATAAGTACTCTCTTGGTTTCTTTTTGTTTACTTTTATCTCTTACTAATGTGTTTCATTTTGTTTTGGTTGTGATCACATCACATATCATCTCATATCTAAAAGAGTGTCGATTCGTATTCGATTACCAAATTAGAAAGTTTGTCATAAAACGGAATACAATACGGTTGTCCGTATATTTGTAATCTGTTTCATGTAAAGAATTTTGCCCTCTAGAAAAGTTTTCTAATGGAAATTGAATTAGAATCGATACCTTTTGCATCCATGGCATGCATTCACATGGCATTACGTCATATGCATTAGATTTCATAAGAAGACCCTGATTGGTTGAAATTATTTCAGCATTAACCTGGACACCGGTAAAACCAAACATCCCTACGGTACCCGAACCAAGACGAAAGATATAGATCAGAGAATAGAGAAGCTTGAACAACTCCAAAAAGAGATGCAGTATAAATTTCAGTTGCAAATGCAAGAACAGCTTGCTAAGATCCAGCAAGATATGATAGACCGAATGATGGAATCACAAAAGAGTATGATGACCCAATTGACTCAACTACTGGTGGGAGGAGTGGACAAAGGAAAAGCCCCTATGGTTAGCATTGGTGAAGATAATGAGAAACTACTATATCCTCCGAGTTTTACCCCGACACATCCTGAAGTGCATCCACGAAAGACATCTGTCACAATTAAACCTCAACAATTTCAAGAAGATGTTTTGATACTGGCCAACTTCCAAACGGGATCGGGTTTTAACTTAGGGGATCATCCAATTAATGCTGTTATTCCTGACTTTGATGAGGCAGCAGAGAGAGAAAGGGCAAGGGCTGAATTGCCAAAATAGTTAGAGGAGCGATGCAAATGGTTGGAAGACAAATTTAGGGTCATGGAAAGCGCTGATAGGCAACATGGAATCAACGCTAAAGATCTAAGTTTGGTGCCAGATCTAATACTTCCCCACAAATTTAAGGTGCCAGAATTTAAAAAATACAATGGGACTACTTGCCCGTAAGCTCACATAACTATGTTTCTTTGGAGAATGACCGGGCATGCGTTAACAATGACCAATCGCTAATTCATTGCTTCCAGATGATCCGCGGGAGCAAAGCATCTAAATGGTACAATCGGTTGAGCGCACGAAATTGGTTCTTGAGAGGATTTAGCACGAGCATTTATGAAGCGATCTGACCACGTAACAGACATGACCCCTGATAGAATCACCTTGCAAAACATGAAGAAGAGATCAAGCGAGAGTTTTCGACAATATGCACAAAGGTGGAGAGAGGTTGCCATACAGGTCCAACCACCTATTCTGGAGAAAGAAACTACTATGCTCTTCATCAACACCTTGAAAGCCCCATTTATCAACCACATGTTGGGGAGTGCCACGAAGAGTTTCTCGGATATAGTGATGTCCGGTGAAATGATCGAAAACGCTGTAAGAAGCGGTAAAATAGATGCGGGGGAAAGTGCCAAAAGATTAGCCCCGGGAAAGAAAGAAAGTGAGGTAAGCAATGTGGGAGCATACAGTAAAGGTTATTCAAAGCAAGTTACTATGGGATCACCAAGGACGACAACTACTAGTCTTCAGACTCCTTCAAGGAATGAATCTAGTCAAAGGACGAACACAGAAAAGCTTCAGTTCACTCCTATTCCAATAACATACCAAGAGCTATATCAGAGATTGTTTGACACACACGTGGTGTCCCCTTTCTACCTGACACCATTGTAGCCCCCGTACCCCAAGTGGTACGATGCAAATGCCCAATGTGACTATCATGCGGGAATTTCGGGGCATTCAATAGAAAATTGCACTGCCTTTAAGAAAGTCGTGGAAAGACTTATTAAGATGGGTATGGTGAAATTGGATGACACATCAAATGCTGATAATCCGCTACCAAATCACACTGATGGTGGAGTAAATGTGATAGAAGAAAAAGACATTAAAGAAACGCTCACTGAAAAGGGGACCTTGTCGGATATCTGCCCTTACGAACCTGGGAGTGTTCTGAAGAATTGGACTGCGGAAGAAATTCCTGTAGTATTTAGAGCTTACTCGGAGTAATGTACAAAATGCACTCGTTGCTTTAAGCCTAGGAGCAACAATGATCTTTTTGTGAAATAGGCTTGTGTCTAAAATTTTTATTTCAATAAAATGCAACTTTTTAAGCAAATATTTTCCATGCTTTCCATTTCATATTATATATTCTTTTCTTTTTAGAATATTCTTTCATTCTTTATTCATGACCATACCATACGAATAATCATCCGCAAAATCATTTATTCCTTGGATTTTCTGCCTTCGTACCTAGGTACCCAAATATCAACGACATGAGTGACGTTGTTATTGACTCCCTTTTTGAATAAGATATGGGTCTCAGGGATCTAAGGACTTTGAAGATGACACAGAGTGTAGCCTATCTTCTGATTTGTTAATGATAGTAGAACAAGATGAAAATAGACTCTACCTTGCAAAAGGTTAGTGGACGTTGCAGGCTTAGAAAAGGGGCAAAGATCGAAGCCTAACTCACCACAGAAATAAGGCAAGACATCATTGAGCCATTCTCGAGAATTCGAAGATGTTTTTGCACAATCATATCAAGGCACGCCAGGATACTGAAACATGGGTATGCTGAACCCATGTTAATGGTCCTACAATGGTCAAGGCTAATTAAGAGGTTTGAGCTACTGGTCTACCAAGAAAGGGAAATTGGGTCAGTTACGCCGCAAATGCCAAATCGAGAAGGACAAGACTTACATACCTCCTCTATTTTTTCTATATGTGGGGAATATATGTTATAGGGTCGATCTCGTCAAGAGCATTTAGCCGACACCAATTCATCTTCGTGGGTGTCAATTTCTTCACTAAGAGGGTGAAGGTCGCTTCATATGCCAGTATTACAAAGTCGATAGTCATTAGACCAAAAAAAAAGAAAAAAAAGAATACAAAAAAATGTCAAAAAGATCACATTCAACCGCACAATGTCAAAAGTCTGCGGTCTGTTCAAAGATTAAGTGCCACATATCAGTGCAGCAAAAGCAACCAAAAAGAAAAAAAAAGATCATAAAAAGACCTAGACTTGTAAAGATTGGCATACATAAGTTATTATTTACCCTCTATGCTTATCAAACATTGGCCAAGACTTTCCGGGGCAACACATTTCTCATTGGTTTTGCCCATTGGAGTCAAAATTCTTTTAGAGCTGAAATCGAATGAGGTAGAATGGATCCAATCTCAATATGATCAGTTGAATTTGAAGAGAAAATGTTAAAAACTATCTGTCACGGTCAGATGATACGAGCTCGCAACAAAAATGATTCGCCCTAGAAAATTTCATGATAGGGCTTTGAAGAAGACTTTTCCCATGCAAAAGGGACTTCAGAAAAAAGTGGATGCCAAACTAGGAAGGACCTTATGCAGCGAAGAAGGCCTGTTCTGGGGAAGCATGGATATTGAACGAGATGGATAGTGAGGACCTGCCCAATCTGGTGAATTCAGATTCAATAAAAAGTTTTCTAAAAAAAGAAAAAGAAGAAAAAACAAAAAAAAAAGAAGAGAAATGAGAGGCCAAGGTGAAAACCCGTAAAGGGCGCTTTGAGACCAAAGAGGATTTGAGTTGAAAACCCGAAAAAGGGCGGCTCAAATTTTGATCAAAACTGGGGTATACAACAGTCTTGCTATGCCTGAATTAACATTGAAGAAGTATGCTATGTCTTGGGGCATCGACAAAGTGCTCTGGATCCCCTAAACACATGTTGAGCTTAAAATGGTCCTCAAGAAGTTTGAACAGAGAAGCTCAGGCTGCGATATCTGGGGCACCTAGTTTCCATTTTACCCATTTCAAATTTGTTATTTGTGATTATATTATTCTTTTCAAAATATGTTTCACAATAAATTTCCTTCTTAATTGCGATTGCTATCTTTGCTTAGCTTATTTGTTTCGAGCTATGTTCCTTCTTGTCCATGGTTATGATCTTTTTCAGGCATTTTGTATTGAAATAAGGGTTAGTGGACTAATAATATTTTCATAAAAGGAGTTTCGCATGTTACTCTGGAAGCTTCTGAATAATACAAGAAACTAATATAGGACTATTGTTTAAAACTCATCAAGCCTAAGGGTTGGAAGTATCTGAGGAAGAAACTCTAAACAGTGACCATTTCTTCAGACTATCTGTCAATAATGTCAGTGGAGCAAGAAGACAGGATATTACATTAGTGATACAACATGGAGGAATAATGAGCAATGTCAATCCTAGGCGTTTAAAAAGAGGATCATTCTCATGAAATCTTGCATTCATGCAAGACACATTTAGTTAGGAGCATTTGATTTATTCGGATCATTGCATCTTAATCTTTGTAAGAAATCATTCTTATGACATTCTGCGTTCAGGCAGATGTCATCCATAATACATTTAGTTAGGAGCATTAGATTCATTCAGATCATTGCATCCTAACCATTTTACATAAGCATAAACACATAAATCCGATTTTACAGGACGGGTCCCCCAGAGGACGGTGTCACAACATTGGTGAATTAGCAGATCTGGCATTCCTGAAGTTGCAGGAGCAGATCGACGACATCAGATCTTGCCTTCTTGAGCGAAGCGGATCGAAGATAGCAAATCTGGTAATCCTGAAGTTGTATGAGCAGATTGAAGATAGCAAATCTGGAAATCCTGAAGTTGCAGGAGCAGATTAAAGATAGCAAATCTGGCAATCCTAAAGTTGCAGGAGCAGATTGAAGATAGCGATCCGGCAATCCTCGAAGTTGCGAGCGATCGAAGACATCGATCTTGCCTTCCCCGAGCGAAGCGGATCGAAGATAGCAAATCCGCAATCCCGAAGTTGCGGGAGCAGATTGAAGATAGCGGATCCGTAATCCCGAAGTTGCAGGAGCGATCGAAGACATCGATCTTGCCTTCTTGCGAAAGCGGATCGAAGATAGCAAATCTCGTAATCCTAAAGTTGTAGGAGCAGATTGAAGATAGCAATCTGGCAATCCTAAAGTTGCAGGAGCAGATCGAAGACATCAGATCTTGCCTTCTTGAGCGAAGCGGATCGAAGATAGCAAATCTGGCAATCTTGAAGTTGCAGGAGCAGATTGAAGATAGCAATCCGCAATCCCGAAGGTTACAGGAGAGCGATTGAAGATAACAGAGTTCTGAGGGAGCGATCGAAGACATCGATCGGCATTCCCGAGGTTGCGAGGAGCGATCGAAGATACAAAACCGCATTCACGAAGTTGCGGGAGCGGATGGAAGATAGCAGATCCGCAATCCCGAGTTGCAAGAGCAGATGGAAGATAGCAGATCTCGCATCCCTGAAGTTGCAGGAGCAGATCGAAAACATCAGATCTGGTATTCCTGAGGTTGTAGGAGCAGATCGAAGATACAAGTCCGCATCCCGAGATTCTACGGGAGCGGATCGAAGACATCGATCGGCATTCCCGAGGTTGCGGAGCGGATCGAAGATACAAGTCGGCATTCTGAAGTTGCGGAGCGGATGGAAGATAGCAGATCCGCAATCCACGAAGTTGCAGGAGCAGATCGAAGACATCAGATCTTGTCTCCCTGAAGTTACGGCGGAGCAGATTGAAGCTACAAGTCTAATTCCCTTGAGTTAGATCGAAGCGCTAGTTCTCGGGCCCCTGAAGATGCAGTGGGATAGAATGAAGCTACTCAAAGAAGAAAAGCACCGAATGAAGTCAAGAATCGACAAGACCGGGCAAAATTGGCCCTTTTAAAGTCTTTGCTTCATTCCCGTTACACGATAATAAGCAAAGAGGGGCAGCTATAGGACCCAATTTATGCCCGGGCCCATTAGCCAGTCCATAACCCATTAAAATAACCAAAACAAAACAAAAAAATTAAAACTAAATGAAAAACCCAATTAATTGATAAAGTCCAATAACAGTCTGTTTTACAGGCCCAATAACAGATTAAACCCGAGCCCAATTACAGTGGCCCAATCAACCTATCCTAGCCCAAAACAAATCAAAAATTGGAGGAAACCCTAGAGGTTTCCAGATTCTTCTGGTGCCGCATGCCTTAACGATTGAGCCCCTAACCCTAGCCAGCTAAGGTGCGCCGCAACAAGCCCTCACACGCAAGCCTCGCGCGCTGTAGCCTTCGTACAACGCTCGTACACTCTCCACAGCTGGCCACTGTACCTGCAAAAACAAGGACAAACGACAGCAAACAAATAGCAGAGAAAAAAAAGGAAAAATAGGTATTTTTATTATTTCTTTTATTTTTCTTTTCGGATATGAAACCGAAGCAAAATATTTGTAAGGGAGGATTTTTTGAATACAGAGAATACGAAGAAATCAAAAAAGGTTATTTGCCTTCATCATTTCTTTCTTTTTCTTTCTCTTCGAAATCATATACATACATGTATAGATTTTCGTTTCTTATATACATATATATGCGAAAATAAAAGAGGGGGAAGGAGCTTACCATGACGAACGTTTGATCTTCGTCTACTCCGTTGCAATCGGGGCTAGATGAAGGCCTTCATCGGAAAGCAGAGCGAGTGGGAGTATATGACAGCAGATTGACCCTCGTGTACCATTGCTCGCCGATCTCAGTGGCGTTTTAGTGACAGAACGAGAGGGTTTCAATATACGGCGGGGTTGGGAAAAGAAAACAGGGATTTTGTTTTCAAAACAAAGAGGCTAGGGTTTTGTTTTAAGGGAATGGTTGATTGACGATTTTAAGATTGGTTTAGGTTATTATAATGTATTATAGAAACGGCGTCGTTTGGACTCAGTTTAATAGTCTCAAAACGGTGCCGTATAAGTTACCCCGACCCGACCCGATTCAAAAACGCAGGATCCGCGCGTTATTTGTGAAAACGGGATATTTATGCAATTAGTCCTTCTTTGTTATATTGTCTTTTGATTAGGTTTATTATATAATTTCTTCGCATTTCAATTGATCTCTGTGATTTGCTTGTTTTTTCGATTTGATCCA
This sequence comes from Gossypium sturtianum, assembly GCA_025698515.1. Taxonomy (NCBI): domain Eukaryota; kingdom Viridiplantae; phylum Streptophyta; class Magnoliopsida; order Malvales; family Malvaceae; genus Gossypium; species Gossypium sturtianum. The sequence goes on along the minus strand of CM046946.1, from coordinate 58,248,146 downwards.
ATCAGTACACTGCGTTTTGACATGAGATTATTTGTACTTTTAATCCCTGATTACTTGCGTGTATTACAGTTAAATCCTTATTATATTTGGTAGTTTTATTTACTTGTTTGATTTTATTTTTTTAATTCAATTGAGTTATATTTTTGTGTTACTAAATTAATTGTTTGGTTGATTTTTAATAAATTGTTTTGAATTAACTCATTAAATTTTAAATTATTTTATTATACAATTTATTTCCTTGTAAATAATTATTTATCGCTATTATGTGTGTTTTAAATCCTCGTTTCATATTTACTTGCTATTTTTGATTCAATAGTTTGTATTTCACTTATAAATAATTGCTCTGCATCGTATGTTATTATGCCATCACATTATATTCACTTAAAAAACATCATGTTTTAACACTATGTGAGCTTTAAAATCATTTTTACTTAAAAATTCAAAATAAGGTAATATTCGTGTGTTTGGAAATTCGAATAAATTGTGCCCAATCGTGTTGGGTGTAGTTTTTTTGTTTGACCAAATAAACGAATATCCTTTCAAATTTTGTCCATATTTTCAAAATAAGGTAATATTTGTGCGTTTGGAAATTCGAAGAAATCGTGCCCAATCGTGCTGGGTGTGGTTTTTGTTTGTCCAAATAACCAAATACCCTTTCAAAATTTCAATACATGTGCTTGGAGAATTTTGGGGATGATCTTGAATTCGAGGACTCAGATTGTCGTATCCAATCGTGCTGGATGTGATGCTCTATTCCTTCGGAACAAGGGAATCTCAATATTCAATCAAGTTATTTAAAACTAAAAAAGGGAACAGAATTTCAAAATCATTTCAAGCTTTTCGACATTAGAACATCAATTACTCAATTTGGTACCAATTTTGGACGTTGCGAGGGTGCTAATCCTTCCTCGTACGTAACCAACTCCTGAACTCGTTTTCTTCTTGAAATTCGTAGACCAAAATTTATTTTATAGGTGACCCGATCACACCTAAACAAAAAGGACTCACTACACCAAAACAGACTTTTAGCGGCATTTTTAGTGGCGTTTTAAAGAAAAGTTTTTCATATTTTTTTCTTATTCTTGCTTTGAATTATATTTTATTTTGATAAATTCACTTATAAGCAATGAGAAAGTTTCATTTTAGTTACTTAATTATGAAAAGGTACAAATTGCTAACTAAACAATTTAGAAGTTTTCATTTAAGTTACAAATTAACATGTTAATTTCATGGTTTAGGGTTTGTTATTTTGGTGTATGGGTTTTGTGTTTTAAAGTTTGTTGTTTGGGTTTATTGTATAGTGTTTAATATCTTAGTGTTTACCGGTATTAAGGTTTAAGTGTTAGTGGTCAGGTGTTAAAGTTTAGGGTTAGGGGTTTAGGGGGAAATTGTTAATGGGTTAGGGTTTTGAGTTTAGGGTTTATGGTTTATGGTTTTAGGGTTACGAGTTTGGGGGGAAATGGTTAATGTGTTAGGTTTTTGAGTTTAAGGTTTATGGTTTAAGTTTAGGATTTTAGGGTTTAGGGTTTAGGGTGTTAGCTATATGACCCAAAATCCCGAAACTGAAATCCCTCATGAGGGATTTACGGTTAATGTGTTAGCTATTAAAATATATGTTTTGTACTACACTAACATTGGCCACATGAATTCCCAAAAAGTTGGTCTCAGTTTATGGTTTAAGGTTTGCAGTTTAGAGTTTAGGGTTCGAGTTTTATGGTCTAAGATTTATGGTTTGGGGTTTTGAGTTTGAGGTTTAGGAGGGTATAATATTTAGGGTCTAGGGTTTATGATTTAGGGATTAATCTTGGATTTTTTAGAATATAAATCAAAATAAGATAAATGTAAATTATTATTTTAAAAAAATATATATCAAAATGGGTTAAATCCCAAAAGCATACATGAACAATGGTTTAGTGTGCAATTGTATACATGAACTTTAATTTGATCCAGATCTTGTAAAATATTAACACAATTATTGATATAATTAACATCATTTTTTATTTATATATTGCATACATAAAAATTTATATTTATTCAATATAAAAATATATTGATGTATTTATATTTTAAAGTAATGTGTATGATTAAATCAAAATTAAAGTTTTAACTATACATTTAAACCACAATTAGAATTTCACATCTAGAATTACACATTAAACCAAAATTCATATATAATTATGAAATGTATCTATATCAAAATTTAGGTGTATACATATAATTAAATGCCATTTATATAAAAATCTAAACAACTAATGCAGACCATATTTAAAAGAATAATGTTGATGTAAAAAGAAAGAAAAAAGAAAATCCTAAAAGAGTTGATAATGATAATTAAATTTTTAAGATTTAATAATAAAAAATTAAAAAATTAAAAATTTAATATTTAATATTTTAATTAAAAAGTTCAATACTCAAAATATAATAAAAATAAAAATTTAAAAAAAAATGATAATCTCAACACAAAAATTTTGAAAGAAAAAATATAAAAAAATATATGTTAAAAATAGAAAATAAAATAAAATTATGTAATAATGACGTTTTTGTAAAAAACGCTGAAAAAATAAGTTATACTGACGTTTTATTAAAAAACGCCGCAAAATTTACTCGTTTTTTTCTCTTTCCACTATCCCCGATTATTATTTCCCCAAACCCTAAATTTCCTAAGTCCCCAAAATTTCTCAAGTCTCCGGAGGCTCTCGTTGACTGGAACTCCCTCACCATCGGTCGGTAAGATGTGCGCCACCTTCTCTCTGGACCTCTTCCACAGGTGCATTGCTCTTCCTTGGAAGAATGAACGTCGGGAGGAGTTGCTCTTCCTTAGTAGTAAGGTATCTGTTTTAGAATTATTCTTATTGCAAAGAAGAGGAGGAGGAGGATTTGTATCGCTATCTCCATCGCAAACGCCACGTTCTCTTTAACCCAAACCCACTTCTTCTTCATGACACACCTCCCTTGTCTTCCCCTCCTTCTACCCTCTCCTTCTCTTTCGATTTTCACCTCCTCTCCGGATTTAAGAGTATGTTTCTTATGATTTCATTTCCAGTTTGTCGCTGTTTCAATTTTACGGTATTTTTCTAGTTCTGATTTTGGACTTTTGTTGTGCAGACCAAATTCTACGGGCAGCTGACATGAAATCAGTCGAAACTGAAGAGAACAAGATGGAAAACGGAGGATGTCTAGCAGTTGTTCCATGGGTTCCCTCTCAGATTGCTTCAGTAGAAAGTAGAGATAGCGAACAGCAAGTTCCAGCGTTGATGGAAACTGATGAAATGGATGTAGAAGAGAACTGTAGCAACAATGGAAGTATGCAGGAAGAGCATGGGTATGAATTGGATGGGTTGAAGCCAAGAGACGCCCTCCATAACTGGGCGCAGCAGCAACATTGCATGCTTCCCCAGCCTCCTCAAAACCCTTTTACTCCAATCTCATGGTCTGATTGATAACTGGGGATTATAGTTTTGCCTTTTCCTTTTGTAAATGGTTTTGTCGTGTAATGTTAGGGGTTAAGAAATGAGATGGACAGAGCCTGAGTAAGAGGTGGCGGGGGTTTCCTCTTTTGCTTGCCTGCTTCATTCAACGATTTTGAGGGGCTTAAATGCTTGAAACCTTTCCTCTATTGGGTGGGGTGTATCTTCTCCTCTTATGGTAATTGAAGCTAAATTTATGTGCCTTTTTGTTTTAACGACTACTCTGTTTCAGTCCTTAGCATCACCATGGTATGTACTGAATGTTAAGTAGATTTTGCTTTTGAACAAAACTACCAATGGGATAATATTAAATTAATCAGTGATTGATACATCTCTGTATCTCAGAAAACAACACAAAACATACTGTTGATTTGAATATCAGATTTTGCATCTATATGTATAGTGCCATTTTGATTATGCTCATGAGTCCGAGGATCTTGGATTTAGATCCAAGTGATTGGTTGAGCCGTGGCCTTTTGTTTCTAAAAGGTTCCCCAAAAGTGTTCTTTGATGTGACCAAATAATGGCTAATATCAGAACTGGTTTCATTTTGAAAAGCATAATTTTGGGGTAATGAAGTTGACAGATATCTCTTGGAAGATAGGGGAAATATGGTTGATGATTAAACAAATTGTGTTCTTTGTTTCAATGTTCGTGTTCTATTTTCCAACACTTGAACAAATAGCCATCTTTTCCTTGCCTAAATGTTCAAATACCGTTTCATTCTGAAATTGATCAGCTGAAGCAAGGTAGTTGGCTGTTCTTTAAAATTTTTGCCAAGAAACTTAATTACCTCATCGTTTGGTTCTTATAAGTGATAATTTTTTGCTTCCCTTTTTATGTTCTACCAGAGGTGTATTCTGCAAGAGAGAAAAATGGCATTTACATTCCACGAGATCGTTTTCTCCTTGAAGAAGCAGAGAAGAAGGTAGGATTTAAACCATGTGATTGAATGGTAGAAATGTTTGACCCAAGTTTCATGGAGAATTGAATTTATTAGTAATACACTATTACTAATAAATATTAACTTTTACCTCAGGCTATGGCTGAAAAAGTAGAGCGCATGGAACTTGAATCAGAATCCAAGGAGAAGGTACATTTCTTCAAATCAACCCTTTAGTTCTTTTATGATGTAGGATTCAGTGGTCAAGCTAATTATTCTTTCTTTACTTTTCTGCAGCAAATTACTGAGCTTCAGGAGCTTTACAACTCATAGCAGCTGATGACTGCGGATTTAAGTGAGAAACTTGAAAAGAAGGAGGTATTACAGTTTTGGACAGTCATCGTACAAATATCATATTAGCTCTTTTACTGTCTTATACCGTGACAGAAGTGACATTCTCTTTCTCGTTTCCTTTTTCGCCAGAAAAAGCTCGAGGAAACTGAAATTGCATTGTTTGATCTTGAAGATAAACATAGACAAGCAAATGCAACTATTAAAGAGAATGAATTTTTAATATCTAACCTCCTTAAATCTGGTGAGTTGGAGGTTGCTTGGGCAACTTGTCTGGTCTGTTTTTTTTAACCATTTCATTATCTTCATTTTGATGGTTGTTTTGTCACTTTTTTTCATCAGTTACATGGTAAGGTCTTCATGAGATGTACATGCACATTTCTGATAGAAAATAATGTATAGAATAATAGTTCTGCTTTTTATCTTTTTATAGTCGAATTTTAAATATGCCCGTTGCTAACTTTTCAGAGAAAACATTTGTTGAGCTTGCTTTTGAACTCCGAGCAGAGCTTGAAAACGCTGCATCAGATGTCTCAGATTTGTTTGCCAAGATTGGTTAGTACCCTTAGTACCTCACGTTATTTTTAGCATGGCTTGTTCTCTAAAGGTTACTTTTCCGAATGTTGTTATGCTGTTATGCTTAGATACCCCTTCCCTGATCTATTGCATACCTTTTTACATGAAAGTTCACTTGCACAAGTACATACTGATATAACATGCAATTTCAGGAGAGAGAGTTGGCTGCGGCTGAGAGTAGACCTTTGCCTTCCTTGTATAGCAGTGCTGACATTTGTTCTCTAAAAATGGATGATTTTAAATATGCACATGAGCAGGTAACATGGTCATAAATCATTTATATATTTAGATGCTATTGAATAAATGTTGAAATTTGTTATGTTTGGAATCTAGAAATTTGGAGTGCTATATACTGTAAATTATGATGTCTGAATGGTAAATAGATGATGTTCAAATGCTGAAATTTATTAAGTTTGAAAGCTGGAAACTTAGAGTGTTATATGTTGTAAACCATGTTATCGACTGCTGAAACTTTAGGCATTTAAATGCTGCAAATTATCATGTCTGAAGCTGGTATTTGGATAACTAAATATATATATATATTTTTTTTGGATAAATGAATTTAGCTTGACAGACTTGATCAACAACTCGTTTGGAGCTTGGTATTCTCCTAAATAATAATTAAAGAATATCATCCAAGTGATCAGGAAATTAAAATGGTCTGAACAATGTGAAACTAAATTGTTAAATGTTAACTAGTCCAAATGGATATGAATTTATGATGTTAGTAAGCTGAAAATTTAGGTGTTAAATGCTGCAATTTAGGTGTTAAATGTTCAATGTGATGTTATTTATGTTAATGTATTGAGTATATTAAGCTGTGCAATTTGATGTTATTTATGCTAATGTGATGTTGAATAGCATGATTGAGTACAGGCTACACATTTAATTCATGTTATGTAGATATGTGATCTAGTCTAAATAAACTTTGTTTGGGTGTTTGTTGGTTAGAATTCAATTCTTTCAATTTTAAACCTATCGATAAATTAAATCCTAGACATTCGTTATTGGGTTATTTATCGATAACAGAAATAATCAATGGTGTTAATATTGGTTATTGAGAAGGTAAGAAGAGATTGGTTGCTAGGCGTTCGTTAGTAACTATAACCAATTTATGATAAATTTTATGATAAAATTTTCACAGTGCAAATAACAGAAATAATCAATGGTTTTAATATTGGTTGCTAGGCGTTCGTTAGTAACTATAACCCATGAATCAAAATCGAAATTTTGCCTTTAACTAGATTCTCATTATATTGATTTTCTTAAATTTTATTTTGCGATCTGTACTTTACATAGTTTTAAACTAGTTTTGTAAAGTAACTCTTGTATATTATCCATTTGAGCATATCAAGCTTCTTTTTGTCATAAGCTGTTTGTGACAGCAGTGCCTGAGCTTATTTTTGGTTTTCTTTCTCTTGCTTGTTATAGGCTGTGCTCAAGATGCTTGGCGAGATTGGAACAGTAGAGAACGTTCCAGAGTTCATTGAAGGTGTCAAAAATAGGTGAATATTGTATATATAATTTTACTGTTAGTTCAAGCTAAAGGTTCAACATGCAGTGCTATATTTTCTTGTGATTGTTTTATTTATTTTTGCATATATATTCATTTCTTTAGGAAGCGGAAAATGTCTGGTTTTGGCCACCGTGTATACAAAAACTATGATCCAAGGGCAAAGGTGATAAAGAATTTGGCAGAGGAAGTTTTCTCTGCTCACTTTGAGAAACTAGATGAATGTATAAGATATATTTTAGATGTTGGACCAGTGACAATTGAGGTTTTATTCAATAGGGCAATGGGATTTCCACCAGAGTTTTTCACTGTGTTATTTGCAATCCCATGTTTGAAAAAGTTAATCCGATTAAAATGTAAAATAGGCTTTACTTTATTCAATCAGTTAGTGTGTTATTTGCAATCAGTTAGTGCTTAAAATAGGCTTTACTTTATTCAATCAGATTAAAATGTATATTGGAAATGAACATCTAATAGTATGTGGTGTTTTTATAATATTTTAATTTTTTTTTTATTTTTCATGCTTTTTAGCGGCATTTTTGGGAAAAACGCCGTTAAATTGTGGGGAAAGCGCCGCTAAAAGTCATGATCTTTAGCGGCGTTTTTCTCATAAATGCCGCTAAAGTTTGCGACGTTTGTTTTTCGAAAGCGCCGCAAATGCTATTAGTGGCGTTTATAAGCGCCGCTAAAGGCCTAAAAAAACGCGGCTAAAAGTCTATTTTGCTGTAGTGATTGGTGGCGACTCCTTATTTTTAATGTCGATTCCCGTTTTTCAAAACACAAAAAAAATGGTTTCGACACCAATAATTCCATTTTAAGGTTCCATAATCATTCTAACAAAATGAAATAGCAAATAAAGAGAAAGAAAAGATGATTAGCCAAATTTTGGTAGTTCTTCGTAGTTGCTCACGTCTTTCTCCTCCTCTTTGCTGCTTCTTATTTTGGCCCGAATGCTCTCAACCTCTATTTCAAATTTTCCTTTTCTCTGTGCTTCTTTTTCTCCTCAAAACTCACCCCTTTCCTTTTGCTAAGCTCTCCCTTTTATACTGTTAAATACCCTTCAGTTTCGTCCCATTTACTCCTTAATTTCCTGTTCTATTCCTTAATTTCCTCCGGGTGGTTTCCTTGATTTCCTCTTCTCCAAAATATGCTAGTCGACTAAGTCCCCTTTGAAAACGTGATTCAGGCCTTCTTGGCCTACTTTGTTTGGTTATGGGTTGTTTCCAGCATTGGGTTGAGAGGTATTTGATGCCCAATAGCTGTCATGGTGCTTCCTTAGTCATAAGGTTCCTAACTTGTTCGATCCTGCGACATTGCTGTGGCATTGTTGCGACATCGAGTGTTAGCACGTGAGCTTCAATAGTTCTTTTCTTCCATGTTTTCAATTTTTCTATAGCTACCTTCAAGGATAAAAATTCATATTATAGCATGGAAATTAACCAAAATTTATTATTCAAATAGAATGTTTCAATATTAACTACTCAACATAAATATAATCAAAATAACTACTAAAATGTTATCAACCATTCTTAACTCGAATGAAATGTGAGCTGAAAAGTACTAAAATGAATCTATATCCTAGAGTTATCATACCCCCAAACTTAATTGATTGCTCATCCCGAGTGATGACTCTATCCAACCTAAATGACACGACCTAATCAATAGTTGACAGACACGAAAACATGCAAAGATTCAAGAATCCAACAAACAAGACAAGTTAAGTAGAATTTATTTTCCACGTGGTGTTGCATTAGTGATATTATACTCCCAAATCAAAATTTGCAAATATCTAACTCATGTGTATTTATAAATTAATTTCCTCAAGTATTAAAAATGCTAACAAAGTCATGCTTTGAATGTTTCCCCCTTATGACTGTGCAATTAATTCTTCCCAATCAATTTCTATTTCCTAGTTTAAGCTAAGCACCAATCTTAAGGTTCAATTTATGTCTTCATATGTTGTACCTAATAAATCCTCTCCACTAATGTAGTTAGCATAACGATCTAAGTTAAAAACGTCTTTGAAAGGTTGTAACATGACTAGGTTCAAGGTATGGATTAAGATAACATTTTTAGGCTGAACAACCTTAAACTCAGCTTTGCTTGGACCTCACTAATGCAGTCATCCTTAAAAATGGGATTATCGCTTAAAGTTTACCCAATTTTTCCCCATTTCCCAATTTAAAAACATATGCTCATCAATACCTCTTTTCATGACAACTGATCTTTTTTTTAAGCATCAGCTCAGGGATAATTTCTCGAGCATACAACTGCATATGATTCAACAGTAAGAACTTTTAATAGGAAATCCATACCCCTTTTTAACTCCCCCAAACTTGTACACAAAGATATCCAAGACAAACTGAGTCTAAAATTCGGTGAAAAAAAAGACGAGTACTCAAACAAGGGGTGGCTCTTTAATGCATGGTTTAATAAAAAAAAAAAACAGGCCATACAACTTAAATTAGGTTTTCAAGGGATAATAATTAATAAGATAGGATCGAAAAGGCTAAAACGAACAAATAAAATTGCCTAAATCACCTTTAAATCGCTATACCTCCTAGGATTTCGCCTCAAGGAAATTATCGAGTCAATTCTAAAGACTTAAACTCTTATGCATGCTTAGTTTTCTCTAAAAAATTTAAGTTTCATAGTTGAACCTATACAAAGTCACTAAGATCTACATTTACATCACAATTCAGTTAACATAAAAATACTCTAAGTAATAAAGATTTTATTCTTGCAGTAGAGCTAGCATTATTATGCAACATTTCTTAATTTTGAACTTCACTTCACTTAAACATAACCACATAAAAGAATCAATTCCAAGACAAAAGAAAATATACTAAAGACAATATACAGTACTACCAAAGGAACAAACACAAGGGACACACACCCCCACACTTAAGGAAAGCAATGCCCTCATTGCTTAATGGCATAAAAACCAGTAGAGAAAGATCACAAGAACATCACAACAGCAGAGATAGCAAAGCATAACAGTCCATATCAATAAGCTGCAACTAATTATTATTGAAAAACAATAAATAACAGTAATTAAAATGAAATAAACAACAATTTAAAATATAGAAGATTATAAATAAATGAAAAGAAAACTCCCTCAATTGCTATTGGAGTCATCTTTAGCATATCTCTAGTATGTTTGTTGTTGTCTCTCCATGTGCTGTAACATATCCATAATGGTCAACTGATCCGTAATACGCAGTGCTGGTGGAACACGGTGGAACATGGAGAGAAATGTTAGTGACTTGCCATTGATGAGTTGTAAGGGACGCCTGCGTCTGGACTGATGACGACACGAGAATGGCCAACGGTGGAGTTTGCACCGCAATGGTAGGGCTTGGTTTAGTGGACGAAAATCGTGTGGTTGATGTTTGCTGAGGATAGTGAACGGGGATGAAAACGGGAATGGTGATCGACCTTTTGTGGGGTATTAAGAAAAAAGGTTGTGGTTGGATGGAGACAGAAGGGCTGTTGTTGGATGTAAAACCCTATATTTTTTCTTAGGTCAAAACGACCTTCTCCTTTGCCGTTTCATGCATTTGTTTTTTTCAATTGGAGTTCCATCGATGCTGCAGTATTACTACGCACCATTTTTTCTGTTATATATATTATATATTATTATAGTTGGTCGTAAAATATGTCAACTTTAAAGACTGTAGCCTCAACATGATACAAAAAATTTAGGGGTCAAGTAAAGTGAGCGAAGTCTTATTTTGCTCAACTTCACCACTCCAATAATGCTTCAACTGTTGCCTGTTAACTTTAAATTACCTCCTCTATCATCCTGCAACTCAACTACTTTGTAAGGGAATACTTTGATGAAAGTGAAAGGTCCTGATCATCGGGACTTGAGTTTCTCTAGGAAGAACTGCAGTCTAGAGTTGTACAGTAAAACTCGTTGATCCTTTTCAAATACGCGAGTCTGGATGTGCTTGTCATGCCACCTCTTAATTTTCCCTTTTAAGTATTTTGGAATTTTCATTGGTCTCTTCTAATTCATCAAGTTGCAGCATTTGTTTCTCGCCAACAAGCTTCAAATTCAAAATGAGTTGCTTAAGAGCCTAATAAGCTCTATGGTTAAGTTTCACTGGTAAGTGACAAGTTTTTCCGAGCACCAAGCGATAGGAAGACATCTCTAATGGTTTTGAATGATGTTCGATAAGCCTACAAGGCATCATCAAGTCTCCTGGACCAATCTTTTCGATTCAGACACACCATTTTCTATAATATTCCCTTTATTTCTCTGTTTGACAACTCGGCTTGCCCACTAGTCTGCGGATGATAAGCCGTAGCAACTCTGTGTTTCACATTATATTTATCCAATAACCAGGTCAACTACGTATTCACAATGTGAGTCACCTCGTCACTAATTATAGCCCTCGGAGTCCCAAATTAAGTGAATATGTGTTTATGTAGAAATCGCATAACCACTTTAGAGTCGTTTGTTGGATATGCCTCGGCCTCCACCCATTTGGAAATGTAATCGACAACCACCAAAATGTACAAATTACCATAAGTTGGAGAGAATGGACCCATGAAATTGATACCCCATACATAAAAAAACTCCACTTCAAGTATATTACTCAAAGACATCTCGTTCCTCAAAATATTTCCAACCCATTGACATCCATCAAAATTCCTCACATATGCATGTGCATCTTTAAACAAAGTAGGCCAGAAGAACCCAGCTTGTAACACTTTGGCAGTAGTATGTGCACCCCCGAAATGTCCCTCACACGAAGATGAATGACAGTGGTAAAGGATAGCGTTTACCTCACTTTCAACCACACACCTTCTAATCATTTGGTCTTAACACAGCTTGAATAAATATGGTTCCTCACAAAAATAAAACCACACATCATGTAAGAATTTTTTCGGCTGCTGGTGTGTTAACTCGGGAGGCATAAGTCGACTGGCTAAAAAGTTAGCAAAATCAACAAAGTAAGGAGTTTCATGTGTATGACTTACCTTAAAGATGTGTTCATCTAAGAAATATTCATGAATAGGGATAAGGGAGTGAGTTTCCTTCTCTTTCTCCAATATCGATAAATGATGTGCCACCTGATTCTCCACTCCGTTTCTATCTTGAATCTCAAGATCAAATTCTTGGAGTAAAAGCACCCATCGAATCAATCTCGGTTTAGCATCTTTTTTTGCAAGTAAATATTTTATGGCCGAATGATTAGTGTAAACCGTCACTTTAGTCCCTACAAGATAAGAATGAAATTTGTCAAAAGCAAAAATAATAGCAAATAACTCTTTCACAATTACCGTGTTGTTTAACTGTGCTCCTATCAAAGTTCGACTTGCGTAATAGATAGGATGGAAAATATTATTCCTTGATTGTCCCATTACATGTCCTATTGCGAAGTTGCTAACGTCACACATCAACTCAAAAGGAGAATTCCAATTCGATGTAATAATAACTGGTGCCAAAATTAATCGACATTTCAAATCTTCAAAAGCTTTCAAGCACTCATCATCAAAGTTAAATGTTGTGTCCTTCTCTAATAAATTACAAAGTGGGTTGGAAATTTTGGAGAAGTTCATGATAAACCTTCAGTAAAACCCGACATGCCCCAAAAAACTCCTAACGCCTTTTACAGAAATTGGAGGTGGTAACTTCTTAATAACATCGATATTTGATTTATCAACTTCAATTCTATGTCTTGATATTTTGTGCCCCAAAATGATACCTTCCTTAACCATAAAATGATATTTCTCCCAATTAAGGACAAGTGCGTTTCTTTGCACCTTTTTACCATTATGGCCAAATTATTCAAACAGTCGTCGTAAGAATCCTTGAAAATTGAGAAGTCATCGATGAATACTTCCAAAAATTGCTCAACCATATCAGTAAATATATCCATGATGCACCTTTGAAAAGTTGTAGGCGCATTGCATAAACCAAAAGACATTCTTTGAAAAACAAACATACAGTACGAGTAAGTGAAGGTGGTTTTTTGCTGATCTCTCGGAGTTTTATCTATCTGATTGTACACCAAATATCCATCCAAGAAATAATAATACTCTCACCCCGCAAGCCTATCCAACATCTGATCTAAAAATGGCAGCGGGAAATAGTCCTTCCGAGTTGCTTTGCTTAACTTTCTGTGATCCACACAAATTCGCCAACCCGTAATTGTCCTTGTCAGAATCAGCTCATTATTTTCATTCTCTACAACTATAAGTCCCCTTTCTTCAGTACACATAGAACCGAACTCACCCAGGACCTGTCAAAAATGGGGTAAATAATCCCAACATCTAACTATTTGATGATTTCCCTTTTCGCCATCTTCTAATAAGATTTTATGCATGCACAGAGAAGGACTAATGGCTCGAATATCTGCGATAGTCCACCCGGGTGCCTTTTTAAATGTCTGTAGAACATTAAGCAATTTTTCTTCTTGAGTCTCGGTCAAATCAGTTGAAATGATCATAGGTAAAGTCGAGGAGGGAGCCAAATAAGCATATTTCAAATGGGACAGAAGCACCTTTAGCTCTAATTCAGGTGGCTCCTATATCGACGCCTTTGGTTGTATGTATTCATAAGATGAAAACTCTAATGATTTGAATTGAACTTTTAAAGTGAGTCCTTTCGAGCTAGCTTCTAACACAGCCATACATTCCTCCTCTTCATCGTGAATCAACGGGTTAGATAATAAAATACGTTTCAATGGATCATTTAAAAAGTTATGTACCAATTCTGTAGAGACAAGAGATTCTATCTCAAAAATAGTAGAGAAATATTCAATTGCATCCGAAAATATCATGGCCTTAAGCACATTAAAGGTCATTTGATCATTTTGAACTCGCATGGTGAGTTCACTTCTCTATACATCGATCAAAGTTCCAGCAGTTGCCAAGAAAGACCTCCTCAAGATAATTGGTACTTCTTTATCTACCTCAAAATCCAATACAATAAAATCAGTTGGAAATATGAATTTATCGACACATACCAACACATCTTCAATTTTCCCATCAGGGTGTACTAAAGATTTGTCTGCCAATTTGAGTGTAATAGTAGTTAGTCTAACCTCACCAATACCCAATCGCCTAAAAGTGGACATAGGCATCAAGTTGATACTCGGTTCCAAATCACACAAAGCCATTTCGCAATCGGAGTCTCCAATATTGCATGGTATGGTGAAACTCCCTGGATTTTTCATTTTTAGAGGCAGTTTATTTTGCAAAAATGAGCTACATTCCTTTGTCAAAGCTAATGTTTGAAATTCCCCAAACATTTTCTTCTTTGAAAGAATGTCCTTAATGAATTTAACGTAATTTGGCATTTGCGCAAGAGCTTTCACAAGTGGAATGTTGATATGTAGTTGTTTCAACACGTCCAAGAATTTCTTAAATTGAACATCTTACTTTTGTTTTTGAAATCATTAAGGATATGGGGGATATGGAATTTTAAATATGTTTAGACTACTTTGCTATATTAATGCTGCAACAGAGGTCGCAGAAGTAGACTTTTGTAAAGTGGGGATTTCATCATTGGTTTGAATTTCCTCTATGTTATGAGTAATAGAGAACTCACCTTCTACTTCAGAATCTTTAGTCTCCAACATCTTCCCACTCCTTAAGGTGACGAATTTGCAATTCTTTACTCCCATTTCTTGGATTTTCTGTGTCGTTTGGTAAAGCACCTTGGGGTCTGCATCTAAGCTCATTAGCTAACTTTCCCACTTGATTTTCTAAATTCCTCAAGGTTGCTACTTGGCCTTGGATCAGTGCATCATTCCTTACCATGTAAGCCTTTAGAAAATTCTAAACATTATTAGGAGATTCAACTGGTGGAGGTTTTTGAGCTTGTTGAGAGTATCCCGATGGATAATTTGGTCGCGATGGCATAAGAGAGTTACTAGGACCAGCCCTATGAATACTCCATGAAAAATTTGGATGATTCTTCCATGAAGGATTGTAAGAATTCAACTATGAACCACTTCTATTTTGATTTCCCATTTAATAGATCGATTTCGAATTCGACGGGAAATTCTCTAAAACATGGCCATCTCCACAATACTCACAAGAGACATTCTTAAACTGATTCGGTTACTGACCCATTAAGTTACCATTGGAACCATTCATGGTTATGAGTAGTTGGCTACTGATAATTGTTGCTAGAAATCCTTTCAATAATTTCATACGCTTCATTGTAATATTTAGAAAGGAGAGCACCATTAGCTAAAGCATCTTTCACCATTCTCGTATGAGCGTTGAGACCATTGTAGAAAGTCTCCAACTAGATGCAATGAGGAATACCATGGTGGGGACATTTCTGTAATAGCTCCTTGAATTGCTCTCATGCCTCATATATGGATTCTTCTTCACATTGTTGAAATGTAGTGATTTCATTTCGAAGTTTGACCTTCTTACTAGAAGGAAAATACTTCGTCAAGAATCGTTCAGCTAATTCTGGCCATGTAACCTCCCAAACCAGGCCTAGACGTTATATTGAGAAGGCTACATTAGCCACTAAAATGGCTAAACTAACTTACGTTACTTTTGAAGACCTTAAATAAACTCATTTTAGAGAAAATCGTAGTTGTACTTTGAGTTAGCTTAAAAGTAATCATTCATTAGGCCGTGTATACTTAGATTTCATTTTATTGTTGATAGTGTTGTTTAAGGAAAAAATGTTTTCTTGTCGTTCTTCTTTAAAAAAACTCGATGTTAAACTAATGCAGCAGAAAAACTATTTTTCAAGTCATTTTGGAAACTTAGTTGCCTTATCGATTTGTTTTTCAAAAATGGTTCCTTTGCAATGCAGCGGAAACTAGGGAACAATATCAAATTTTACTTAAGCCCAATATCATGCATTATCCGATTATTATGCTTGAGTAATCCATGCATGCAAAAATCCCAGAAGAAAAGTTACCAAGCCACAGACCATAAATAATTAAAAATTACAAACCAAAACAAATAGAGACTGATTAATACTTATTTAAAAAATAATCCGAGGTCCAAGGTGATTCTTCAAATGCCGAGTCCGGTACTAATATCGAAGTTTACTTGAAAAGTTAAACACTATTGGGGGATGAGCTCATGAAAAGCTCAGTGTGAGTCAAACAATTATTTAAACAGACATAAATATCAAATACAGTGAAACATACTAGGTTTAATAGAAGAAAACAAAACCATCATCGGAATTTCATATCATTACATAACCATTATCAAATTGATGTCAAACGGTGTATGAGCATGGGACATCATTTATTCGAGTAACAATCATTAATTTTAATACAACACAATACAACACATATCATTAATCAATAACATTCGAATATGTCATGAGCATGATGCAATGCAAAAAGGTTCCTACCCATACCATTCGCTACACACCACGAGTTCCCAAGAACCAGTCATTCAAACTCCAAAACATTATGGGCTTAAGCCTATTGTGGTTAAAACCACCAATAACAATATGTAGAAAATTTTGCCAGTAAAAATGTAGACAAGCTGCCAGTAAAAATGCGATAAATCATCATTCCCCTCGGTACTCCAGACTATGAATAATGCGGGACTTAATATGCCGTCGGTACTTCACGGAACTCCTCCATCAACCACAAAATCTCAACCCAATGCATATGCAATATGTCACACAATCTCATACATAATCATATCTCAATACTTTTCACATTCATTTGACATGCTCAGCATGTCCTCAATAATCACATACTTTTAGTAAATAGAAACAGTGTTCCAATCTTTCAAATTACCATTGTGTTGGTATCAATTAATATCGTTCAATTTCACATACTTTACAGATTTTCATTGTGCATAAATAACAACCTTTTCAGTACACAATATAAAAAATATCTCATGCGTTTAAATCATACATAAGATTAATATCTCAACACATTATATCATTCAGTTAAACATTCTCATATCTCATAACTCAAATATGCAATTACAAACTCAATCAAACATTCATACTATCAAACTAGCAATTTTGCCAACATGTTAATCTTTTAAGGCTCAAAACATACCTGGTTCTGCCACTCACAAAATTAATAATTTGGCTATTAAGTCAATCCAATTAGCAAGCTAATTTATCAAATATAACATGATATTTAACATTTTCAAACAATTTTATGAGTTTAGGAACCACACCTTATTTTTCGCTTCCTCGTAGCATACTAGCGAATCTTCCAATTTTTCTTAATAATTCCTTAAAAGAACCTAAACCAAAATTCAGTATAGATTCAATCAATTTACCATTAAACAAGCCCCCAAACACCCACTTATAAGTTCAAACCAATCGTTGAAATTATAACTATTTTATGAATCCAAAGTAGTTAGATTCTTTACATTGTATCGATGCGAACCTTACGTACAATCGTTCTTCGCCTTTACGGATGATTTGGGGCATTTGGGTCAGCACCTAATTCAATAATATACTGGAAAATCAGTAGCTAATTAATGATGAAATTCCTTCATTTAATCAAATCATAACCTTTACCCAACAATTATGTCAAAATAACAAACTAGTTATCCTCAATTGCACTTAACCTTCACGATTTGTGGGATCCGATTGGCTAATTGATCAAGAACGTCTCTCCCTAATTAACATGTGATTAAAGGCTAATTAGGAGGATTCAATAACACAAATTTTTTCCAAACTCGATTCTACTAACCCCTGATTTTTTGGATGTTACGTGCCATGTAGTTACAGAATCAGTTGGTAAGGAGTTCAACCATGCTCGTGCTTTATCTCTCAAAAATTATGGAGACAGTTTCAATCTCAAGGCTATTGGACAAACGGGTTCGAAAATGCAGCGGAAAATATGTTTTAGGGAAACTAGGGTTTTAAATTTTTTTCCAAAACAAGAACTTGGTTGTGTTATCCAAAGTAATAAACACTTAATCAAAATCGTACCTTTTGATTCGTCTAGAATGAACACTTTGACTGAGTAGTTTTTTCACCTATCCTCAAGCTTACGTCTGCTGAGTGTGGGCTCGCTTCGAATCAAAAAAATTTTCACAAAATTACCAGTGGTGCAATTTTTTGATTTCTCTAAACTGCTAGTGTTAAGTTGTAAATATGAAAAATATGTCTAGAAATTTTCTGAAATAATTTCTTAAGAGAATTTTCTCTCTACAACTTTCTCTTAAATTCAAGTCTGGGAAAAATAATGACCTAAGGCTCTCTTTCTATAGGGAGAGTTTAGAGAGTTCAATTATGAATAAACTTAATCACTTTAATATTAAATTAATATAATATTTATCAAGATAAATATTATATTAAATTTAATATTAAGATAATCACTTTAATAATAAATTAATAAAATACTATCAAGATAAGTATTAAATTAAATTAAATATTAAAACTATTAAAATAATATTAGTTTTGGAATAGTTAATTTGGAATCAAATAATACGGTAGAGTCCCAGTAGAAATGTGATTCTTTCATTGCTCAACCGTCGAAAGACCACCTGTCGGCCACCGGAATGTCGCCGTTGGCATCGCTGTGCCTGGTGGTGCAAGCGCGACACTCTCACGGCACCCTGAGCTGGTTTGGCTGCTGGTTTGGCCCAGACTAGTGAAGCTCGACCGATCTGGACTTACCATTGGTTGGGCCGTCAGTCAGATTTCACATACCAAGGTCGCTTCGACCATTTCTGGGTATCGATCTCGGTTTTCAATTCTCGGGCCCAATTTTGGATATTATGTCCAATTTTGAAGTTCAATTACCCATTTGACCAATTTTTTGACTTGAAATTAATTTCCAAAAATATTATATTAATTTTAATTAATTTTATTAATTTAATTTTACTTGATCAAAATTAATTTTCTAAAAAATCACTAAGACTTTCCAAATTAAGTTTTCAAGAAAATTCTTTAATCAAATTCTCTAGTTGAACAAGTCTCACGATCGCCCAATTTAGTTCCAAATCGAATAAATAGACTTAATTAAATTATTTCCAAAGTCGTAAATTTTTTTTATAATTCAAATGCAGTCCAATCAAACTTTTGTTGAGCTAGCGGAGGGACCAATCAGACATATACAATTAGGCTTTAGTAATTGAAATTATGTTTAGAAGGATTATTCTGATAATTCGCAATTTACCTAATCATGGAGTCAGTCCACAAGAAGTATCATGATTAAAAACTCCTTATTGTATACTCTTTACGAAAGCAATTCATTTAACGACTTTGTCCAATGACCTCGTCATGTGTGTGTTACCCTCATATGATATCTTTGATTCCTTTAAGTTAAATCCGTTCACTCAATACAATCCTATTTTATCTCATTGTCACCACTTTGTCTTAATGATTAATATGATTACTGTCAACAAATGACTATGATAAATTGTTCATTCGAGAACAAGTAACTCGTGACCACGTTCCATATTTATCAATCCATACAATGCTAATGCGAGGATATTGTTAACTCTTTAAGCGAGCTATGAATTCCACTATTGCCAGTAAAGCCATGCCATACACAAGTCATGTACCCAACATAACAACTATAGGCTCGATCATCTTTAGAGTATAAGCCTCCACTTATATAAAAACACATGAATTACACACGCACGGTCAGTGACTAACTCAAGATTAGGTAAATTACACCATGAACATCACAAGTGAATTAATTCACAAATGGATTTAGAATTAATTCAAATTGAGTCCAGTCCAATGTATCATTCTTCCAATGAGTACATCTATATCTCTAGTTGTGGAGTCAACTACTCTGATAGCCAAGACTAGCCATCTCCCCAATTAGAATTTTAGACGACATAATAATTCTTCTAAGTATTTGAATCAAACGCTCACTTTGATTCTTTTACGAGATTACGGACTCGTTTAGATTATCTATTGAAGTAAGTTGTCTTTTTCACAATGTAAATGTTCTTATAGTGCCACTTATCATCAATTTGAACTTAGACAATCAATGAGCTAATATTTTCTTGTCACAATTTCGCTATACATGCGAAACATGAAAGACAAAAACACAAAAGAATAATAGTGAAATGTGAAATTAACTTTATTTATTTATTCATCGTTCAAACACATAGAAAACAATTACATGTTTACTACAATATGGACATATTTCCTTACAATGGCATCCTCATTAACTCCAACCAATTTAAACAAATTACTAGCTTCCATGAATAAGACAAGATGAAGTTGCGGATCCTCAGTCGGCATCCCACTAAACTGACCCATAGTTTGAAGCATTTGAAACATTACTGGCTTCAGTTTGAATTACGGAGCCTCGATCTCCAGCTCACAATACCCGGATTTAGTTCATTGAAGAGCGGAACAACATATTAATGAATGACGTGATCTCGTCCATTAGCAACAAGGACTGCATTGTTAGCATCGTTAGTAGCTACTTCTCCTTGTTATGCAAGATTCGTTTCCGCAACTTGTCTCTAAGTCAATTGTTCCCTTTTTCTCCTTCTAAAAGTACGTTTGAATTCAAGATCAACTGAAAGTAATTCAATAATATGGTCCACGTTCATAAACAAATAGCACCTGAAAATCACTAAAATTTCTAAAGTATGAACAAAAGAAAATTAAACCAAAATTGCAAGAAAATTAATTTCACAATTAATGACTAAAATAGTCCCCGACAACGGCACCAGAAACTTGTCACAGATTTCCTTAAGACGTGCAAGTGTACATAGTCGCCCACAAGTAATAAAGTAGTAAGTAAAAGAGTTATCGTATCAGGGACTGATTTTAAACCAACAATCGCAATAACTAACAATTTACAATTTGGGAAGTAGGAAGTATAAATGATTTTAACTAAATAGGTAAAACATATTTAACTAAATCTACAAAGAAAATTAAATAGCAGTAACATGAATTAATAACAATGAGATGAAGAGCTAGAACAATTATTTCACCATACTATGCAACCACTGATAGCGATGCTGTAGTAATGTTGCAGCAATACTGTGACAATATGGTAATTTACTAATTCGGAATCCACAAGTTATAGGCTTCTTTCAAAGTCATTACGTTCAATATTTTAACTAATTGAACATATGACTATGCTAAGTCAACCTCAAGATCACAATTTCAAGCACATTTCCTAAGGAATATGTAAGGTAACAATATATGTTTATACCGCTATTGTAACACCCCTAACCCGTATCCGTCGTCGAATTAGGGTTAAAGGCATTACCGAACAGAACGGAGACTTTACAGACATTTCATAAATACAATTCATCAATCACGAATAAAGTGTCCCTTTTTATAGGTCAACGAGACCTTAAGCACATTTTAGAGTAGGGTCGGGACTAACCTAACACATATGGAATTTCTTGGAAATTTAAAACTTTTCTAAGTCACTGAGGTCACACGCCCGTGTGGGCAGACCGTGTGCCTCCCACGACTACTAGACACACCCATGTGTCCTGGCCGTGCCAAAACAGAGCTTGTATACTGACTTATCCACACGGCCACCAGACACGCCCGTGTGCCATGGACGTGTACTCTTAGGCTAGATACTGACTTATTCACACGACTACCAGGCACGTCCGTGTACCATGGCCGTGCACACTTAGGCTAGCTACTGACTTAGTCCCACGGTCACTAGGCACACCCATGTGCCACAACCGTGTATGCATAACAGACCATTTGCAAGGCCAATATGCCACCCACACTAGGGTCAAACCTACAAGCATAAACAAGACTATTTCCAAAATCAAATGGCAACCAAAAACACACCAAATGGTCATCATATTATTCCATTCAATCTCATTTCTAAACATGCTAATTTGTACAATCAACTCCCATGTACATCCAAGTATAATTCAACCATAACCTCATTAAATCACTAAGGCATCAATTCATCCATAAGCTTACAATTAATAAGGCTATTTCAGTGCCATCAAGCCATACCAAAGCATACACCAAATACCATATTCACTCATGCACATTACCAACATTTAACTAGCCAAATCACATGGCTATTTACATCTCAAACATATACCAAATCACTAGCCTATACATGCCATACTTAGTATATACATTTCCAAAAGGTACCAAAATGAGTTTGAGTAGTATGATGACAATCCTCGACGGTTCCCGAGCCTTCAGTAGCTTTGACGATCTATAAAACAGAGCAAACACACACATAGTAAGCTTTCAAAAGCTTAGTAAGCCATATAAAAATAAACTTAGCATAAAATGCATATATCCAATTTGATACAATAACATCATTGATTCTCATAACAAATTTATCACATATATTCTTTGGCTCATTTGCTTAGCCATATCTTACCATATTCTTCAACTCAAATATCATATATACACATGGCTCATTCAAGCATATCTTCACATATAATCTCATCATTTCCATATACAAAATCATCTTAGTAAGTTCATATAGATACTTACCTTTCATACACACTTAGTGTACATATCAAACGTGCCTGAAATGGATATACAAATCACATAGTCGTTCGTATATCAAATTTTCCCGTTGAACCATTCAGAACTAAATAGGATACTCAAAGTGCTCGGAATAGTCGTACAATGCCAACGTCCCAGACATGGTCTTACATGTAACCAAATATCGATGCCACTGTCCCAGATAGGGTCTTACACGAATCAATACGTTGCCAATGTCCCATACATGGTCTTACACGTAACTCTCATATTGAAGCCAACGTCCCAGACGTGGTCTTACACAAAATATCGAATCAAATCCAACGTCCCAGACGTGGTCTTACATGATATCACAGAACGGACACCTATGTCATGACATATACTATCCTATCTATTCCTAGATTCAAACGGGACTTCTCGGACATTGACACTATGTCGATTCCATTTCGAAATTCATATATACATCATCTCATATACATTCATCATTATCAATAGTCATAAGAACAAACATAATTCAATACAATACATTTATTTGTATATTGACTTACCTCGAGTTCGGTTTAACGGAAACGGATTCGGCTACTCGATTACTTTCGATTTCCCGCGGTCTAAGTCCGTTTTCTTCAGTTCTTGATCTATACATATTCAAATTTAACCCTTTTATTCACTAACTCATTCAATTCAATCCAAAAACACATATTTAGGGCAATTTGCAATTTAGCCCTCACATTTTCACATTTGGACATTTTAGTCCCTAATTCACAAAATCACAAAATACATCAAATTCCATATTACCCATGCCTAGCCGAATTTCACCATGCTCATATCAATCCATACATTTCATTTATTTTACAAATTAGTCCTTCAAAATATTATTCTTTCAATTTACTCCAAATTACTCAAAATCAACAAAACTCCAAAGACAAACTATGATAATCAAACACATATATTTCATATTTCACTATTAAACATAAAAAATCACATGAGTTCATCAAAGTCTCATTTCAAAAATATCGTCAATTCTCAAAATTAAGACATGGGTTTTATAGCATACGAAGCAACGATTGCAAAAACGTAGAAATTATCGAAAACCGATTAAAAACATACCTTGAATTAAGACTTGAAATGGCCGAATGTAGCAAAACTCAAACCCTTTCTTTTTCTTCCAAAATTCGGTGGAAGATGAGTAGAAAAATGATGAAACAAATGTTTAATATTATGTTTTAATTAACATAATATTTCTTTTACCAATTTACCCTTCCATTTATCATATAAAACAAAATAAACACTAAGGTCATTATGTCATTTAACCATCCACTATCTTAGAAAAAGGTTTATTTGCCTCATAAGGCC
Organism: Gossypium sturtianum; assembly: GCA_025698515.1. Lineage (NCBI taxonomy): Eukaryota > Viridiplantae > Streptophyta > Magnoliopsida > Malvales > Malvaceae > Gossypium > Gossypium sturtianum. Next base: position 58,224,630 of record CM046946.1, on the reverse strand, counting down.
TCCCCATTTAAAAGCCATCTCAAATAGGCCATTTATCAAATAGAAAGCCAATTTTACTAATTATGCAATTTAATCCTTTTCTCAAATTACGCACACAAACGGACAAATTAACTTACAAAACTTTATCACATGCATAATCACATATCAAAGGCACAGAAAATAATATTAAAATATTTTACTGACTCAGATTTTTGGTCTCAAAACCACTGTTCCGACTAGGGTATAAATCGGACTGTTACAATTCTCCCCCTTAGGGATTTTTGTCCTCGAAAATCTTACCGTTAAACAGATTCGGATATTGCTGTCTCATTGAATCTTCAGGCTCCCACGCTGCCTCTTCTATTCCGTGTTGATGCCATAATACTTTCACTAACGAAATTTTCTTGTTTCTCAATTCTTTCACTTCATGAGGTAGGATACGGATTGGTTCTTCTTCATAAGTCATATCAGATCGGATTTCAATCTCAGACGGAGCAATCACATGTGACGGATCAGATCTGTATCGACGGAGCATCGAAACATGAAATACATTATGTATCTTTTCTAACTCGGATGGTAACAATAATCTGTACGCAACAGATCCAACACGCTCAATGATCTCATATGGCTCGATGAACCTCGGACTCAATTTACCTTTACGTCCGAATAGGAGTACTTTCTTCCACGGAGACACTTTCAAAAACACTTTGTCACCGATCTCAAACTGAATATCTTTTCGTTTCAAGTCCGCATAGGACTTCTGACGATCAGGTGCTGCTTTCAAACTATCTCGGATCACTTTTACTTTCTGTTCAGTGTCTTTTATTAAATCGACTCCATGTAACTTACTTTCACTAAGCTCGATCCAATACAGAGGTGTACGACATTTGCGTCCGTACAAAGCTTCATAAGGTGCCATTTTAATACTCGACTGAAAACTATTGTTATATGCAAATTCAATCAGTGGTAAGTACCGTTCCCACGTACCATCAAATTCAAGGATGCAACATCTCAACATATCCTCAAGAATCTGAATAATCCGTTCAGACTGGCCATCCGTTTGCAGATGAAAAGCGGTATTAAAATGCAATTTTGTGCCTAAAGCTTCTTGCAATTTCTTCAAGAATCGAGATGTAAACCTCGGATCTCTATCTAACACAATGGATAGTGGCACCCCGTGTAATCTCACAATATCTGAAATGTAAAGCTCAGCTAACTTTTCAAGTGAGAAATCAGATCGTACCGGAATAAAATGGGCGGATTTCGTCAAACGATCAACTACGACCCAAATCGCATCTTTCTTTCTCGGATTCAAAGGCAAACCAGAAACAAAGTCCATCATCACTCTATCCTATTTCCACTCGGGAATCAGAATCGGTTGTAACAAACTGGATGGAACCTGATGTTCAGCTTTAACTTGCTGACAGACTAAACATTTTGAAACAAAGTCTGAAATGTCCCTTTTCATACCAGACCAACAATAGTGTTGCTTCAGATCATGGTACATTTTAGTACTTCCTGGATGAACAGATAAACGGCTGTTATGAGCTTCACTCAAAATTAACTGAATCAACTCTGGATTCCTCGGAACACAAATTCGATCTCGAAGTCTCAAGCAATCATCATTATCAATTCAAAATTTAGAATCAGAGTTCGGATCATACTGAGTTTGCTTTGCTAACAATTCGTTATCAACTTTCTGAGCTTCACATATTTGTTGTATAAACAACGATTTAGCTTTCAATTCAGCTAACACTGAACTATCATCAAATAGATCTAATTGAGCATTCATAGCACGTAATGCACACAGTGACTTTTGACTCAATGCATCGGCAACTACATTAGCTTTACCCGGATGATAATCTATCACAAGCTCATAATCTTTCAACAGTTCTAGCCATCTTCTCTGTCGCAGATTTAGATCTTTCTGAGTCATCAAATATTTCAAACTTTTGTGATCTGAAAACACGTGACATTTCTCACCAAACAGATAATGACGCCAAATCTTTAATGCAAACACAATCGCAGCTAATTCAAGATCGTGTGTCAGATAATTCTTTTCATGTGGCTTTAGTTGTCTCGAGGCATAAGCTATAACTTTGCCTTTTTGCATTAGTACGCATCCCAGACCATTCAACGAAGCATCATTGTAAATCACAAACTCTTTGCCTGATTCTGGCAGTACTAGCACTGGAGCTTCGGTTAACAGAGTTTTCAACTGATCAAAGCTTTTCTGACATTTATCAGACCATTCATATCTCACATCTTTTTGAAGCAATCTAGTTAACGGAGTGGCTATCAATGAGAATCCTTTTACAAACCGACGATAATAACCAGCGAGTCCCAAAAAGCTACAGACTTCAGACACATTTTTCGGAGGTTTCCATTCCAGAATAGAAGAAATCTTGCTCAGATCAACTCGTATTCCAGAAGCCGATACAATATGGCCAGAAAACTGACTTCACGCAACCAGAATTCACATTTGTTGAATTTCGTATACAATTGCTTTTCTCGCAGAGTTTGCAACACGATTCTCAGATGTTCAGCATGTTCAATGTAACACCCCAAACCCGGCCTAGAAGTTAGGCCCGAATCCGGTGTGTCACATTGAAGTGTTTTTGCGAAAACCTTGTTTTCATTGAAAACCCTTCTAGAGAAAAGTTAAGTAAAATCCAGTTTGCTTTTAAAACGAGGTGTAGCCAAAAAAATAAAACCATTTCCTTGTTACTATGTAAAAATTTCCTTTGACAGCGGAAGCTCGTTCTTAAAACACAATTATTTTCGAAACCTTGAAATATGTTTAAAAGAAATAAATCCAGGTTCCATTTCAAAATTTCAATGCATAGCGAAAGTAATGGAATAATAACTAGAGGGAAAACCTTATTACAATCCGAAATACTTAAAATAAACAACTTAAAACCAAGAATTTAGATATTAAGGAAAACAAGTCTAATCGTCTTGCTAGTTGGCCACCTCTGAGTCCCTCCATCCGTCGAACCGCCTACTGAGGATCACCTGAGAAAAATAAAAGAGGGAGTGAGTTTTTGAAAACTCAGTGTGTACGACCCCCGTCAAACAAATAGCATACATATCATAATAATAACATAATATTATCATACATGCAATGCAATGCAAACCTTCCCCAAATAATCCATCCGCTACACAAAATTTCCCTTCCAACCCTACACTCCTGTGGGGATTTCTAAATCGACCCACCCATCCGATACACATCAAGGGTAGCTCGGTTGCGGTACTACCAAACGTTGCAGCAAGGTTGCTAAGCATATAATGGGCTTAAAAAGCCATCGGTGGATCCACAGTTGTCAAGCAACCATGCGATCCTCATATATTTCCTCCGTTCCATAATTCCCACCCATATGCATCCTAAACAGAATATCATATGAATGCAGCAAATGTACATGTAACATCCATAAATCTTACATTCAACACATAGGGGCATTTTAGTCATTTTTGCCTTTAGGGGCATTTCAGTCTTTTCTCATTGTTATGGGTATATTACTTACCTTGGTCTATTATCAAGTCCTCGCTGGCTAAAGTGAACAGATACTATGCACCAGGTAGGATTCCAGAGAAGAGGAGGTGAGTCATTAAGATCGCTTAAGTACCAAGCTCTCCCTAGATCCAATCCTAGACATGCATATACCCATTGCCATACCTTAACCTTATGACTTGTCCACGGTCACAATTAGTTAATAATTAAAGTTTTATGTAAGGTTAAGCAATTTACCAATTACTAAGCCCAAGACCCCTTACAAAGCCCATACAAATTCACATACGTTCATATGGCCCATCAGGCCCAATCTCATTCGTATGGCCCATCTGGCCCAAATCACATTCATATGGCCCATTAGGCCCGATCATAATCAAATCATACAACCATCCATATCAATCCATCATTCAATTTCACATATCAACTCTTACCGAATTGAGCCCACGAGCTCGGTAAGCCCATTTAGCCCCTTCTGGCCCGGTTGGCCAAACAGTGGCCCGAGACCATGAGATCGCTCTCTTGGTCCCGGTAATCGTATCGGTGTTCCCACACGAATGTTCGCACGCTCGTGTGGTTGCCGACGCCAACCTTTCAGCTTTTCAGCATTCCAATTTTTTGGTATTTCGGATTTTGCCGATTTGTCGTGTGTGAAGTGTATGTACACACCTGGTAAATGAGACGTGTTACACTATCCTCAGCCTTGAACCTACAACCAATACCAACCTCCAATCAATCACACACTTAACCACAATATTTACCAAAAACTGAAGCCTTACCATAACCTTACCATGTGCCACCAGTCCTAATAGCCCTTTCTTAGCTACTACTCACGAATATCCCCTAGATCTGCATCAATCTTAATCATTAAAGACAAAATAATAGGTGACTTGTATCCACTTAAGTCACCCTTTCCCTTACTATAGACTATTCGGCCAACTTATCCAAAATCAAGAACACTTACCCAAAAGCCGAAGCGTATGGATAGCTTTTCAGCAGAGACTTGTAGATCCAAGCTTAATTCCGATTTTTCCAAGATCCGGTCCACCAAAAATCAGAGGAATGATGCCAGCACGACAGAGATTTTGTCACTAGAGTATTCGGCACAAGGTTTGGGGCGATGAAGAAATCGGCTTCAAGAGCAAAGGTTTTCGACTTCTGAAGTCACGAATATTTGGTCCCCAACAATTGGGATGAAGGTGAGACTGCACAAGCAATGGAGAAAGAAGAGAATGATATTCGATTTAAGGCTTTAGGAGAGAAGAAAAGAAAACACATAAGGAAGAGGCGAGGTTTAGAACAGAAAAAGTGAAGGAGAATTCGGCAGAGCACTATAGTTGCCGAAATAGCACAAATGGAATTCCAATTGCCGAAATAGCACAGAGGGAATTCGGCACCCCCTATTTATACACAAACCGAAACTCTGCAAAGTCCCAATCGGCTCCAACTCTTCCCCATCTCATCTCCTCGTTTTTCTCCCTGCTAACTCCCCAATTCTTTTCCTAAATTTTCTCTTCTGATCACTCTCCTTAGAGTCCATCACCACACCACTTCCAACCTTCTAGAAGGCCAAAATTAAACTCCTAAAAAAATACTAATGTAACACCCCTTACTCGGGTTCTACGCCGGGAACTGGGCACGAGGCGTTACCGAACTCAAACCACTTAATCGCCACTTAGGCTCAATGTCATTACTCACTATAACCTCATTCTCAACTTACGAGGCCTCACTCATACTCACGAGGGCTCTCAAGACTAATCCGGGACTTTTATGATCCTTAATTTTTTTCTCTTTTATACAGGTCTCACACGCCCGTGCAAGATTAGACACGCCCATGCATGGACACACACGCCCATGTTCCCTAGCCATGCTAAAAACTCGAGCATTCTGCCGATTGCCCCACGGCCATAGCATGCCCGTGCTCCCAAACCGTGGTGAACACAGACTTCCCTCGCACGGCCTAGAGTTTAGACACACGCCCGTGTGGCTAGCCCGTGGCCAACACTAATTAATCCCACACGCCCTAGGAACACGCCCGTGTGACTAGTCCGTGGTCTATTCTGTTTTAAAATATTAACATGCAGGGGACGCACGGCCACAGCACACGCCCGTGGGCTGACCGTGTGTTACACATGGTCTAGACACACGCCCGTGTGTCTAACCACATGGTCAAGGACAAAGCTAAGTGCCAAGTTCTTTTCACCCTTCTAGCATACACAACAAACACTCATCCAACACAATCATAATCAACTCAAATTGAATACAATCTCACATAGAAAACTATATCTTTCTTTCATATAATGTAATAGCCAACAACCATGGCATTATACAAAATAAGCTATCCATCTAAAGGCCAACACATCTTAGCCATTTACAACAAAATCCACTAACTTGTCTAGCCCCTATACATGCCATATACAAAACATTAAGTTTCATGTACCAAAGTGTGCTGATATGTGGGCTATCTTCTGATGATCCTCGTATCTCGATTCAACGCTTTTAATCTATAACACAAGGGAAAAGAAAGAGAGTAAGCTTTGAGCTTAGTAAGTTTACACATAAATAATTAAGCAACATAGTATAAGCTAAGCAACCATTAGCATTATACCAACAAGTAATTCACAACTATGCTTACTCTTTCTATCCCTTACCACATTTCCAACACATCATGAGTCACATACTCATAACCATCAAAATGCACCCTTGCATTCTATGTCACATTTACACAATATAAAACACATCGTTATTTCTCTTAATACATCCATACAGTTTATCCACATAACTTATCCACACAGACTATTCACACAGTTAGTTCACATAACTAATCCACACAGCTATTACACATAGCTAATACACACAGTTAATCTACACAACTATTATCTCAATGGTTTCGTACTTAGCACACCACAATTGATTAATAAGGTGGTATCGCACTTAGCCTACCACAAAGGTATTCATAGTGATTCAGCACATAGCTCACCAAACGATATACCTCACGATAGCATCGCACATAGCTAGCTCATCGTCAATATGCATTAGGATGATATCGCACTTAGCCCACCATCTAGCATTATCACAACGCATGCACAAGTCTACTTACTTAATCATTCTCGATCATACATTCATTCCACATTTTCTACTACATTCATCCCACATAGGTTCTCAAATATGCTACACACTAGCTAACATTAACAAATTGTAAGTATGAATGCATTGTTTATGCATAGACTTACCTCGATACTCAAAAGTATAGAAATATGCAACTTAGTCCACCACCTTGCTTTTGCCTCAGTTTCGATCTGGGCTTCGTCTTTCTTGATCTATAATGAATAATTCAGCTTATTCAATACACACATTGACTAAATTGACCCACATCTCATACTTTAGAAAAATTACTATTTTGCCCCTAAACTTTCTCATATTTACACTTTAGTCCCAAAGGCTCGTAAAGTGATTTTTATTCAACTTTCTACTCTTTAATGCTTAGCCGAACCACTTACTCAACTAAAGCATTCATCAAATCTCACTAAATCACACATGTATGACCAAACTAAAGTTTTTTCACAGATTAGTCCCTACATGCATTTTCATGGAAAATCACTTAACAAAAGATGTTTCTACTACATCAAGCTTTCATAATCTTCCATAAAACAACAAAATATATGCATGTCATACATATGTACATTTTTGAACATCCATAATAGCTCACCAAATAGCTAAAAATAGCTTACTCATGCTACTAGGACTTCAAAAATACGAAGAATATCAAAAACCGGGCTTAAGAGCACTTACTAGCAAGCTTGAAAAATTGAAAGAGCCCTAACAATGGCTTCTCTAATTTTCGGCAGCTTGGGGGAGAAGATGAGTGAACTTTTATCATCTTTTCACCTATTTAATCACTTATTTGATAAATGACCAAAATGCCCTTTTTGATAAACTTCAAATTTTGACTCATCCATGCCCATTTTTGTCCAAAAAATAGAATTTGGATAAATTACTATTTAAGGACCTCTAATTAATAATCTAAAGTTATTTCACACATATAGCTTCTAGAAACACACATTTTGCAACTTTTGCAATTTAGTCCTTTTGGACAATTCAACCACAATTTCACAAAATTGCTTCATGAAATTTTCACACTAGCATGCATATATAATATAAGCCTCAAAAACTCATTCATAACCCTCGGATTTGTGGTCTCGCACCACCATTCCGACTAGGCCCTAAATCGGGATGTTACAACTAAGCTAGGATTCGAACCTAGGATCTCCTTGCTAGCCCATAACGCCACCTTCCTATGCCCTAAGTGGCGTCACTTAGCCACTCCACCACAAGACTCTTTGATGCCATTTTTCCCTATTTTTATTTAAAAGCCCAACTACTCACCGCCCTGGTTCCTTTAATAATTAACTAAAAATTCCTTCTCCTCAAAGTTCGAACCCAGAACTTCTCCAACACCCTTAGACACTCCAAGTTTATTAAACCCTTAAAGCCAACATGTCATTTGTCATTTTCTTGCATTAAAAAAAAATTATGAGACCCAAAGCCCAAAGCCCAATTCATCTAGGCCAAAAATTCGGGGCGTTACATTCAATTTCATCACGTGAATAAATCAATATATCGTCAATGAATACAATAAAAAATTGGTCTAGGTACGGTCTAAAAATTCTATTCATCAAATCCATAAAAATAGCAGGAGCATTTGTTAGTCCGAAAGGCATAACTAAAAAGTCATAATGCCCGTACCTCGTTCTAAAAGTAGTTTTCGAAATGTCTGAATCTTTTACTCTCAACTGGTAGTAACCCGATCTCAGATCTATCTTCGAAAACACAGTAGCTCCTTTTAGCTGATCAAACAAATCGTCAATCCTGGGCAACGAATATTTGTTCTTTATAGTTACCTTGTTCAACTGACGATAATCTATACACATTCTCATCGTGCCATCTTTCTTTTTCACAAACAGAACGGGAGCACCCCACGGTGAAAAACTCGGTCTGGCGAATCCTCTGTCAGTTAATTCTTGTAGCTGTGACTTCAATTCTTTCAACTCTGTAGGTGCCATTCTATACGGAGCTATCGAAATAGGTGTCGTACCAGGTAACAAATCAATTCCAAATTTAACTTCACGTATCGGAGGCAAACCCGACAATTCTTCAGGGAATACATCAGAAAACTCACAAACAACTGGCACTGATTCAACTTTCTTTTCAGACACTTTCGAATCAATTACATAAGCAAAATATGCCTCATATCCCTTTTTCACATATTTTTGAGCTTTCAATATAGATATCACAACAGGCAATCCATTCAATTCATTAGACTCAATCCGAACTATCTCATCATTCTGACCTTTCAAATCAATGATCTTTCTTTTACAATTTACAACAGCATCATGCAATGTCAACCAGTCCATACCCAAAATTATATCAAACTCATCAAACGGTAATAGCATCAGATCAGCAGGGAAACAGATATCTCGAAACATTAACGGACAGTTCTTGCATACTTTGTCAACCATGACACTTTTACCAAAGGGGTTCGATACTTTTATAACAAACTCAGTAGACTCTACAGGCAAAGTCTTACTGGATACTAAATTCATGCATACATATGAGTGAGTAGAACCAGGGTCTATCAATGCAATCACAAAAGTATCATAAAGTGTAAATATACCCGTTATAACATCCGAAGATGAAGCTTCATCACGAGCTCGGATGGCATACGCTCGGGCAGGCGCTCTAGCTTCAGATCTCGCAATAGTATCTCTCGTAGTTTTCTGACTACCACTGACATTTCTTACATTTCGGGAAGGTCTACCTCTCACTGGAGCATTATCCGATTTTGGATTCTGAACAGTCTCTGGCTCAACAGACTCTGGGCAATCACGAATAAAATGATCTAACGATCCACATCTGAAGCAAGCCCGATCATTTAATCTACAACTTCCCGGATGTCTTTTACCATAGTGCTTACACTCAGGTCGTTCGGATCTAACATTTCCAACACTTGACATTGATGTTGTCGGAGCTTTGGAACTTAAATATGATCTAGCTCGATCTCTATTAGAATGTTCCACATTAACTCTCGAACGACTTTGTTCATCTCTGAATTTCTTCGAAGCAGACTGAAATGATTTGCTTGAAAATATTTTTCTCACATCTTTAACTTCAGGTTCAGCTTTTCTTTTATCTTTCTCGAGTGCCTCAGCTTTGCACGCTCGATCAACAAGCACAACGAAGTCTTTTATCTCTAGAATCCCAACTAGCAAACGGATATTTTCGTTGAGGCCATCTTCAAATCTTTTACACATTATCTCTTCCGATGATACACATTCTTGAGCATACTGACTTAGCCTCACGAGCTCTCGTTCATATTCGGTGACAGACATACGGCCCTGTTTCAAATCCAGAAATTCCTTTCATTTCTGATCAATAAATCTCTCACTGATGTATTTCTTCCGAAACTCAATCTGAAAGAAGTCCCATGTGACTCGCTCTTTCGGAACAAAAAAAATCAAAATTTTCCACCACTGATAAGCTGCATCTCGTAGTAGTGAAACAACACATTTAATACTTTCTTCCGTAGTCAACAACATTTCATCAAATACCCGGATTGTGTTTTCTATCCAGAACTCGGCTTTTTCAGCATCATCATCATTGGTAGCCCTGAACTCTTCTGCCCCATACTTACAAATTTTGTCGACCAAAGGCTTGTTCAACAGATTCAGATTCATAGTCTAAGGCATAGCAGATGTCTGAGGGGGATTAACCGGGGGCAGAGGTTGTGAAACAGTCGGATTATTTCTCACAAATTGAGTGAACCACTCACTCATCATCTGGAAGAAAGCTTGTTTAGCTTCTCCCTCTTGACCGCTCGTAGCCAGTCTCGAATCAGAGGGCGCTGTCCCTTGAGCGGGAGCAGGCGCATTAATTTCTACATCGTCAGCTACGGCTCTTTCGGGATCCATTACTATACGAAAATCACATTTCACACGTCAGGATTCATCACACTATCACAGTTCAGACATATGGCATGTATAGCTAGACTCTGACATGCTACGTTAGTCCGAGAATCGACTAAACTGTAGCTCTAATACAAACCAAATGTAACACCCCTAACCCGTATCCGTCGCAGAATTAGGGTTAAAGGCATTATCGGACAGAACGGAGACTTTACAGACATTTCATAAATACAATTCATCAATCACGAACAAAGTGTCCCTTTTTATAGGTCAACGAGACCTTAAGCACATTTTAGAATAGGGTCGGGACTAACCAAACACATATGGAGTTTCTCGAAAATTTAAAACTTTTCTATGTCACTGAGGTCACACGCCCGTGTGGGCAGGCCGTGTGCCTCCCAGGACTACTAGACACACCCATGTGTCCTGGCCGTGCCAAAATAGAGCTTGTATACTGAGTTATCCACACGGCCACCAGACACGCCCGTGTGCCATGGCCGTGTACGCTTAGGCTAGATACTGACTTATTCACACGGCTACCAGGCACGTCCGTGTACCATGGCCGTGCACACTTAGGCTAGCTACTGACTTAGTCCTACGGTCACTAGGCACGCCCATGTGCCACAACCGTGTATGCATAACAGGCCATTTGCAAGGCCAATATGCCACCCACACTAAGGTCAAACCTACAAGCATAAACAAGCCTATTTCCACAATCAAATGGCAACCAAAAACACACCAAATGGTCATCATATTATTCCATTCAATCTCATTTCTAAACATGCTAATTTGTACAATCAACTCCAATGTACATCCAAGTATAATTCAACCATAACCTCATTAAATCACTAAGGCATCAATTCATCCATAAGCTTACTATTAATAAGGCTATTTGATTGCCATCAAGCCATACCAAAACATACACCAAATACCATATTCACTCATGCACATTACCAACATTTAACTAGCCAAATCACATGGCTATTTACATCTCAAACATATACCAAATCACTAGCCTATACATGCCATACTTAGTATATACATTTCCAAAAGGTACCAAAATGAGTTTGAGTAGTATGATGACAATCCTTGACGGTTCCCGAGCCTTCAGTAGCATTGACGATCTATAAAACAGAGCAAACACACACAAAACAAGCTTTCAAAAGCTTAGTAAGCCATATACAAATAAACTTAGCATAAAATGCATATATCCAATTTGATACAATAACATCATTGATTCTCATAACAAATTCATCACATATATTCTTTGGCTCATTTTCTTAGCCATATCTTACCATATTCTTTAACTCAAATATCATATATACACATGGCTCATTCAAGCATATCTTCACATATAATCTCATCATTTCCATATGCAAAATCATCTTAGTAAGTTCATATAGATACTTACCTTTCATACACACTTAGTGTACATATCAAACGTGCCTGAAATGGATATACAAATCACATAGTCGTTCGTATCTCGGATTTTCCCGTTGAACCATTCGGAACTAAATAGGATACTCAGAGTGTTCGGAATAGTCGTACAATGCCAATGTCCCAGACGTGGTCTTACATGTAACCAAATATCGATGCCATTGTCCCAGATAGGGTCTTACACAAATCAATACGTTGCCAATGTCCCAGACATGGTCTTACACGTAACTCTCATATCGAAGCCAACGTCCTAGACGTGGTCTTACATGAAATCTCGAATCAAAGCCAACATCCCAGACGTGGTCTTACATGATATCACAGAACGGACCCCTATGTCATGACATATACTATCCTATCTATTCCTAGATTCAAACGGGACTTGTCGGACATTGACACTATGTCGATTCCATCTCGGAATTCATAAATACATCATCTCATAGACATTCATCATTATCAATAGTCATAAGAACATACATAATTCAATACAATACATTTATTTGTATATCGACTTACCTCGAGTTCGGTTTAACGAAAACAAATTCGGCTACTCGATTACTTTCGATTTCCCGCGGTCTAAGTCCGTTTTCTTCAATTCTTGATCTATACATATTCAAATTTAACCCTTTTATTCACTAAATCATTCAATTCAATCCAAAAACACATATTTAGGGCAATTTGTAATTTAGCCCTCACATTTTCACATTTGGACATTTTAGTCCCTAATTTACAAAATCACAAAATACATCAAATTCCATATTACCCATGCCTAGCCGAATTTCACCATGCTCATATCAATCCATACATTTCATTTATTTCACAAATTAGTCCTTCAAAACATTATTCTTTCAATTTACTCCAAATTACTCAAAATCAACAAAACTCCAAAGATAAACTATGATAATCAAACACATATCTTTCATATTTCACTATTAAACATAAAAAACCACATGAGTTCATCAAAGTCTCATTTCAAAAATATCATCAATTCTCAAAATTAAGACATGGGTTTTATAGCATACGAAGCAACGATTGCAAAAACGTAGAAATTATCGAAATCCGATTAAAAACATACCTTGAATTAAGACTTGAAATGGCCGAATGTAGCAAAACTCAAACCCTTTCTTTTTCTTACAAAATTCAGTGGAAGATGAGAAGAAAATTGATGAAACAAATATTTAATATTATGTTTTAATTAACATAATATTTCTTTTACCAATTTACCCTTCCATTTATCATATAAAACAAAATAAACACTAAGGTCATTATGTCATTTAACCATCCACTATCTTAGAAAAGGTTTATTTGCCTCATAACGCCTCCCCATTTAAAAGCCATCTCAAATAGGCCATTTATCAAATGGAAAGCCAATTTTACTAATTATGCGATTTAATCCTTTTCTCAAATTAAGCACACAAACGGACAAATTAACTTACAGAACTTTATCACATGCATAATCACATATCAAAGGCACAGAAAATAATATTAAAATATTTTACTGACTCAGATTTGTGGTCCCGAAACCACTGTTCCGACTAGGGTATAAACCGAACTGTTACAGTTATGAATTTAAGATCGAATAAATTAAACATGCCCCATTTAAGTAGTTTGTCCATCAATCACAACCTTCTCAGATTTAGTAATTAACTCAATTACTCACTAATGTTAGCTACGCACTAACAAGCATTAGATGTGAAATCTACTTGAATGAATAAACAACCATTTGCAAAAACATCATTAGCAAAGTACCAATAATCCCATTTTAAGGTTCCATAATCATTCTAAAAAAATGTATTTAAGCCATAATCATTAAATTGAAAACAATAGAGCAAGTTGTAGCCATGACTTTAAACAACACAACAATTGAAATAACAAATAAAGAGAAATAAAAGATGATTAGCCGAATTTCGGTTGTTGTCTGTAGTTGCTCATGTCATTTTTCTCCTCCTCCTTGCTTCTTCTTCTTTTGGCCCGAATACTCTCAACCTTTATTCTGATTTTTCCTTTTCTCTGTGCTTCTTTTTCTCCTCAAAACTCATCCATTTCCTTTTGCTAAGCTCTCCCTTTTACCCTCAGTTTCGTCCCATGTACTCATTGATTTCCTCTTCTGTTGCTTGATTTCCTCCTGGTGGTTTCCTTGATTTCCTCTTGGTAGTTCCCTTGATTTCCTCTTCTCCCAAATAAGCTAGTCGACTAAGGCCCCTTTAAAAAGGTGATTCAAGCCTTCCTAGCCTACCTTTTTCTGGTTATGGGCTATTTCCAGCACTGGGTTGAGAGGTATTTGATGCCTAATAGTTGTCATGGTGCTTCCTTGGTCGTGATCTTCCTAACTTGTTCAATGCTGTGACTGTAACACCTCTAACTCGTATTCATCACTGAAATAGGGTTACGAAGCATTACAAAAAATTTAAAACTTAAAACATTCGATTCGCGACATTTCATAATTCATAGAACTATTCATCCAAACACATGCATAATGTCCCTTTTTTGAGCCCTCGAGGCCTTAGAAACACTTTAGAAATGACTCAAAACTAAATAAAAAACACTAAGAATTTCATAGAAAAAGTTGAAATATTTCATACTACAAGGGTATAACAGCTCGTTTTTAGTCAAATCAGAACAGTGGTTTCGGAACCACAAATCTGAAGTCAAAATTATTATTATTATTTTAATGTCTACAGCATGAGAATATATTTGTGTGAAAATTTCGTTAAGAAATTTTATCATTTGATTAGTTAATTTGATAAAAATGACTAAATCGCGTAAAGTGCAAAAGTGATGTTCTAATTGTTAAAGGTATTAAATAGCTATGGAATATTAAAGAGGAGGTCCTTATGTTGTAAATAGAACATTTGAAACATGAGTGTACAAAGATGGACATGGTTTATATGAAATGTTAATGTTTTAGTAAAGGGTAAATAGGTAAATTAAGCAAATAAATGATAATAATTAAAACAAAAACATAAAATTTTCATTCATTCATCTTCCTTGCCAGTTTTAAAGAAGAAAAGAAGCGATAGTTAGGGTTGTAACATTCGACCATTGCATTGCTCAATTGGTAAGTAATTTCGACTCTGTTTTTAATGATTTCTATGTTTTTGAGATCGTTGCAACTAGGTCTAGCTAGCCATGGGACTATTTTGCAAAATTGTTGAAGATTTTGAATGTTGCCATTGATGAATAAGCATGAGTTTTGAATTTTCTTGATAGATTATGAATGCTTGTTGATAGATATACAAGTTTTGTTAAGTGATTTTTAGTGAAAAAGCAAATTAGAGATTAAATTGTGAAATATGAAAACTGTGGTTAAAATATGAAATAAATGAAAAATATGGGCTGATATGTGTACTAGAGAAATTCGTCTAGCATGGGTTAGTCTTAAATTGCATTAATTTGTGTTTTTATGAAAATAAGGACTAAATTGTAAAATTTGTAAAATACTTGGGGCAAAAGTGTAAATGTGCTTTAATAAGTGTTTTGGACTAAATTGAATAGTGAGATAATTAAATAAGTTAATTTTGATTACATATAGATCAAGAAAGCGAAACTCGGATCTAGATCGGGGGGAAAACAAAGTTATTGACTAATCGACCTGTTTCGTTGTTTTTTACATCCGAGGTAAGTTTGTATATAATATTCAATGTTATAATTATGCTTTAAATGGTTTGATATGGCATAAATTGTGTATACGAGACTACAGTCATGTTCGATGATGATTCAGCTAATTATGTGCATTTAGTGTGCGAAATCGAGATAGCTTCGGCTATATATTTGCACTTAGTGTGCGAGATCGAGATAGCTTCGGATCTATATATATATATTGGCACTTAGTGTGTGAGATTGATACAAATTCGACTATTTATTTGGCACTAAGTGTGCGAGATCGAGATAGCTTCGGCTATATATATATTGGCACTAAGTGTGCGAGTTTCCCGTGTAACATCCCAAAAATTAGGGGTTTGTGGTTTTTGCATAATTGCATGTGTTGAGCTTGTCTAGCTAGTTATTTGGGTGTATTTGGGGGTTCTAGGGAGGCCCGGGTTCGAGCCAGAGCCTCGAAAATTTTTTGGTTTTTGTCCCTTTTGTGGAGAGGGCTATCGGAAGCAAGACTTAAGGGAATTTGCGTGTGTTTTATTGACACAAGTTGAGCACATGGTGGAGTGGTGTGGCGTCACTAGGGGATAAGGGGGAGTGGAGTTTGATTCCCTTGGAAAGAAATTAAAGGTATTTATTTTATGCTTTGGGAGAGGAGGAAGCAGAGTTGGGATCAAACTTTGCTATGGGAGTTGGAGAATGGGTCAAACAATTCAAACGGATGAAGGGGAGCAAATTTAGGAGGAAAAAGGGGAGAGAATCAAGGAAGTGAGGTGTGTAGAAGTGTTGGCTGTGAGTGGGAGTGTGTGATAGGGGGAGTTTCGGCTAGAGAGGGGTCTTGTGTAGCAAATTCGGCAGCTTAGTGTGTTAGTAGAACCGAAAACTCCCTTGTGTTATACGTTTTCTTTTTTGTTCTTTTCGGGATTTCTCCTTAGAAGCAATTTGAGCACTTTTCCTTCTCTTCACTTTTTACCTATTGTACATTCTTTTTCTTTTCATTTTTTAATAGCCTAAGCATTCGTTGGCCGAATCATCTCTTGCTCACCTCTCTTCACGTTGTGTCTTTCTTCTCTATTCTTTAAGCCGAATAGCCACACCTCCTCCTACTTGACTTTCCTTAAGCCGAACATCAAATCATTTGGAGCTTTGATTCTCTTGTGTTGGCTGAACTTGGTAAACCTCTATATCAACTTTCTCGTTCTCTTAATATTCTTTCTCCTCTCCCTACAGAGCTTTAGTCGAAGCATTTTTCTTTGGTGTAGGCCGAATCTACTCACCCTCTTCCATCTAGAATCCTATTTGTTCTCCGTTGTGAGGGCCGAATCCTGTGGTTAGCCACTTGTCGATTGTTGTCGTGCATTGGTTGGTAAGTGTATCTAAATCCAAATATAGGGTTGGTGTTCTTCTAGTTTGTTGTGTTTTCTTTAGCCAAGAAAGCTCTCACCTCTGTTACCATGAAGACGGTTTTCGCTAACACCCTCTTTTTATCATTGAACGTTGCTACGGACTTGACTTGTTTAAAGCAAGGAGCCGGCGGAACACTCTTCTGTTGCAGTAGATCTCTTGTTTAGTGGTGAGTAGTAGTAGTTGATGAACCGGTTTCAATCTTTGGGGATGTCTTATCAGGATTAAGATTAATGGAGTATGATTTATTGTTTTCGTAGGTGCTTATCTTGGGGCTTCAACCTACGCTCGTATTAAGGTGTGTAATCTCACACTATTGCTTGTGGTAGTATGTGCTGTTCTGAGATTTGGCCAAAAGGCCGAATTACCGAAAAGCCGAAAAATCAGCAACCGTAATCACTTGAGCATGCGAGCGCTCGTAGTGACAAACCGAGCCACTAGTGATGGCGGTAGACCGTTGAGAGTGTCACGAGCACTCTCGTGAACATGAGGCTGTAATGGGCCTTATTGAGCCGAAACGGGCTAAGTGGGCCCAATGGGCTAACGAGCCCACACGGGCAAAATCGATGGAAAATTGACTGAATGACTGATGCGACTGCGAAGTCCACAGAACCGAGACTAAAAACGAACAGAATGGGCCACACGAGTGTGTGGGCCCGAATGGGCCGAAATCAGGTTTTAGGCCCAATAGCACTGTAATGACCAGAATTGGTAACCGTATCGCTCGAGGTGACATTAGGCCTTCGGAAAGGCCGTTGTAGGGGTAAAATTCCGAAATACCCCTGGAGGGAAAATTACCGAAATACCCTTAGTGGGTGAATTATCGAAATACCCTCGATTGGTAAATTACCGAAATACCCTTAGTGGGTGAATTACTGAAATACCCTCGATGGGTAAATTACTGAAATACCCTTAGTGGGTGAATTACCGAAATACCCTCGATGGGTAAATTACCGAAATACCCCCAAATGGGAGAAAATTACCGTTATACCCTTAGGTGATAAAATGACCGTTATACCCTTGATTGTGGTTAAATATCGTGTATGTGATTTTATTTATACTGTATATACTTGTAATACACTGCATTCATATCATGTTGCATGGGTTGGGTTTGATGATTGGAGGAAGTACCGTTTAAGTGGCTCTGCCACATACCATTTTAGTGGCTCTGCCACATATACCGTGATTAGCAGCTTGACTGCAATATTGGTGAGGATTGGCTGGGTGGGTTGACATGGTCCCCACATGGTGCGATTGGTTGGTACGGGTGGAGAGTTAGGCAATTTGGTAGGATTGGGGTGGGCGCATATCCACATACATTGAGATGATTTTGGGGCTCAGGCCCAGCTTGTTACCGAATAGGGCTTAGGCCCAGACCGATACCGTATGGGCTCAAGCCCAGATAGTGACCGTTATAGGGGATTACACACTGAGTTCTCGCAACTCACCCCTTCCTTTTAACCGTGCAGGTAATCTCCAGCGTTAGAGAATTTGGAGCTGTAGAGGACTCGGAGGTGGCCATACATCAGATTTGCTTCGTAACGGAACTTAGTAATTTTGGTTTTAACTTATTTTATATTATTTTTGGGGTTAATATTTTGTGTAATAAGGCCATTGGAATTTTTTCTTTTTAAACTTTCATTTGGTAATTCTGCTAAGTATGAATTGTTAAACAATTAAACACTGGTTTTTAAAACAACAACAACTATTTTCAAAATATCACGTTTCCGCAATTCTTCAAGTCAGACTTCTGCAACAAACAAAGTTTTTGATAATAATAACATCTTTACACGAATACACTTTAAGCAAATCTTGTTTTTTTACAAACAACGAAATTCGGAGTTTCAAAAAAAAAAGATACAAGGTTTTTAACAAACGCATAACTTTTAAACAACCTTTTGATGTGACATACTAGATCCGACCATAACGTCTAGGCCGGGTTTGGGGTGTTACATCATGAGTATCCAAAAATATTCCGAATGGTTTAACGAATATGTCAAAAATGTGAATAAGTATGAGTTAAATACGGGAAGGTACAGGTATGTACATGAACCGAGTAATACACTGAAATGAATAAAAATTATGGAAATTACATATAATTTGGTGGATGCAAATGTGGTACGTTGGTGATTCATTATTAGATATGTTATTTATGTTTTTTGCTTAATTTGAGCTTATATGATGAGTTGAAATAAATGTTATACGAACTTACTAAGCTATAAAGCTTACTTTGTGTATTTCTTTGTGTTTGATAGTGAATTCAAAGCTAGCTCGGATTCGGGGATCGTCGGAGACTCCATTACATTATCCAACTATCAATTTGGTACTTTTGAGTTTATGTTTTGAGTATATGGCATGTATAGGGACTTTGGTCATATTGGTTATATTTTGGTAGTGAATTTTGCTAATTGAGTTGGCTTGTGATTTGCTATGTTTTGGTCTGTATATATATGGCCATGAAAGTTGGTTTAATTTGGTTTGTTTGATTATGTAAATATATGTACATATATGGCTTGTATTGTGGGTTCATGGATGGATTTGTGTATGGCTTATATTATGAAGCTTATGGATGTAGCTATGGTAGATGCTAAATGGTTAAAATTAGAGAACATATAGGTTTGTGAAATTGAGCACAATGATGCATAATTGGGAATGTATAATTAGATGAATTGTATATGTGATTTTGGTATAAAGGGTATGGTATATTTTGTGATTTGTGTGTATGGAGAATGGGAGTATGGAATGTGTATGAATTATGTTTGAAATGGCTGGTTTAAATGATTATATATGCTATGTATTGGTGGTGTTGAATTTGATATAGGTGTGCACAAGATTGGGTGGCAAATTGGCTTGGTAAATAGCCTATTTTTGTCCACACGGGCAGAGACACGGGCGTGTGTCTCAGCCGTGTGTGACATACGGTTATGTACACGGCCGTGTGTCCCCTGGTGTTGAAATTAAAACCAAGTCAGTATGCTCTACACGGCCTCACACACGGGCATGTGACTTGGCCGTGTGGCATCAGTCAGTATACCCTACAGGTTTGACACGGCCTAGCACACGGCCTGGCACACGGGCGTGTGTCCCCTATTTTTGAGAAAATTTTATAAATGTTCAAAAAGTTTCCAAAGTTATCGGTTTAGTCCCGAACCACTCCTAATGCATGTTTAGGGCCTCGTAGGCTCGTATTAGGGATGATATGAATGTGTTGATTGATATTTGAATGAAATTTGGAAATGTATGAGTAAATGTATGTGTAATGTGTTATAAGTCTGGTAATTCTCCGAAACCCTATTCTGGTGTTGAATACGGGTGAGAGGTGTTACAAGGGGTCACACGGCCGTATGACTCACACGGTTGAGACACACGCCCGTGTCTCAAGCCATGTTGGCATTCAAATTAGGGACACACGATCGTGTCCTAGCCTGTGTCCGTGCCCGTGTAACTCTCTGACTTGGGTCACACGGCCAAGCGACACGCCCGTGTGCCAGGTCGTGTAACTCTCGAAATTGCCTCACACGCCGGTGTACCAGGTCGTGTAACTGCCTGACTTTGCAACCTTTTGAAACTTACAGGGGACACACGGCCTTGTCGCATGGCCATGTGTCACACATGGCTGAGACACACGCCCATGTCTTAGGCCGTGTAGACAAGAAATAGGTCATTTTCAAGCCATTTCCTTCACTCAAATCATGCACACACATACAATCCATTTTCACCTATTTCAAGCACTCAAAATGTACCTAAAATATACATAATTAAACTAGATCAATATGGTACCTATTCATACAACCAATATGCCAAAAGGCACCTCAATTCACATAATGTCAAATATACTTAAACATAAGCATAACTTAGCCATTTATCAACTCAACCTTTGCAAAATAATTTCATACCAAATCCTACCACAATAGCCACATACCAAGATCACATTCAAGCTTACCAAAAGAGCCATTCAATTCATATCATCACCAACCATTTCAACATTTAACCAACAAGCACCAAAATGCTAAAATGTCATCAACCAATGTACCTTATTTACAAACCAAACATATTGGCTATTCCATCAAGTACAAAACACCTATACATGCCATTATAACTACGACTTAAAAACATAAAAATCTACCGATATAACCGATGGATAGTGTGATAGGTCTCTGGCGATCTTCCAACCCGAACGAGCTTTCGATTAACTATAAAACATAGAAAAAGAACACAAAGTAAGCATATAATGCTTAGTAAGTTTGTAATTCATAAACAATGCTTACCATTTCAATGCATAAGCTTAAAAAAATAAATATGGATCAATCCAACATAAGCTTTGCACAAGCCTAAGCATCACCAACAACAAAAATCAGTGCTTAATCACATAACTTCAATATCATCACATGATTAGATAAATTTCATAATTACAGATCATATTAAATCACACTATCCATAATTATGAATACAAATACATCCTACCTTTCCATAATAAGAAAGTGAATTGCATCGAAAACCCTTACCGAAGCTCACATGAAGTGTGCTAATGATGGTCGTAACCATCCCTTTTCGTATTCGATGGTTGTCACCATCCCCTTTCATATTCGATGGTCGTCACCGTCCCTTTTCATAGTTGATGGTCATCACCATCCCTTTTCATAGTCGATAGTCGAAACTATCCCTTTTCATATTCAGTGGTCGTCACCATCCCTTTCCATAGTCGATAGTCGAAACTATCCTTTTTCATATTAGATGGTCGTCGATACATCATTGGATTTTTTTGTTGAGACATAATATGATAATATAACATGATAGCATTTAAAATGTAACACTCCTTGCCTGTATTCGATACCTGAACCGGGTACGAGGCATTACTGTACTTATCTTGCTAAATCATGCAATATCGATCCATAAAAACTTCATGTCAAATTAAAACTTTTCGTTCGAGACCATAATGTCCTTATTATAGGCCAAAAAGGCTCTAAACATGCATTCAGAATGATTTAGGACCAAACCGGAAACTTTTGAACACTTAGGAAATTTTGACACAAAACAGGGCCACACGCCCTTGTGAAGGAAGGGACATACCCGTGTGACATATCACATGCCCATGTTCCACTCCAGTGTGGATTTATTTTTCAATTCAAACCTACAGGGGTTTTCACACGGCCTGACACACGCCCGTGTCCATAGCCCGTGTCCCTCACACGGCCATGACACGCCCGTGTGTGAAAACCTTGACATTCTGTTTATGACGTCAGCACCTCAATAAGGTCACACAGCCAAGGCACACACCCATGTCCTTAGACCGTGTGTCGAATTAAATTCCTATTTTCAGGTGAAGACTTCACACGGCCTGGGCACATGCCCGTGTCTTAGGCCGTGCCTTCCACACGGTTGAGACACACGGCAGTATCTCAGCCCGTGGGTTTACTACTGGGTATTCTGACTTGCCAACCTAGTGTGCAGGGGGACACACGGCTTATCAACACGCCCAAGGGGTTGACCGTGTGTCTCACACGGCCTAGACACACGCCCATGTGTCTACCCGTGTGGACAATTGTAAGGCTATCTACCAAGCTCATTTGCCATCCTACAATGCAACAATACTTATGCCATTTCAATGCAACATACATCAAGACCATAAAGCACTTCTAATACCCAAAATCAAGACATCCACACAAGCATGTACTTCATGAGCTTCATCATTGAATATATAAACTTGTCAAGTATTGGTCAATTTCCAATGACCATTTACAAAATGAATTTAATGACATTAGTAGCCACACATTGGCTAACAAATATGACATAACACAAGATAACCAAGTTCCTATACATGCCATACTCAAAATTAATCAAACTTTTCTATACCAAAGAGAAGTTGATAGTGTGATTCCGAATTCCGACGTCCTACAATCCCCGAGTTAGCTTGGCGATACGACAAGGAAAAGGGAAATGAGAGGGGTAAGCATAAAGCTTAGTAAGTTTGCATGAAATAAGTAGCAACATAAAGGCTCATAATGTCATCCATCAATTTCGTTGAATAAAAACACAAAGTCTCAAGCACATTGCCATATCTTACTCATGCTTACTCTTACCAATTTCATATCATGTCACTTATTGTAAACATTTCTCGTGAATTATTCACATGTACCTGTATCACTTCATCACATAGCTTTAGCATTAATCTTACCTCTATTATAAGCTTGACTATTTACCCCATCAAATCACTTGGGATACTCGAAGATACATAATCATCATCATTCGCATAAATACGACACCAATGCCACATCCCAGATGTGGTCTTACATGGGGTCACCTCTAGATGCCGATGTCATATCCCAGATATGGTCTTATACGGGATCTCATATTGATTTCGATGCCATATCCCAGATATGGTCTTATACGATCTTCGTATTCGATGCCGATACCATATCCCAGATATGGTCTTATATGGGATCTCAATTCGGTGCCGAGGCAATGTCCCAGACATGGTCTTATACGGGACCTTACCAATCTCAATGATGATATCCTTTCACTTCTTAAAGTCCAACCGGGACTTCAACATCATAATTTTCATCATTTTCTCATTCAACATCATTACTCAATTTCATAGAATATATATATACATCTTTACTAATATCAAGCATTTTAAAACTTAATAACATGATGTTGAATTTATTTCACACAAACTTACCTCGATTTCAAAATAGGCCAATTTGCCGATCTAGTCTGATACCTTGCCTTTTTCTCGGTCAAGGTTAATTCCTCGTTCTTCTTGATCTTTAATAATAAATTAGCTCATTTAATTACCACATTAATCATTACATTTCAATAATCATACTTTGGCAAAATTACCATTTTGCCCTTAGACTTTCACAAAATGACGATTTTACCCTTAGGCTCGTAAATCGATTCTAATCGAATTTCCTCCTCTTACAAGCCTAGATGAACATTTATTACTCTTATGGTAACCCTTAATACTCATTATTTCACACATTTACCACTTATTTTATAACCTTTACAAAAAGGTCCTTTTAGGTGTTTTCATGGTAACACCTTTCACAAAAGTTGTTTATTTAACAACTAAAACTCATTTTCTTCCATAAAAATGCAGAAAAAAACATAAATGCTCACATGGCAAAACCCTAGGTTTTCAACCATTTTGCAAAATAGTCCCCTCATTAGCTAGCTTAAGCTTTAGGGGTTCCAAAAGTACAAATATTTATCAAGGAAGACCACTAAAATCACTTACTTGCAAGGAGAAAAGCTTGCTGAAATTTTTGAGCTCTCAAACCCCTATTTTTTCTACTAATTTTCGGTGGTGAAGGTGGTGAAGAAAAGATGATATCACTCTTTTCTTTATTTTATGATAAAAATCAATTTAGTCACCAAATTTTACCTAACTAATTGAGTAAGTCTTTTCTTTGTCCCTATGGCCGACCACCACCCTAAACAAGGCCTAATTGCACATTAGGGACCTCCAATTAATATTCTATGGCTTTTAGACACCTTTAGCTTGTAAAATGGAACTTTCGCACTTTATGCGATTTAGTCCTTTTTCGCAATTAAACATGAAATCGCTAAAATTAAAGCACCAAAATTTTCATGCACCTATATAATTATGCTTTAACTCATAAAATAATATAAAAATAATTTTCTCCGACCTCAGATTAGTGGATCCAACACCACTGTTCCGACTAGCCTATAAATCGGGCTGTTACATAAAACATAAATTTAAAAAGCTATTTAAACGTACGAACTTACCTCGACGATAAAACGTAGATACATAGTCGATTAATCCGAAACTTTATCTTTGCCTTTATCTAAAGCCGTACGAGGTCTATCTTGATCTAAATGAATAAATTCCATCCATTTAATAATCATTCCATTCCATTAAATTCAATCCAAATTCATATTTTTGAAAAATTATGCTTTTGCCCCTAATGTTTTTATTTCTTTCCAATTTAGTCCTTAAGCTCGCAAAAATGAAATTCATGCAAATTCATCCCTACCCAAGTCTAGCCGAATTTCATATAGGCTCATAGAAGCTCATACATTTAATTATTTCACAATTTCCACCACGCATTTTACAAAATTTACAAATAAATCCCTAATTGACATTTTCAACCAAAATCACTTTACACATGTTGTTTATCTAACAACAAGGATTCATTTTCTACCATCAGACTTCACAAACAACATGAATTCATTCATGGCAAAACTTTAATCTTTTAACAATTTTGCAAGTTAGGCCCTGGGCTAGCTAGATTAAGTTACAACAACTTCAAAAACATAAAAATCATTAAAAACAGGACAAAGTATCACTCACATACATGGATGAGACATAGCCGAACCTTCAAACTCCATTAATGGTGTTTTCCTAGCTTATTTTCGGTTGATGAAAAACAAAGACAAGATGATAGCTTTTGTTTATTTTATTTTTACTTAATTTATTTATTTAATTACATTTTTAACCTTTGATTATTACTTAAAAATTTACCCATTTAATGTCTATCTTTGTCCACTATATAAAGTTTTGGTCTAATTACAACATAAACCCTCCAACCATTTAATATCATAGCTATTTAATCCCTTTAGCTTATAGAGCTCAAGTTTTGCACCTTCTGCAATTTAGTCTTTTTCATCGAATTAAGCATGCAAACGGTAAAATTTCTTAACGAAGTTTTTATACTAGACTACTATCATGCTGTAGACATTAAAATAATAATAAAATAAATATTCTCACATCGGATTTGTGGTCCCGAAACCATGTTTCAATTTCACTGAAAATTGATTGTTACAACGACATAGCTACAGAGTTGTGGCATTGCTTCGACATCAAGTGTCACCATGTGAGCTTCAATAGTTCTTTTCTTCCACGTTCTCAATGTTTCTCCAGCCACCTTCAAGGATAAAAATTCATATTATATACCATGAAAGTTAACCAATATTTATTATTCAAATGGAATCTTTCGATATTAACTACTCAGTAGAAATATAATCAAAATAACTAGTAAAACGTTATCAACCATTCTTAACTCGAATGAAATGTGAGATTAAAAGTACTAAAATAACTCAATATCCTAGAGTTAGCACTCACTTTTTTAATTTATTAATTTTTAAAAAATAAAATTTAGTAATTTGGAATGCTCTTTTCTTTTTTGATTTAAAAAAGAAATTTCTATATTAGATTAAGCATTCATCACATCTTTATATTGATTTCTTTTCATAATGACATTGATAAGCACTACGCCATAGAGTATTTAAATGCCATTGACAAATTATGCTTGGAACAAAATTTTCAATCATCACCTTCATTAAAAATAGAGATGCAAATTATGCTTAGCAAGAAAGTTTTCAACAAGATTCATACATACAAGGTAACTATCCTTGATAAAAGCAGAGACGCAAATTATACTAGGAACAAATTCTTTAATGTTACCATTTATTTTTAATGACACTATTTCAAGACTATCAACTAAAGTTGATGCAAGAAGTGAAGAACTATTAAGTAAATTCTATGCTTTCACTATCTCTATGAAGCAGCCAGAGCCGTGAGTCCTATATGAACCAAAATCAGTTTCCACAATGCATTGCCATTCACTTCCATATGTTCTATAAAATTCCTGCATCAAGTGCTGAGGGCCTCCATCAACAAGATATTATAAAAGATTGTAGATTACGTCATTAAACTTCGAAAATCATGTTTAAGATATTATAAAAGATTGTAGACTACGTCATTAAACTTCGAAAATCATGTTTACTCAAACAATTCGGATACTTTTGCAGAGCCATACAATAGATAAAAATGAAAACTTATTTTAAATGAATAAAAAAGAAAAGTTCTTGATCAAGTACCAAGTATTGATAACATGGCTAGTAAAGTCTTTTTACATATTCATTTAAATGAAGAAAAGTGATAAGTTCTTGATAAAAATTCAATCGATTACAGACAAGAAACCACAAGCAGTACACATAACTCTAAATTGATTAAAACCAGCAATCAATAGCAAGCAGTGTAACCAAAGCAAATTTACACATAAATTCCTTCTTCAAAGATCAGATTTACTAGCTAAAATCTAATCATTGGGCAGGAAAAGAAACCGGGGTAACATCATGAACATAATCAAATAAAATCACAAAAAATAACATGGAAATGAACATGCTACAATTACATAGTAATCATAATTCCTCACAATAACTATATTATTTTCTGTCCAAAAAAAAAAAAAAAAATTCCCCAAAATTTCCCAAAGTAAAAAACAAAACTTAGAAACCCTTTAATTTTCAACTATAACAGTAAATCGGTTAAGAACCTCCCAAACATCCTAAGAGCAACTTCTTTAATTTTCTAAATGGTGTACCCAAAAATAAATCTGAATGACAGTTCAAGAAAGCAAAATTGATCATAAAAAAATAGGCAACTTAAAAAGCTTTAAAGCAAAGTTACAAAATTCATGAAAGATACCTAATTTGTATGAAGTTTGGTGGAAATCTCATATCTAGGATGGATTGAACTAAAATGGGCAATTTTTTGAGTTTTAATTCTCTTTGATATTTCCAAATCATTCGAAGCTTTACCCAAAAAAATTGAAGCAATCTTACTAAAAACAAAACAATTGGGGAAAATTAAAAAATAAAAATAAAGAGCTCAGCTGGTTGGAGAAATAGGGAGGCATTGGGTAAGAGATGAAGTAGGAAGACATAGAGATGAAAGATTAGGGAAATCAAAGTGGCAGATTTGATGTCCCAAACTTTTGATATAATAACATTTAACATAATTTTTTATTTATATTTCTTAAGTCATTTGGTGAAAATAATTATTAAAAATTTTGTTAAACATGTTTAAAGCATTTTAAACACTTATAAAAGTACTCAAAAGCATGTTTTAAATATATTTTAATTTATCTAAATGTTTTTGAGTCAACCCAAAATGTTTTTATGTGTTTTAAACTCATTTTATACAAGTATGAGACATGGTATTGATACCCTAACCTAGTTGTATCGATACAACTAAGTCAGTAAGCAAAATTGTGAAACTCTAGGGACTTCTACCCATACATCCTATGCAATGTATCGATACAGGACCACTTCTACCGATACAAGTCCACTTCTACCCATATATCTTGTGAGTTGTATCAACACATGTTTGTCTGTAATGCTTCCGACGATTAGAAACAATAATTTTTTCCCTTTTTATATATACACATCATGGACACTTCAAGATACAAGAGATTAACATCCAAGCATAGAAATTAAGAGCAAAGCCTCAAATTCTTCATTTCTTCATTTTTCTCTTGTACATATCTCTTAGGTGCGTATTGTTAGATCTTTTTACCATTCTTATTTCAATTCCTTGAAAGAGCTAAACACTTGTAAACCCACACCTTTGAGAGGCTTTATTGTTTACATCTTCTCTTGTACCTATAAAAGGTGACTTAAGGTTTTTGAGGTATAAAATCTTAAGTAATTTGTAAAGGGTTTTAGTTGACCCACAATAGCTAGGAAGGGTTCTAGTTAAGCCATAAAAACTAGGGGGAAAGTTTTATCTTAGCCTTATAAAAAAGATAGGGATTATAAAAGTTATACATTTTTCCTGAAATGTAATAATTCAAGTATAGTGAATTAGGAAATCCTTGGTTGAGGTATACTAAGGTAGTAGAGGTAGACAATTGGAGCCAAACTACTATAAATCGAATTGTCCAAACTTTTCTTCCCTTTCCTTATCATTTGGAAAAGTTTGCAAAGATTTTTAAGATACCAATTCACCCCCTCTTATTATTTTTGAGCCTAACACAAGGTCACAATTTAGTAAACAGTGTAAAATGTTTTACATTCTCAAAACGCATAAAACATTTTACCAAAAAAACATGAGATTTTTAGGTTGACTTGAAAAATATTTTATGTTGACTACATTCATTTTCCAGATGCAAACACCAGAAAATGAGTAAAATATTTTCTGTAAAATATTTTACATGAAACAAATAGACCCTTAATGCTACTTGAATTGCAGCTTTCCATTTTGGCTAATTTGTTCCGTGTTTATAATTCTTAACAAATTTATTCAAGATGCTCATTTTCTTTCATTATCTTAGTAATACTATTGCATGCAAAACTATTGCCAACAACTTTTTATTCTTGTGGTTCCATATTTTCTCGTATTGACATAACTTATCGAAATCTATTTATGTTCATTACTTTCATATTTAGTTTTAAGGTACCTAAATCTCTTCTAAAGTTTTAATAGTTAATAATGTATTGGGTCTCTTCAAGAGCACTAGACTCCACCATATGAGCATCTAGATTTATTATTTTCTTCGACGAGAATTTTCATTTTTGGAACCAAACGATCTACCATGCTTCAAGCATGCATTTCTTTCAGTTTATTCTAGAAGGTTGTACAACTAGAACTTCAACACATCAACTAGTATCTAACACTTGGTTATTTTCATTAGGTCAGAAAATACATCTAGTAGTTAACTTGAAATAAAGTGAATTATTCTTTTGAACTTCTGGTTCAAATTACTTTCTATAAGGATTTAGATAATTATAATTCATTACAAGTAATAATTTTATCCATATATTATTTTTCTCCCCTTAATATTGGGAAAACTATCAAATTAAAATAGTAATCACAAATCATGTCATAATTGAATCTCCAATTTCTTTTTTAAAATCTAATAATATAATGAGATTAATAAATATTCCCAACTTTCTATGAATACCCGTTTTGTGCATTGTGGTGGGGCAACTTGAACATATGTCGTACATTCAAAACTTCTAAAATGGGTTGTATTTGGCTTCTAACCAAAATCCAATTCTAATAGGGAGTGTTTTCATAACTTATTGGCATGATGCGTATAAGTGTTGAAAAATATCATATCCTTATACATATACAAAAGTTTTGTTCTAAAAAGATATGATTTAACTTCTAACTAGAGGCATTGAACAATTAATTATGCTAAACCATTTTATACACGTAAACATCAAGCTTCGTGATAGTTACTCGTATTAACAACTTAACCTATAATAATAATTGAAAGCTTGAGAAACAAACTCACCAGCATTACCAAGAATTATCTTGATTGCACAATTTAAAAGTTTTGATCTTGAATAAATCATTAAACAAGTAATATCATAAACGATAGGTTTCCATTTGATAACTCAAAATTATATCAAAACATCCACTTGTTAGATAAATGGGTCCATACTTCTTTCAGAACTTCAAGAGATTCAATATCAACTTTTTGTAGTGAGGTTTTAATAAATCAATTTCATTGAGAAGAAGCAACACATGAAGAATTTTTAGGTTCTTTATTAAATATCCATGTAAATTTTCATTTGTTGGCAGGACGCATACATGAAGAAGCATCATTATTGATTGAGACGGTCTAATCCGTCATGCTAACTAATTAAAATAAATGGACTACTAAACTTCTGGTTTATTGTACATATAATTCAATCACAATGTAGATAATTTTCTTTAGAAAATTCATTCAATATAATCGCTTGATTAGTAATAGCTTGGTTCTTATTCGATTTTTATTTATGACATCGATAGCAAGCCATACTGTTGCACATTGGGGTTGGGTTGTTGAAGGAGGAAGTTTAGGCTTTAAATGCCGGGTCGATTCACCGATCAAATTTACTGATATACTGGCGATTCATCCAAAAAATACTGTTATGATGTGTAGGGTTATATGAGTTCTAGGGAACTTTTATTGTGGTGTGGAAGGCTGGATTGGGGAGAGGACTACACTGTAATTCATAAACCGATAATATTCACTATGATCACCAAGACTTAGACTTGTATGTTGTTATGTACTACTTATATGATTGTTACTCATATGTGAAGGCCACACTGGGCCTCATAGCTGACCCCTTAGTTTTCATATCATTTCAGATAACCCGTGAGGTTAAGGCTCGAACTCGGCACTTGGAGCACTGTCATCGGTTTTGAAAAAAAAGTATTTTAAACTTTATTTTATAAACTCTGTTAGTTTCTGCTTTGTATAAACGAACTATGGCATGGACTCAGTTATTCTTTTGGTTTGGATTTTGCATTATACTTTTATCACTAAAACTGTATAAGTTTTATTATTTAATTTTGACATGAAAAAGGGTATGGTTTTATAATGATTAAAACTTTGGTCTTAAATTTTCAAACATAAAATATGAGATAAAATAAAATATTTATTTCAACTAAAAAATAAATTCGGTTTTCAAATGGCTTAAAACCTAGCAATGTAGTCCCTAGACCAACTTCGAATCGAAAAGATAAAGATTTTAGTAGAACTCATTATTTTGGTAGACCTCATTAGAAACATACTCTGATTTTTTAATGACAATCAAATCGATTAAATAAAATAAGATACAAATGGGTTTTTATCCTTTACTGAAATTGAGTATTTTTACTAGGCCATTTCAGTGGCTAGTGTGACCTCCATAACTCGACCATAACATCTGGGCTGGGTTGGGGAGGTTACATTTGATGGTATCAGAATCAAGGTTTAAAACTCAGACTGTGAGATTAGTTAGGTCTCCATGCATGTTTTTAAAAAGGGTTTTTCTAGTACCATGCCATATATATTTTTACAGTGTTTTTAAAATAATTTCAAGACTACGATGCCATCCCTAACTAACTACTATATTCTCTAAAATTTGTAGATATGCACTAGACTATAGACAATCGGGAATTCACTATGAGAACCTGAGGTAGACGAAACCAAGGTAGGCTACGTCGAGTTTCTCAAGTTGAGCCACCTACGACTCATGACGATACTTCAATTCTTGAGGCCAATCTTAGAGAGGACTCATTTGCCTCTAGTGGTGGGAATCATGAAATGGGTGATGATGCACTGTCTCATGCTATGTTGAGAGTGCTTTAGTGGGTTGCTGGAACCCATTCTAGATTGGGTGGTCATGTAACACCCCTTACCCGTATTCGACGCTGAAACACGATACGAGGCATTACCGGACTTAAACACAAGCAAACATACAAAACCGAGATGTAATTTCCATCCAAATTTAAAACCTTTCACATGCGTTCATATCGTTCCTAATACGAGCCTACGAGGCTCAATACATACACTGGATGTAACACCCCCAAACCCGGCCCAGACGTTATGGCCGAATCTGGGAATGTCACATCAAAGGCACAATCTCAAACAATTTTGCTAAGTTAAAATCTAAGGCCTAAAAGCCCAAAATCCTTGAATCTTGTTAAGTTAAGAAGAAAGCCCATGTTTTAAAATAAAAGCCCATAGGTTATAGATATTTTGGAAACCTTGTTAAACTTTCGAAATTTATTTAAGTTAAAATAAAAATTAAGCAGCGGAAATAATAATAAAACCCATAAGTAACGTCAAATTGGAGATACAAGGCCTTATTACAACCAATGAAAATAAAGGATTTAAACTAAAGTCATTCGAAACAAATAAACAAAAAAACTTCTAATTAACTTGTAATGTGGCCATCTCCGAGTCCCTCTTCCACGTCGAGCCGTCTCATCGAAAGGCCACCTGAAACATTAAATAAAAGGGTGTGAGTTTTGAAACTCAGTGTGTACGACCCTTGGCAATCAATTTAATATACAATTATCACATTGGGCCTAAGCCCTATCAAAATCGATGGTCATGGGCCTTAGCCCACAATGACCTCATATCAGATCATATCATATCATATCATATGCAAAACAAGGTAATGCAAAACCCTCCCCAAAAATCCATCCACTACACACCATTTCCCTTCCAACCTTATACACCTGTGGGGAATTCTAGCTCGACCCACCCCTCCACTACACACCAATGGTAGCACTCACAGCGGCACTATTTCAATGTTGCAAAGAAAGTCGCTAATCATATAATGGGCTTAAAGCCACCGGTGGATCCACGGTCGTCAAGCGACTATGCGATCCTCAAATTCTTCCTCCGTACCATAATTCCCACCCATATGCATCCTAAACAGAATATCATATGAATGCGGCATGCACATGAGTAACACCCATAAAACTCATACTCATCACATAGGGGTATTTTAGTCATTTCACAATCAAGGGTATTCTCGTAATTCTACCCTACAGGGGTATTTTTGTAATTCTACCCTACAGAGGTATTTCCGTAATTCTGCCTTACAGGGGTATTTTCGTAATTCTGCCCTACAGGGGTATTTCCGTAATTTTGCCCTACAGGGGTATTTCCGTAATTCTTTCATCTCGAGTTTTAGTTATGAACTTTGGCCCATCAACAAGTCCTCGCGGTTAAAGTGAACAAACACTATGCACCAGGTAGGATCTCAGAGAAGAGGAGGTGGGCCACTAGGACCGCTTAAATATCAAGCTCTCCCTAGATCCAATCCTAGACATGCATATGTCCATTGCCACACCCTAACCTATCGACTTGTCCACAGACATGTTTGATTAGTACAAGAATTTTATGTTATTCAAGAGTTTGTGAAACTAGGCCTAGAGTTCATTAAACCCTAGCATATATTTCTAAAAACCCACAAGGCCCATTAAGCCAATTTCATGCTCATATATCCCACTGGACTCGAATATGATCAAATCATACAACCGTTCATGCCAATTCATCATTCATGCTCACATATCAACCATTGTCATTTTGGGCCCACAAGTTCGGTAGGCCCATTTAGCCACTTTCGGCTTTTCAGCTTTTCGGCATTGCCGATATCGTGTGTGTAGTGTTTGTACACACATGGTAATAGCGTGTGCTGTGAATTCCTCTTAGTCACGAACCTACATTCGATATTCCTTAATCATTAATCATAGGCTAAATACAAACTTTATCATAAACCGAAACCTCACTGTAGCCTTACAGTGTATGACAAGCCTTAATAGCTCCTTACTTTAACACCAACTGCGATTAGACCCTAGATCTGTACCAACTTAAACATTAGAGCCTAATAGATGACTTGCATCCAACACAAGTCACCCTCACAACATATATGACCATTCGACCAACCCTTAAACCGAAGTAAAGAACACTTACCCTTGCTAATGATCCTACCATGCTTACGATCTTTGAATCTTATCCAAA
This sequence comes from Gossypium sturtianum, assembly GCA_025698515.1. Lineage (NCBI taxonomy): Eukaryota > Viridiplantae > Streptophyta > Magnoliopsida > Malvales > Malvaceae > Gossypium > Gossypium sturtianum. The sequence goes on along the minus strand of CM046946.1, from coordinate 58,190,710 downwards.
TAAACTTTCGATCCTGTGGCCTGAATTCGGCTTTTGAGATTAGTATGGTGATAGAGACAATTCGGCACCAATAGGGAGAAGAAGAGGAGAAGTGATCGGCTAGAACTAAAGGTGAACAAGAAAAGGAATTTAAGAAGAGAAGGTATGGGGAATTCGGCTAGAGAGAAAACCAAAATTTCGGCAAAGGGATGATGGGTTTTTTTTCGGCAAATGGAAGAATTCGGCTAAGGGGGAGAAAAAGAAAAGTAATGGAACCCAAGGAACCTCTCAAAGGAATTCGGCACCTCCTTTTATAGCCAATAGCCGAATCCTACCTTCCCCTACAGTCCAATTCGGCACCAACTCTTCCCACTTCTCATCTCCTAATTTTTCTCCATGGTATCTCCCTTATCTCATCCGAAATTCCCTCATTTATCAGCTCACAAGACCAATTCAAACACTTCAACGAAAGAATCCAAATTCCACACAACTCTGGCCATCCACTATGAAAAATTAAACACCCAAAAACACTTTACCACTACTCGAACCTTGGACCTCTTCACGCCACCTTGTAACTCCTCTAGTGACGCCACCTTGCCACTGGACCACAAGCCGATTTGTGTCCTATTTTCCCCTTAATCTGCTTAAGAGGCCTAATGCCTGAGACTAGGGTCCACTAAAGCAAGAAAAATAAAATTTTCCCTATGGTCTTCCCTATCTCTAAGACTTCAAATAATCCCGATAATACCTTAAAATTAATCTTCTAAGTGCTACTCATACATACCAACCTCAATGCACAGAAATTTAAAGTTTCAGGATTTTTGGGGCGTTACAACCCAATAGGCCCAAATTCGGGGCGTTACATTGGAAGTAGTTCGGGACTAAACTGGGAACTTTAGAAAATTATACAACACTTAGAAAATTTTTCACTAAAATAGGGGTCACATGCCCGTGTGGTCCTAGGTACACACCCGTGTGACCCTTAGACACGCCTGTGCTACAGGCCGTGTTCAAAATAGGGAGCTCTCTGACTTGTGCCACACGGTCGTGCCACACACCCGTGTGCTAGGCCGTGTGGTCGATTTAATTTTTATAATTTTTCATAAAATAGGTGCAGACTTCACATGGTCGAGACACACGCCCGTTTCTCTGCCTGTGTGCTCAATTTTGGACATTCTATTTTGCCTCAATTAAGGTGCAGGGGCACACGGCTGAAACACATGCCCGTGGGGTAGACCGTGTGTCACACACGGCCTAGACACACGCCCGTGTGTCTACCCGTGTGGAAAAAAATAAGGCTATTTACCAAGCCATTTTTCCACCCTTACTTGCACCAACATACACAACAACAAGCAACACCAATCCAAGCATATACATACAACCAAATCAGCCACAAACAAGATATTAATACATCATTCACATGCTATCATTTATCATACACAAATATCACATATATCTCAACTTAACTCATGTAATTTCCCACATCCATGAAAAGCATCATCATATACATATATATATATATACTTAAACCAATATTAGCCAAATTCAATGGCCATTTACAAAATGAATTATCAACCAACATAAGCCAACACATTTGGCTAAATCAATTATGACACATAACAAAATGATCAAGTCCCTATACATGCCATAACTTAAAATATCAAAATCAATGGTACCCAAAATATTGAGTTGATAGTGTGAATGGATCTCCGATAGTCTCCGATCCCCGAGCTAGCTTGGTGACACTATAAGACAAGGGAAAAGAAAGAGGTGTAAGCTATATAGCTTAGTAAGTTCCTATGCAAATAATAAGCATTATAATCACACATGTATTATACAAATGACATGGTAATCTTGGCATAAATAGTATTTAGGTCTTCTAATCATAACTTACTCATTCATAACCTTACCGAGGTTTCATCACATATTGAGCTCATTATTCAATGAGTTTTATGTTACATGTACTGATAAACCGTAAAAGTAACATATTTTAATCCCACATTTAGCATACTTTTGGATGATTTATCCCTTGATTTATGTAAAAAGATGCTCTTAATCCTTTCTTTTCATGTTTTATACTCAGGAAAGCACCGGAGGATAGACAGAACGAGAAACGGGCTTAAAATTAACCATATTGGGCCGAAGTAAAAATCGACACGGCCTGGACTTGAGCTAACACGGCCGTGTCTCCTTGATAGACCAGAACACGGCCTGATTACGATTCACACGGGCGTGTCACCTCATTAAAAGTCCGAACATGGCCTAAAGACGATTCACACGGGCGTGTTCCATGGCCGTGCCCTTACTGCGGAGAAGAGCAATTTCACTCGGAAAAGGATACTTAGGGGCAAAGAAACCTATTTCAAAAGCCTATGTAAACACCCTAAGTATAACCTAGAAGAGGGGGGTGAGCTATGCCAAGGAGCCGAGCTGAAAAGGTCAAATTTGTGGGAAAAACTCGAAGATAGCTAGTTGATCCATCTCAAGAAGCCGGAATTCTACTCAAGACGGCGGATCTCTCCTTCAATTCCTTCAGGGGGTTTTAGGGATTTCTTATGTTTTGTTTTATCTTTTCTTCTGAGATGTTTTCTTTTATCATTATGAACTAAACCTTTCAGATACCTGAAGGGGATGAAACTTAGATGAATCTTGTTATCGTTTGTTAAACTATATGATAAATACTTGATTTGTTCTTAATTATGTGTTCTTAATTCTTGTGTTAATATTTCCGGGATATTGATTCAAGTTTGATATGCTTAGGTGGAGGAGCAAAAGTCCCTGCTTAAGAGTAGATCTAGCATAATTAAGTGGAGTTGATCGCGCGCCTAGAGATAGGGTGACGAGATTTTGCCAGATTAGGGTGAAACCTAATATGGGAGTCCATAGATCGAGTTAATGCAATTCTAGGGGTTTTAATTAGAAAGAGATTTCAATTAATCAACCTAGGGTTAGACGTTATTAAAGCAGAGAGAGGGTTTAATATACATTAGGGAGTCTTACGGATCAAGTCAAGTGAATAAATCGTCTAGTTCAGAGTTAGATAACAAGTGAAGTCTAGGTGGATTCTTCCTAAGGATATCGTCTTAATCAACTGAGTTTTTCCAACAGTATTTCCCCAATTCATTCTTTTTGCCTTTGCGTCTTTAGCTTAGTAGTTAGTTAAATTTAGATTAAATAACAACTTCACTTATTTTAGGCTAGATAATAAAAAGAAAGTTAGTATTAGTACTTTTGGTTTCTTTGGGTTCGACAATCCGGTCTTGCCTAAGCTATACTACTGTTCGATAGGTGCACTTGCCTCAATCGTTGTTATAGTTAGTTCTAGGTTCGATCATTATAAATTTAAAAATCTGAAATCATAGCGATCAAGTTTTTGGCGTCGTTGCCGGGGACTTAAAATATTAAGAAAGCTCTATTTTTATTACTTTAACCATTATTTTCCGCAATTTACTTTTACTTTTATTTTTGTTTTTGTTTTTTTTTTAACTTTGCTAAATTTTCTTTCTTTCTTTTCCTAGCAGGCACCTTTAGTTTATGACTAGAAGGAACCCGAGAGGACCACTAGTATACGACAGTGATATTGAAGCTACCGCTCGCGAGAATCGTAGAGAAATTAGGCGAGCCCTAAATTACTGAGAAAAAGAGCGAGAAGGCGGATCCAATCCTCTTTGAAGGGATGGACGAGAATAATCCACCACCACAAGATGTGGCAAAAAATAATGTTCCGCGTACTATGTATGATTATGCTAAACCTCATTTAACAGGAGCAGAATCAAGTATTGTTAGGCCTGCTATAGCTGCTAATAATTTTGACTTAAAGCCTAACACTATACAAATGATTCAACAATTTGTTCAATTTGATGGTTTATAGGACGAAGACCCAAATACTCATATAGCTAATTTTTTAGAGTTCTGTGATACCTTCAAAATAAATGGCGTTTCTGATGATGCCATCCGTCTTCGGTTATTTCCCTTTTCATTAAGGAATAAAGCCAAACAGTGGTTAAACTCGTTACCACGAGGGTCAATCACTACATGGGATCAAATGACTAAAATTTTTTTATTAAAATATTTCCCACCGGCCAAAACAGCCAAATTACGGAATGATATCTCTTCTTTTGTGCAGATGGATTTAGAGACATTATACGACGCATGGGAGAGATACAAGGATCTCTTGAGAAGGTGTTCGCACCATGGTTTACCCTTGTGGCTCCAAGTCTAAACTTTCTATAACGGTGTGAACCCCTCAACGAGGCAACTAATTGATTCAGCCGTCAGTGGAACCCTGAACAACAGAACTCCTGAAGCAGCCTACGAGTTTATTGAAGAGATGCCGCTGAATAACTATCAGTGGCAGGTTACAAGGACAAAACCGACAAAATCAGCCGAAGTTTTCAACCTCGACGCAGTAACCATGCTATCAACACAGGTAGAGATGATGAATAAAAAGCTTGATAGTTTGTGTTCTTCGCGGTACATCCGATGAATGCAAATGCGGCGCAAGTGGAACTGTGGCGAATCGAGTACCCACCCTACCAAGCTGGGCACGAAGCGAGCAGATGAACTATATAGGTAATAATTTCAGATCTAATAATAACTCTTATAGTAATACTTATAATCCAGGTTGGAGGAACCACCCAAATTTTTCATGGGGAGGTCAAGGAAATCAAGGAATTCAAAGACAACAACCTCTTCAAAATTTCCAAAATCAGCCCTATCCACAGGAAAAGAGGCCGAACCTTGAAGAGATGTTGACAAAATTCATGGCAGCAGCAGATAACCGTGTAACACCCCAAACCCGGACAAGACACCACGTCCGAATCTGGTATGTTACGGGGAAAATGCTCTTGAGAGATCCGATTTAACATTTAAAAGCTGGGTGGAAACACAGGGTCTTTGAAACAAATTTGAGTAGTCTTGTTTGAAAAAAAACAGTAGATGTATTTGAAACCCGGAGATTTTGAAAACCTAGCCAGAATTTGTAGTTAAAACGAGTTTAACCATTAAAACCTCATTAGTTTCTTAGTGACACCTAAAACACTTTTAAACTTAGGAGAACTACACGTTTGAATTGGAAACCAGTTGTATTTGTTTCGTATGAAAACTCAGTGTGATACCCGATGGTATGGTTTAAAAACCCAGTGCGTTATAGTTTTGCAATCATTATCTTTCCAAGTTTTAGTAAAATTTATTCCAAGTTACTTTGTTAAGGCATGTCAAAAATCAACTTAAAGCGTAAACAACATAAACCATAACTTTAAAGGCCTTTTACAAATCCAAATAAAACCCAATTAGAAGTAACTAAACTAAAGTACCCAAATTGTAGAGTCGGAGTAAAACTTTGTTAAGCATGGCATGTGCACCCCGAGTCCATCCCGGCTCCATGTCGCGTCTCACGAGTCACCTGAAATGTCAAAGGAGAGGGTGAGTCGAGTGACCCAGGTGTGCAAATCCCGCTCCCGAAGAAACAACATGCTAACACACATCATACATAGCAACATAATTAATGCAACCCGATCCTAACCATCCATATCGCCTTTTCTACCCCGTGTGGTACCAAACCACCTGGTGGTGCCAAACCACCTGGTGACATATAGTCACAATGTGTTACCAAAACATGGTGTCCCAAAGACACAATATCCGTCATTGTGGTACTAAACCACTTTGGTGTCCCAAAGACACGATGTGCTACCAAAAAGCACCGGTGACCGTAGTCACAAATCCGATGATGATGGGGCCAACCCATCGTGTGATACCAAATCACTAGCAGGCGATCCCATAACTCAAGTGGGGCCAACCCACGGTGGTCAAACCACAGGGACAAGTCGCAATGAGGTGCCAAACCTCGGTGTCCCAAAGACACGGTGTGCTACCAAAGCACCGTGACCGTAGTCACAAACGGTGATGGGGCCAACCCATCGTGTGATACCAAATCATCGGCGTCAATCCCGTATAATCATCCGTGGGGCCAACCCGCTGTGGTACTTCGAGCCACTTTGGGACGAGACATTTGAGGTACCAAACCTCTGGAGGTGCCAAACCTCCTGGTGACCCAAAGTCACAAAGTGTGCTACCAAAGCACGGTGCTCGTCAAGACAATATACCACCGCTCCCTCCTCTCGTATCACCCACACATATCATACTCATGGGATTATGCATCTCATACAAGCCATGCATATCATGCCAACATATCAAGCATTACAACACATAACATGCATAACATAAATCATGATATCATGTATTATCATTAATACTCATCATAGAAACGGACTTACCCGAATCGTACACATACCCTTTTTGGGTATCCAATCATCCTTCTCACTGTTTCAATCTTATTAAGCAATCAAGTTTATTAACAACGTTACTAAGTAGAGAGTGTGTTAGTTACACACCTGGTAAATACGAGTCTAGAATCCAACGAAAACGATCTTGTCCCTTAATTACTAGATCCTACAATCGGCCAAACATTAGGGGTTAGGCATCTATGACATTCGGCCATCCACAATTAACCAAAGGGGTTAATATCGAACCCTTACCTTGCTATTGATTTGATTCTTACCAAACCCGAACCACAATGGCCCTTCTAAGACAATCGGCCTCCACCTTGAAAAGAATACAGTTAATCCTTTATCAACCATGACTAAATCGAAACCAGAAAATTAAACTAACAGCAACCAATCACTTACCCCTCACTTACCAATTGGTTAGCGAGAAAAATGACTCCTCCCGCTTGATTCCGCAATCCAAAGACCCTATAACGAAGAGATTACCAAACGGTTAACACCCTTCCAACCTGACCATAACCAACAAGGATCGCAAGAGGGAGATATGGCCACTCGGCCTAGCACTTACCAACACCCAATATTCGACCAACTAGGCCTTCTAGGAGAGGAGAGGTTCGGCCAACTTTTAGAACAAGATGAAGAAAGAATCCGGCTTATTCCCAAAGAAGAAACACAAGAGAAAGGTGTACTGTAAGGGGGTTGATATTCGCCAACAATGGAAGGAAAATTCGGCTCAAAAGTGTTAAGATAGAAGGAAAACAAAAATGGGTAAAAGGGAGAGTACTTACGGTTTTGGAAGAAAGAAGAAATGGAGAGAGAGCTTTGGAGGATGGGTTTCGGCTACCAATAAAAGTCAAGGGGAAACAAAGCAATTTCGGAAAGGTGGAATTGCTTAAGCTTTCGGTTTTCAAAAGGAAGAAAATGAGAACTTACTTGGAGAAATTCGGCTACTATTGACAACAAAAGAGGAAAAAGGTTTGAAACCAAAAGTGACCGAATTAATGCCAAAATGCCCAAAATGAATTTCGGCTACCCACTCCCCCATACCAAGCCGTCCCCTCCACCAACACCTACCAACCGGCCACTCCCCAAAACTCCCCCAAAATTTCGGCCATATCCCCCCCCCACTCACTCCAAGCCACTAGTTCAAACTAGTTTGAACAAGTCAAACTCCTACTTCCACCCTCCACCTACCAAATCACCTTTTGACCAAGTCCATGGTAGAATTCCACTTGCCTTCTGCCTCTTCTTCATGCCGTCCCAAAAAGAAGTCAAAAGGAGAACTCTGCAGCTCGAACACTGGACCTCCACTCCATCTGCATGTGACGCCATACCAAACTCCCCCTTGCCACTCTTGCCAGGTCCTTATTTGTGCAACAAAACCACGAATAAAATTCTTAAACTGACTTCCTCGGCTCTCGACTTAACACCCAAAACCAAAATTTTCTTATTTACTCAAGCATACACCTAGGCTACAATTAAACCCCTAAAACACCGAAAGCAAAGCGACCAAACACACTAAACACATGCAACATCAAAATAGCCCCTAACCCGGGATATTACAGTTCTACCCCCCTTAAAATAATTTCGACCCGAAATTACCTGGTCAAAAGAGTTGCGGGTATTGCTGTTTCATCGTATCCTCGGGTTCCCATGTCGCTTCTTCTATACCATGATTCCGCCAAAGTACCTTAACCCAAGGCACAGACTTCCTACGCAGAACCTTCACATCCCGATCAAGAATCGCGCACGGGTTCCTCTTCCACGATCAAACGGATTCACCTCGATTTCTTCCATCTTTGCTACATCATGCGACGGATCGAGCGATAACGTCGAAGCATCAAAGCGTGAAAAACGTCATGAATCTGACTCGGCTCTGCTGGCAACTCAAGTTGATACGCCACTGGTCCAACTCGCCTCAATACCTTATACGGTCCAATGAACCTCGGACTTAGCTTGCCTTTCTTCCGAACCTCAACACCTTCTTCCAAGGTGAGACCTTGAAAAACACTCGATCCCCACGGCGAACTCTATATCTCTTCGCTTAAGATCGGCATAAGACTTCTGCGGTCAAGCTTCCTTCAATCGAGGCTGAATCAGCTTAACCTTGTCTTGGTCTCGAGAACCAACTCGGGCCCTAACAAACCGACGTTCACCCAACTCCGTCCAACACGTAGGTGAGCGACACTTCCTACCATACAACGCCTCATACGGTGCCATCTTGATGCTCGCAGTAAGCGTTGTTGTAGGCAAACTCACCAATGGTAGAAACTCCTCCCAACTACCTCACGAAATCCAAGACACAACCTTTCGGCATGTCCTCTAAGATCCGAATAACCCTTTCTACGATTGTCCGTCGATTGCGGGTGAAAAGCCGTCTTTGAAATCCAAACGAGTACCCAATGCTTGATGCAATGCCTTCCGAACCTAGGCGTAAATCGGGATCCCTATCCGAGATTATCGAAACCGGCACACCGTGCAACCTCACTATCTCGAAACATACAACTTCGCTAGCTTCAAGTGAGTAGTCAACCTCACCGGAATAAAGTGGTGATTTAGTCGACGATCCACCACTACCCAAAATGAATCCTTCTTGCTTGGCGTAAGCGGTAACCCATCGACAAAATCCATGGTTATCCTTTCCCACTTCCGCTGCGGAATCTTCACAGTGAAGCAAACCCGACGGCAGCAATCGATGTTCGGCCTTGACTACCGACAAGTCGGACATTTCCCAACAAACTCTGTCACCTCTTTCTTCAAACCAGGCCACCAAAAGCGCTCTCTAAGATCCTTATACATTTTGCTACCTCCAGAATGCATAGCATAAGGAGGCGCTATGTGCGTCTGAAGAATCTTACATCTCACTCAACATCTTTAGGCATACAAGCCTTACCTGAAAAAACACAGAACCTCATCACGGACAAGTTTGTAACCCTCCAAACCACCATTACGCACTTGTAACCTTCGCGCACTCAGAACCTCATCCTCTAACTTGTTTTTCTCGATCCGCCCAACCCAAGTAGGCTTAACCTGTAGCTCTGCCAGAATACTCCCGTCATCATACAAGCTCAAATGGGCAAACAAAGCTCTTAAGTCCGAAACAACCTTACGGCTCAACGCGTCTGCTACCACGTTAGCCTTACCCGGATGATACTCAATCGAGCGGTCATAATCTTTTCAGCAATTCGACCCATCTACGCCGCCTCAAATTCAAGTCCTTACGAGTCGGTAGATACTTGGACTCTTATGATCCGTGTAGACTATCGATCTCTCTCCATATAAGTAGTGCCTCCAAATCTTTAAGGCGAAAACTATAGCCGCTAGCTCCAAATCGTGCGTCGGATAGTTAACCTCATGTGGCCTCGGTGCCTAGAAGCGTAAGCCACAACCTTACCTTCTGCATCAACACACAACCCAATCCCGTATGTGATGCATCGCGATGAGTTGTGTATTCCTTTACCGACCTCAAAGTTGAATTAAACCGGAGCCTCGGTCAAAATCTTCTTTAACTTATCGAAGCTTTCTGTTTGTTTCTCGGTCCATACAAAGCGGAACCTCTTTCCTTAACAACTTGGTCATCTACACGGCACGCTATTAACGAGAAACCCTCAACAAACCTTCGGTGAGTATCGGCCAAACCCAGAAAACTCCGAATCTCACCAGCGACCTAGGTGGCTTCCAATCCAAGACGACCTCAATCTTACGAGGATCTACACGAATCCTCACCGACACTACATGACCCAAGAACGTCACTTCTCTAAGCCAGAACTCGCACTTACTAAACTTAGCATAGAGTTGCTTTTCCTCGTAATCTGCAGCACCACTCTCAAATGCGCATCATGCTCTTCCTCTGTCCTTGAGTACACCAAGATGTCGTCTATGAAAACCACCACGAACTGATCCAGATACTGCTGAAACACCCTATTCATCATATCCATAAACGCTGCCGGTGCGTTAGTCAACCCGAACGGCATTACCAGAATTCGTAGTGCCCATACCGAGTCCGAAACGCCGCTTTATGGATATCGCCTCCTTAACCTTCAACCGATGATACCGGACCTCGGATCAATCTTAGAGAATACCGTTTGCACCGCCGGTGATCAAACAAGTCATCTATCCGTGGCAGCGGATATTTGTTCTTAATCGTCACTTGTTCAATGGCGGTAGTCTATGCACATCCGCATCGTACCATCTTTCTTCTTGACAAAAGAACCGGCGCACCTTACGGTGAAACACTTGGCACGATAAAACCTCGATCCAATAACTCCCGGATCTCGAGCCTTAAGCTCCACCAATTCCTTTGGTGCCATCCTATACGAGCAATAGACACCGGCGCGATCCCCTGCAATGATCTATCCCGAACTCAACCTCTCGATCGGCGGCAAACCGGAAGCTCCTCAGAAACACATCAGCAAATTCTTAATATGATGCGAACCTTCCCAACAGCGGACTCTTTAGCCTCCAAGGCATACACATGAACCACATACGCCCGCGGCCCTTCCCGACCATCTTCTCCGCTTTCAGCAGATACCACATTTGATAAGTAATCCCTCCGCTTACCTATCATAGCCACCTCATCACCATCAACCGTCTTAAGAACCATGCGCTTGGCGCGCAATCCAACCTCGCTGGTACTTAACCGGCCAATCCATCCCAAGAATCGATCGAACTCCCCAAATGGCGGTTCCATCGGATCGCTGACAAATACTACCCCTTGGAGCTCTAGAGGTACATCTCTAAAAGCGACTTATCTACTACTACTGAGTGACCTAACGGACTAATCACGATCCACCGCCTAGAAGATATCTCGAGTCTAAATCCATTGTCTCTACTATACTCGGCAACATAAGAATGCGTAGAACCCACATCAATTAAAGCGAAGATAAGGAGTACCAAAAATCAAGAACGCGTCGGTTATGACGCCCGGTGCGTCGCCCTCCTCTCGGCGCGCCACAAAGATACACCAATCCAGTATGTCTCGCATCGAACTACTCGCACCTCGCCGGTGCTCCACGGCCCGACCGGATCCAAAACCATCTCTCGCCATTACCACGGCCCCTCTGCGGTGGCGGTCCATTACCTCTCGAGGCCCGACACGGCCCCGACTCTCGATCGAATCCTCGGCCATCCTACGCGGACAATCCCTAATGCGATGATCCGAGACCCACACTCGAAGCAACCTTTACCTCCACCCAACAACCACCCCAATGAGATTTCCCACACCGATCACATCATGCGGCGGTCCTCGCCTAGCAAACAACAAACCTAGCGGCATCGATTCGGCCCACTCGGTCTAGCCCTCTTCTCGCAGACACCCGACGAACCGAAGACCCAAAACTCCTCTTAAGCCTACTCCTGTCCATACTCGCCTCACGGACTCCTTAACACCCTCGGCTACCTTAGCCTTCTCAACTAAGACCAGCAAACTCGCGCTCCTGCTGAGGAGCAATCAGCGACCTCAACTCGCTCATGAGACCATCCTCGAAAAACGAACACACCTCTCATGCTCGGTGGCTACAATGCCCTGGCATACCTACTCACTTCGGAACTCGGCCTGCGTACTCGAATGGACTTACTCCCCTGAACAAGCCTCAGAAATGCCTTTCTTTGGGAGTCGATGTAACTAGCCCCGATGTACTTCTTTTGATATGCACTCTGAAGTAATCCCATGTCAAATCCTCTCTTTGCCACACTATCCCGAACCGTGAGCCACCGCGATATGACTCATCCCGGAGAAGCGACACGATACCCTTCGGACTTCTCTTCACCAGTCAAGTCCGGATCATCCATGATCCGCTCGGTTGCCTCCGGCCAATATTCGGCAGTTGCTAGGAGCAACCCAGAGACACCTCGGAAGAATTCGGCCCCATTAGCCCGAGTCGTTCAGAACCGATTTCGACTCTCGCACCACCACTTGCCCGCCTACCCTTTCCAACACCAAGCATCGCGCGCTGTGACGCTGCGTCGTCCCGATCGATCTTGGAACTCACCACCTCCGGTGGTGGCGGAACCGGTATCTCATTTTTCAGACCACGCCCGGATCCTACGGGCTCCGAAACAATCATTCTACCCCTACCTCTACCACGAGTATTACGGCCACGTCCGCCTCGAGTGCTCATGTCTAATCTTTCTACGTGATTCGGTTAAGGAATTTTATGCATCGAGATTTATTCCACTTGTTTAAAAGCAAGTCTTATGAATATTTAATGAGGATTTGTTCTCATGAGTTCACGTAATCCTATCGGTTTCAATCTCTAAAGTAGTATACTATTGCTATTCATCGATTATATCATATCCAATCAAATCACAAAGAATAGTCAAGGTACTTACACAGGCGAATCAGTCTTAGGAGACTCGGTGCCATGCCTTTCAAACCATACTTTCAAAACAAACACTTAAAGCAGACTTTTGAAAACCTTTTTGGGCCTCGGGCCCACAGCCGAGCCTTTGAACCAGGCTCTGATACCACAAATGTAACACCCCAAACCCGGACAAGACACCACGTCCGAATCCGGTATGTTACGGGGAAAATGCTCTTGAGAGATCCGATTTAACATTTAAAAGCTGGGTGGAAACATGTGGGGTCTTTGAAACAAATTTGAGTAGTCTTGTTTGAAAAAAGCGATAGAGATGTATTTGAAACCCGGAGATTTTGAAAACCTAGCCAGAATTTGTAGTTAAAACGAGTTTAACCATTAAAACCTCATTAGTTTCTTAGTGACACCTAAAACACTTTTAAACTTAGGAGAACTACACGTTTGAATTGGAAACCGATTGTATTTGTTTCAGTATGAAAACTCGGTGTGATATTCGATGGTATGGTTTAAAAACCAGTGCGTTATAGTTTTGCAATCATTATCTTTCCAAGTTTTAGTAAAATTTATTCCAAGTTACTTTGTTAAGGCATGTCAAAAATCAACTTAAAGCGTAAACAACATAAACCATAACTTTAAAGGCCTTTTACAAATCCAAATAAAACCCAATTAGAAGTAACTAAACTAAAGTACCCAAATTGTAGAGTCGGAGTAAAACTTTGTTAAGCATGGCATGTGCACCCCGAGTCCATCCCTGCCCATGTCGCGTCTCACGAGTCACCTGAAATGTCAAAGGAGAGGGTGAGTCGAGTGACCTGAGTGTGCAAATCCCGCTCCCGGAAGAAACAACATGCTAACACACATCATACATAGCAACATAATTAATGCAACCCGATCCTAACCATCCATATCGCCTTTTCTACCCCGTGTGGTACCAAACCTTTGGTGGTGCCAAACCACATGGTGACATATAGTCACAATGTGTTACCAAAACACTTTGGTGTCCCAAAGACACAATATCCGTCATTGTGGTACTAAACCACTTTGGTGTCCCAAAGACACGATGTGCTACCAAAGCTTTGGTGACCGTAGTCACAAATCCGATGATGATGGGGCCAACCCATCGTGTGATACCAAATCACAGCGCAGGCGATCCCATAACTCAAGTGGGGCCAACCCCACGGTGGTCAAACCACGAGGACAAGTCGCAATGAGGTGCCAAACCTCTGGTGTCCCAAAGACACAGTGTGCTACTAAAGCACCGTGACCGTAGTCACAAATGCGGTGATGGGGCCAACCCATCGTGTGATACCAAATCACTTTGGCGTCAATCCCGTATAATCATCCGTGGGGCCAACCCATGTGGTCTTGAGCCACTGGGACGAGACGCTGAGGTACCAAACCTCTGGAGGTGCCAAACCTCTCGTGACCCAAAGTCACAAAGTGTGCTACCAAAGCACTGGTGCTCGTCAGCACAATATACCACTGCTCCCTCCTCTCGTATCACCCACACATATCATACTCATGGGATTATGCATCTCATACAAGCCATGCATATCATGCCAACATATCAAGCATTACAACACATAACATGCATAACATAAATCATGATATCATGTATTATCATTAATACTCATCATAGAACAGACTTACCCGAATCGTACACATACCCCTTTTTGGGTATCCAATCATCCTTCTCACTGTTTCAATCTTATTAAGCAATCAAGTTTATTAACAACGTTACTAAGTAGAGAGTGTGTTAGTTACACACCTGGTAAATACGAGTCTAGAATCCAACGAAAACGATCTTGTCCCTTAATTACTAGATCCTACAATCGGCCAAACATTAGGGGTTAGGCATCTATGACATTCGACCATCCACAATTAACCAAAGGGGTTAATATCGAACCCTTACCTTGCTATTGATTTGATTCTTACCAAACCGAACCACAATGGCCCTTCTAAGACAATCGGCCTCCACCTTGAAAAGAATACAGTTAATCCTTTATCAACCATGACTAAATCGAAACCAGAAAATTAAACTAACAGCAACCAATCACTTACCCCTCACTTACCAATTGGTTAGCAGAAAAATGACTCCTCCCGCTTGATTCCGCAATCCAAAGACCCTATAACGAAGAGATTACCAAACGGTTAACACCCTTCCAACCTGACCATAACCAACAAGGATCGCAAGAGGGAGATATGGCCACTCGGCCTAGCACTTACCAACACCCAATATTCGACCAACTAGGCCTTCTAGGAGAGGAGAGGTTCGGCCAACTTTTAGAACAAGATGAAGAAAGAATCCGGCTTATTCCCAAAGAAGAAACACAAGAGAAAGGTGTACAGAAGGGGGGTTGATATTCGGCCAACAATGGAAGGAAAATTCGGCTCAAAAGTGTTAAGATAGAAGGAAAACAAAAATGGGTAAAAGGGAGAGTACTTACGGTTTTGGAAGAAAGAAGAAATGAGAGAGAGCTTTGGAGGATGGGTTTGGCCACCAATAAAAGTCAAGGGGAAACAAAGCAATTTCGGAAAGGTGGAATTGCTTAAGCTTTCAGTTTTCAAAAGGAAGAAAATGAGAACTTACTTGGAGAAATTCGGCTACTATTGACAACAAAAGAGGAAAAAGGTTTGAAACCAAAAGTGACCGAATTAATGCCAAAATGCCCAAAATGAATTTTGGCTACCCACTCCCCATACCAAGCCGTCCCTCCACCAACACCTACCAACCGGCCACTCCCAAAACTCCCCCAAAATTTCGGCCATATCCCCCCACTCACTCCAAGCCACTAGTTCAAACTAGTTTGAACAAGTCAAACTCCTACTTCCACCCTCCACCTACCAAATCACCTTTTGACCAAGTCCATGGTAGAATTCCACTTGCCTTCCGCCTCTTCTTCATGCCGTCCCAAAAGAAGTCAAAAGGAGAACTCTGCAGCTCGAACACCTGGACCTCCACTCCATCCGCATGTGACGCCATACCAAACTCCCCCTTGCCACTCTTGCGAGGTCCTTATTTGTGCAACAAAACCACGAATAAAATTCTTAAACCCGACTTCCTCGGCTCCACGACTTAACACCCAAAAACCAAAATTTTCTTATTTACTCAAGCATACACCTAGGCTACAATTAAACCCCTAAAACACCGAAATAGCAGCACAGCACACTAAACACATGCAACATCAAAATAGCCCCTAACCCGGGATATTACAAACCGTCTCCAAGACACTGAAACCACCCTTAAGAATCAACAGGCATCAATTAAGGGGATCGAAAGTCAAGTTGGGTAACTTACTAAGACAGTTGGACAACTTGCAAAGATAATTTCCTAACGACCGCAAGGGCGTCTACCAAGCAACACTGAGATTAACCCAAAGGAGCAAATCCAAGCTATCACAGCTCATGATAGTATAGGGTTAGATGAACCCAATCCAATACAAGAAAACAAGGTACAGAAAGGTAAAGTTGAGGTAACACAAGAAAAGCCAAAACCGGTAATCAAAAAGTACCAACCTCGCATTCCTTATCCCAAAGCGATGAAGAGAGACGATACAAAGGAACAGTTCGATAAGTTTCTTAAACTTTTAAAGAAATTACATATTAACTTACCGCTACTTGAAGCCCTTTCGCAGATGCCAGATTCTAGAAAATTTTTAAAAGAGCTTTTGACGAACAAGCGAAGGATAGACGAGGCATCACACGTGGAACTAAACGCAATGTGCTCGGAAATCTTGCAAAATAAACTACCACAGAAATTAAAAGATCCAGGGAGTTTTATGATTCCATGTTTAATTGGTAGTTTACCTATTGATAATGCGTTAGCTGATTTAGGGGCAAGCATAAATGTCATGCCTTATAAATTATTTAAACAACTTGGTCTAGGGAAACCCAAACAAATTATGATGAGCATTCAACTAGCTGATAAAACTGTTAGAATTCCTAGGGGTATTATCGAAGATGTTCTTGTAAAAATTGATAAATTCGTTTTCCCAGTAGATTTTGTTGTCATAGACATGGATGAGGATAATTCGATTCCCTTAATTTTAGGAAAACCCTTTTTAGCAACTGCTAGAACAAGAATTGATGTTGGTACAGGACAACTCATACTTCGTGTAGGTGACGAATCGATCAGTTTACAAGCTCTTAACTCGGCCAGGACAATAATTGATGAAGGTGAGAAAGTAAATTCAGTTGATAACCAAGTTGTTCAACTCTCACCGCAGGAAACACCACAAGGTTACAAACCTGAGCCGAATCATGGACCACATGACAACAAGAAAGAATTACATAAGGAACGAAGCCTTAGGGTCGACAAATTAGAAGAGTGGAAAACACAATTCAAAGAAGAACCGGAACCACACGAAGTAAAACCAAAGGAACCCCCAGAAGAGCTCATAGGAACAACAAACCACTTCAAAATTGGGGACCAGGTACTGTTAGATAAAGCAGATCCTCCCTTCATCACATCAGACCTGAACACAAACGAAGAAATTCCTCTTGAGGTACACAATATTTTTTCATACGGAACAGTCGAGGTAAGTAATCCTATTTTTGGTACTTTCAATATAAACGCTTCTCGACTTAAACTTTATCAAGGAAATAGAACTGATAGCATGAGGGAAGATATTCAAATTTTTAAACCACCCTGATTTTTGTGAATACGAGGAAAGTCTAGCTTAAGAATTTAAACTAGCGCTTCTCGGGAGGCAACTCGAGCACTAACCCTAATTACTTTCGTATTTGTTTTCATTTTATTTTCTTCTCTTCTCTTAGTCTTAAACACATAGTTTTAAACTAACCAAAAGTGCAGATTTCTAGCCCACACGGCCTTGCACACGGCCGTGGCCGTGTGGAGTCTGAGAATCTCCATAATCGACAATGGCGAGAAGAAGAGGTACAAGTCGAGAAAGAATCAAATCTTCAAGTCACGGACTCAACCACCAACCCACGCAGAAAAATGCTACGGCCGTGCGACGCAGCCGTGGACGACACTGACTTATCACCAACGGGCGTGGCAATCTGTAAAATAGGCGTGTGAGACATGAACAATGCTCAACACGACCGTGCAATGCGACCGTGGTTGACACTGGTAGTTACACACGGGCGTGGTAACCAGAACACGGGCGTGGGAATGTGCCTGACTTGAGAATTCTATTTAAACCACCCACCCCTCCCTTTTCTCACCCATTTAGCCCATTTAGTTTTTCTTTTCTTTCTCAACCCTCTCCCTACTTTTCTTCTCCAATACATTCCCTTCTCTATACTCTTGAGCTACACCAAAACCATGTCAAAGAAGCGTAAAAGCCAAGCCACGTCTCCTCGGGAGACCGATCTATATAAGTTCAGGCCGGCCGCTTCAATCACTCGCCAAGCCAAGGGTCTTTGAGACCATTTATCTTTTCTTTTACTTTTATCTTCTCCTTTATTTTCCTTCTCTTTGACTATCTTATGCTTAAATTAGTTTATTTTAATTCGGTGTCTTAGTGTCAGGTTCTTCAGCCGCTTGGGAATCATGCCACTTCCGCCATCGCCTTGACACCTCCATGACCTTAGAGGTCACACCCACCTCGCGAACCATCCAACAATAAGGACCCTCAGTCCATCCATATTTTCTTTTAATTTTATTTTACTTTCTGTTTTCTTTCTCTTTATCTTTCTTGTCTTTAATTATATATTTAGTTTATTTTAAATGTGTCTTAATAATTCCTGGCTAATCCTCCATGAGCTACCCAATTTCTTCATCTAGCACAGAGCTCATTAGTAACCGCCACAACAAAAGACGACACCTCCAACTTATCTTTTACCTCCAACACAAGGATTTCATCCATCATTCAGGGAGTTTCACTTCTCTCCATATCTTTTGAATTTATACTTAATTGTCTATATATATATCTTTTTACATTGAGGGCAATGTACATCTTAAGTGTGGCGGGGTGAACAACCTAAAAAGGTGCCTAACTTTTTTTCATTATTCTCAAATTCCTGAAATTAGGTGCCAAACTTTTTGCATTATTCTCAAATCCCTGAATTATGCCTTATCTTAAAGTAAATTTCTCATATTATCATTAGAATGAAATTTCCATGATTTATGATTTTTATTGATATGTCTTAGATTAAGTCATTGATAATGGTGCATTGATAATTAAATTCTAAGATACTAGAGAATCAAGCATGATAAGTCTATTTTTCGGTATTAAAATTTTTTCTAGGTTGTCTACCTGAATTTGAATATTACTTTAAAATTTGAAATTTACGAGGTTGATATCAAAATACCCATAATTTTTGTGAGATTTTGAGCCTTATAAGAGCATATATTCTTTTTCTTGCTCACTTTTTGATTATGAGTGTGTCAACATTGAACTGTTATTCTAGAACTTGCCTCGATTATACATGTCGAGACCACATCTTTGATTTGATATACAGAAATGATAAAGGCACCTAGGATTTAACCCACTTACTCCATAAAAAACCTACCTTCATAATTAACCCCTAGTGAACCCCTTTGATCCTAACAACCCTTTTTATTGACTCACCCACTAATATTAACCCAAAACCCTTTGTATTTGTTATCACCATTCTTCTTGACTACCTTTTTTTGTCGAGATTTGATTTTGAGCAGTTGCCTAACTATGTTCTATATTTAAGTTGTTAAAGTACTTTCTTATTATTGTAAATATTTGTGACTTGTTCTTAAAAAAATCGAAGTATATTCATTATTAGTTTTGAGATTAGGTGAGCTTATACGTTAAATTCCAATTATTGAAGAAGTAGCTCGTATTATTAGTTTTCAATTGATGTAATTACTTTTATTCAGTTCATTGTTTCTAGTTAGGAAAATTTTTAATTCAATCTCGATTCTAACCCTCTAATTCAGCCTTTATCCACACCTTAACCCAAGCCCCGTTACAACCCTTTCGAAGACCTTTTGATTTGTGCATCATCTCATATTACAGTGGTGGAGATTTGATTTTCATGCAAGCCTATGGGATTAACTTTTTAGGTTTGACATTTGAGTGCTTAATTCTGAACCTTAAAACACTTCGAGTGATTTGAGTGAATCTTTTGTGAGGATGTCAATCCTTGTCAGTTTTGAACCAGAGGTAATTATTTAGATGAGGGGAAACACCTATGTTTTGTGCTACAAATGTATGACTTATATTTTTTGAATCTTTAGGACTCTTTAAGTTAAATTATCCATGTATAAATTATCTAAGAATTATGATGAGACATTGTTGATAGGAATATTGAATCATGGAAAGTTCATTTTAATTGTAAGTTGAGAATTTTGCTTGAGGACAAGCAAAAGCTTAAGTGTGGGGGTATGAGATAAACCGTAAAAGTAACATATTTTAATCCCACATTTAGCATACTTTTGGATGATTTATCCCTTGATTTATGTAAAAAGGTGCTCTTAATCCTTTCTTTTCATATTTTATACTCAGGAAAGCACCGGAGGATGGACAGAATGAGAAACAGGCTCAAAACGAACCAAATTGGGCCGAAGTAAAAATTGACACGGCCTGGACTTGAGCCAACACGGCCGTGTCTCCTTGATAGACTAGAACACGGCCTGATTACGATTCACATGGGCATGTCACCTCATTAAAAGTCCGAACACGACCTAAAGACGTTTCACACGGGCGTGTGCCATGGCCGTGCCACTGCCGCGGAGAAGAGCAATTTCACTCGAAAAAGGATACTTAGGGGCAAAGAAACCTATTTCAAAAGCCTATATAAACACCCTAAGTATAACCTAGAAGAGGGGGTGAGCTAGGCTAAGGAGCCGAGCCGAAAAGGTCAGATTTGTGGGAAACACTCGAAGATAGCCAGTTGATCCATCTCAAGAAGCCGGAATTCTACTCAAGACGGTGAATCTCTCCTTCAATTCCTTCAGGGGGTTTTAGGGATTTCTTATGTTTTGTTTTATCTTTTCTTCTGAGATGTTTTCTTTTATCATAATGAACTAAACCCTTCAGATACCTGAAGGGGATAAAACTTAGATGAATCTTGTTATCGTTTGCTGAGCTATATGATAAATACTTGATTTGTTCTTAATTATGTGTTCTTAATTCTTGTGTTAATATTTCTGGGATATTGATTCAAGTTTGGTGTGCTTATGTGGAGGAGCAAAAGTCCCTGCTTAAGAGTAGATCTAGCATAATTAAGCGGAGTTGATCGCGCGCCTAGAGATAGGGTGATGAGATTTTGCCGGATTAGGGTGAAACCTAATATCGGAGTCCATAGATCGAGTTAATGCAATTCTGGGGGTTTTAATTAGAAAGAGATTTCAATTAATCAACCTAGGGTTAGACGTTATTCGCTTCGAGAGAGGGTTTAATATACATTAGGGAGTCTTACGGATCAAGTCAAGTGAATAAATCGTCTAGTTCAGAGTTAGATAACAAGTGAAGTCTAGGTGGATTCTTCCTAAGGGTATCGTCTTAATCAACTGAGTTTTTCCAACAGTATTTCCCCAATTCATTCTTTTTGTCTTTGCGTCTTTAGCTTAGTAGTTAGTTAAATTTAGATTAAATAACAACTTCACTTATTTTAGGCTAGATAATAAAAAGAAAGTTAGTATTAGTACTTTTGGTTCCTTTGGGTTCGACAATCCGGTCTTGCCTAAGCTATACTACTATTCGATAGGTGCACTTGCCTCAATCGTTGTTATAGTTAGTTCCAGGTTCGATCATTATAAATTTAAAACTCTGAAATCACAGCGATCATGTACCAACTCGAAACATAACCATAACCTTTTACTGTAACAGTCCGGTTTAGACCCTAGTCGGAATAGTGGTTTCGGGACCACAAATCTGAGTCAAAAAAATATTTTAATATTATTTCTTGTGTATGCATTATATGATTAAGCATGTGTGAAATTTCCATGATTTAATTTATCTGTTTGGGTGCTTAATTTGATAAAAGGACCTAATTGTGAAAGATGCAAAATTGCATGCCATATGTTAAAAGCACCAATGTGTTATGTCTTTATAAATGTGGTGGCCTTATGTTGTAATTAAACCATTAACATGGTTAGTGGACATTAATGACCTTGTGTACATATGTTTTATATGTTAAATAATAAGGGTAATATAGTAAAAGGTATATTATTATGTTAAATAAAATAAAAGCATGAAAAATAAGCCATTATCATCATCCATCTTGCCGAATTATCAAAGAAAAAGAAAGAATTAAAGCTTCTTAGGGTTCGGCCATTGAAGAGTTTGATTAAGGTATGGATTTTGATCGGTTTTTGATAATTTCTACGTTTTTGTAATCGTTGCTTTGTGTTCTTCAAAACCCATGCTTCAATTTTGTGAATTGATGATGATTTTGAAATATTCCATTGATGAACACATGGTTTTTGTGATGTTTGAAGATGAATTATGAAAAATATGTGTTAGATTAACATAGTTTGTCTTTGATTTTTTGGTCATTTTGAGTAATTTGGACTTAATTGAGAAAATAATATTTTGAGGGACTAAATTGTGAAATAAAGGAAATGTATGGACTTGTATGGAGCATGGGAATATTCGGCCAAGCTTGGGTGATATGAGATTTTGTGTATTTGTGATTTTGTGAAATAGGATTAAAATGTCAAAATGTGAAAATGTGAGGGCTAATTTGTAAATTGCCCTAAATATGTGTTTTTGGATTGAATTAAATAAATTAGTGAATAAATGAGTTAAATTTGAATATGTATAGATCAAGAACCGAAGAAAACAGACTTAGATCGTGGGAAATCGAAAGTAATTGAGTAGCCGAGTTCGTTTCTGTTTATCCGAATCCGAGGTAAGTCTATATACAAATAAATATATTTACATTGATATATGTATGTTCATATGAAAATTTATAATGATGAATGTATATGAGATGATGAGTACATGAAATCCGAGATAGTATCGACATGATGTCAACATCCAAAAAAGTCCCGTACGAACCTAGGAATAGATAGGATTGTATATGTCATGACATAGGTGTCCGATATGTGATATCGTGTAAGACCACGTCTGGGACGTTGGCATTGATTTGAGATTTACGTATAAGACCATGTCTGGGACATTGGCATCGTATTGATTCGTGTAAGACCCTGTCTGGGACAGTGGCATCGATATCTGGTTACATGTAAGACCACGTCTGGGACGTTGGCATTGTACGACTATTCCAAGCATTCTGAGTATCCTATTTTATTCCGAATGGTTCAACGGGCAAATTTGAGAAATGAAAGTCTACGTGAAATGTATAAACGAATCAGGTACGTTTAAATTGTACACTAAGCAAGTGTATGAAAGGTAAGTGTTTATATGAACTTACCTAGATGAAATATGTGAATAGATTTGATAAGGTAAAATGTGTTATATGTGTGAATGAACTATAATCTAAAGAAGTACATGGTGACAAATATGTTGGTAAGCAAATAGCTAGATAAATGAGCCAAGAAGAATCATGAATGTGCAAATGAGCTAGTAGTAAACTCATATTTGTTATGAATAATGAATGCCTATATGTTAAGTTTATTTGTATATGGCTTACTAAGCTTTTGGAGAGCTTACTTTGTGTGTGTTTACTCTGTTTTATAGGTCGTCAAAGCTACGAAAGGCTCGGGGATCATCGAGAATCATCATCACACTACTCAATCCTATTTTTGGTACCTTTTGAAAGTGTATATACTAAATATGGCATGTATAGGCTAGTTGTTTTTTTTTAAATATGTTTGAGATATGTAATAGCCATGTGATATGGCTAGATAAATGTTTTATGAATGATGAGTCATGCTATATGATGCTTAGTTTTGGTATGGTTTCATGGTTAAGAAATGGTCAAAATATTGGTAAGATCATTTATTCAAGGTAAGGATATATATGATGAATGGTTGTTATAAGGAAAGGATATGTTTGTGATGAATTACACTTGAAAATGATCGTGAATAGAAAGAGCTATTTGTTGTATAAGATGTTGTTCTTGAGATGCCTTTGTATGCTTGGAAAATTGGTTGTTTTTGACATGAATTGTGTTGGTATGAATGCTTGTAGGGATGACCCAAGTGTGGGTGGCATTTTGGCCTTGAAAATGGCCTATAATTGCCCACACAGTTGAGAACACGGGCGTGTGGCTCGACCGTGTCCCTCGTGGTTATATTTCAAAACAAGTCAGACTCAACCATGGGCTGGACACACGGGCATGTGACTGGTCGTGTGGTGCAAGTCAGGCTCGACCACGGGTGAGGCAAACGGGCGTGTCCACGGCCGTGTGGACAAGTCAGTATGTATGCCCTGTTTTGACACGGCTTAGACACACAGGCGTGTATGAGGCCATGGGAGGCATACGGCCTGCCCACACGGGCGTGTGACCTCTGTAACTTTGAAAAATTTTTAATTTTTCGAGAATTTCTATATGTGTTCGGTTTAGTCCCGGCCCCTTTCTAAAGCATGATTAAAGTCTCGTAGACCTATTTAAGGGACACTTTGATGTGGTTTGTCAAAATATGTTATGAAATGTCTGTAAAAGTTTTCGACTGTCCAGTAATGCCTCATAACCCTAAACTGGCGATGGTTACGGGTTAGGGGTGTTACATTTCAACTTTGACATTCTCATTGAATTTCCCGTTGAACCACTTGGAATGCTAAAAGATACTCGGGAATCTCGCACACAAAATACTATACCAATGCCATATCCCAGATATAGTCTTACATGGGATCTTGTATCGATGCCAATAGCCCAGTTATGGTCTTACAAGAAATCTCATATCGATGCCATATCCCAGATATGGTCTTACACGAAATCTCAAATAACCTTAATGTCATGACATTTGTATCCTTACTATTCCTAAGGTTCAACCGAGATTTCTCGCTTGTTGAACTTTGTCAATTACGTTCGAAGAGTAAATCACAATTTATACAATATTAAAGCAGTTAAAGCATAAATAACAATGCATTATTTACATACGAACATACCTCAGTAGAAAATAGTAGAAATGGAACCTACTCGTCAAATACTTTGTTTTTCCCCTGATCTAGGTCCGAACCTCATTTCTCTTGATCTATATTAGCAAATTTAACTCATTTATTATTCACATTATTCAATTCAGTCCAAAAATCTTATTATTGCAAAATTAAATTTTTGCCCCTAAACTTTGACATATTTATATTTTGGTCCCTAGGCTCGTAAAATGAAACGTATTTAATTTCTTTAATGTACAAGCCTAGCTGAACCATTTTTATAACTATAACAGCCCCCAATTTCCATCAAAACACTTTTACTACATATTTTATAACTTTTACAAATAGGTCCTTTTAAGCATTTTCATGAAAAATCACTTAGTAAAAGTTGTTTATCTAACATTAAACATTCATTTTCTACCATTAGAGATCAAAATACACAAATGCCTAACATGGGTCAAACCCTAGACCTTGATTATTCCTTAAATTAATGGTAGAAATAGATATATCGAGTGATAACGACTTCAAAAATGTAAAGAGCATTAAAAACGGGGCAAGAACGGACTTACAATCGAGCTTGAAAGTTGGCCAAACCCTAGCTATGTCTTCCTTCTAATTTTCGACAGAAGGGGGAGAATATGGACAAGATTTTGGCTTGATTTTCCCTTTTTATTCATTTATTTACTAAATGACCAAAATGCCCTTCACTTAAAACTTTGAAATTTAATCTCACCATGTCCATTTTTGTCCACTAACTTAACAAATGGTCTAATTACCATCTAAGGACCTTCAATTTAAAATTTCATAGCATTTAGACACCTCGAGCATGTAGAACTCAACTTTTGCTTTTTTTTTTACAATTTAGTCCTTTTTACTAAATTGAGTGCCCAAAC
Organism: Gossypium sturtianum; assembly: GCA_025698515.1. Classification (NCBI taxonomy): domain Eukaryota; kingdom Viridiplantae; phylum Streptophyta; class Magnoliopsida; order Malvales; family Malvaceae; genus Gossypium; species Gossypium sturtianum. The sequence continues at coordinate 58,165,295 of CM046946.1, read as the reverse complement.
GTCAAAATTTTCAAACGAAATTTTTTCGCGTAATCATTTCGTAAAACTGTAGACCATAGAAATGTAATAAAAATAAATTTTACTACGTCAAATTTGTGATCCCGAAACCACTGTTCCGACTAAGCCCAAAATCGGGCTGTTACAACTCTCCCCCTTTAGGGATTTTCGTCCCCGAAAAATCTTACCAGAAAATAGGTTTGGGTACTATTTCCGCATAGCTTCCTCAGGTTCCCACTTAGCCTCCTCAACACCGTGTCTTTTCCGTAAAACTTTCACTAGGGCTATAGTCTTATTTCTCAACTGTTTAACTTCCCGAGCTAAGATCTTGATCGGCTCTTCACCATACGTCATATTCGGTCGAATCTTAATATCTGATGGAGAAATCACATGTGAAGGATCGGAACGATATCGTCGCAACATCGACACATGAAACACATTATGAATTCTTTCCAACTCTGTTGGTAAAGCTAACCGATATGCCACTGGCCCTATTCTTTCAATAACTTCATACGGCCCGATGAAACGTGGAATCAACTTGCCTTTACGGCCAAATCTCAGAATCTTCTTCCACGGAGATACTTTTAGGAATACTTTATCACCGATCTGAAATTCAATCTCTTTTCTTTTCAAATCTGCGTACGACTTTTGCCGATCTGAAGCTGCTTTCAAGCAATCGCGGATTACCTTTACCTTTTCTTCAGTTTCTCTAACCAGATCAACGCCGTGAATCCATTTCTCACTAAGCTCGATCCAATCCAAAGGTGTTCGGTACTTACGGCCATACAATGCCTCATAAGGCGCCATCTTTATACTCGATTGAAAACTGTTGTTATAGGAAAATTTGACCAATGGTAGATATTTTTCCCAACTACCCTCGAATTTTAAAACACAACAACAAAGCATATCTTTAAGAACCTGAATCGTTCTCTCTGATTGGCCATTGGTTTGCGGATGAAATACGGTACTAAAGTTCAACTTTGTACCCAAAGCCTCTTGTAACTTCTTCCAAAATCTCGAAGTAAACCTCGGATCTCTATCCGAAATAATAGAAATGGGCACCCCGTGCAATCTCACAATCTCAGAGATGTACAATTCAGCTAACTTATCCAGTGAGTAGTCAGTACGTATCGGTATAAAATGAGCTGATTTTGTCAATCTGTCAACCACAACCCATACGACATCTTTCTTTTTTGGAGTCAAAGGCAAACCCGTTACAAAGTTCATCGTAATCTTATCCCATTTCCACTTGGGGTACCATCACTGGTTGAAGTAAACCTGAAGGTACTTAGTGTTCGGCCTTTACTTGTTGACAAACCAAACATCTCAAAACAAACTCTGAAATATCTCGTTTCATACCCGACCACCAGTACAATTTCTTCAAATTGTTATACATTTTTGTACTACCCGGATGCACAGATAAACAACCATTATGTGCTTCGTGAAGAATCTTTTGAATAATCTCATCATTTTTCGGTACACATACTCTATCTCGGAACATTAAGCAATCATCAGAACCGATCTGAAAGTCTGATTCACTACTCGATTCACAATGAACTCTTTTGGTTTGCAAATCACTGTCACAATTCTGAGCTTTGCAAATTTGTTGAAGGAATAACGGTCTAGCTCTCAACTCAGCTAGGATCGAACCATTATCGAAAAAAGTCAACAGTGTATTCATCGCTCTCAAAGAAAACAAAGTCTTTCTACTCAACGCATCTGCGACTACATTTGCCTTACCCGGGTGGTAATCAATTAATAGCTCATAATCTTTTAGTAACTCGAGCCATCTCCGTTGTCGCAAGTTTAAATCTTTCTGAGTCATCAAGTACTTCAAACTCTTATGATCAGTAAAAATAGGACATTTCTCACCGTACAGATGATGTCTCCAAATTTTCAAAGCGAACATAATAGCAGCTAGTTCCAAATCATGCGTCAGATAATTTTTCTCATGTGGTTTCAGCTGTCTCGAGGCGTAGGCTACCACTTTGCCCTCTTGCATCAACACACATCCTAATCCATTCAGTGACACATCACTATAAATTACGAACTCTTTTCCCAGTTCAGGTTGCACTAAAACTGGCGCCTCAGTCAATAATGTTTTCAACTTCTCAAAGCTTTGCTGACATTTTTCTGACCATTTGAACTTAACATCCTTTTGCAACAGCTTAGTCATAGGAGTAGAAATCATCAAAAATCCTTTGACAAAACATCGGTAATAACCAGCTAAGCCCAAAAAGCTTCTGACCTCAGATACATTCTTCGACGGTTTCCAATCAACAATTACCGATATCTTACTCGGATCAACCCGAATACCGTCTCCAGAGACAATATGTCCCAAAAATCTAACTTCTCGGAGCCGAAACTCATTTTTACTTAATTTAGAAAACAACTTCTTATCTCTCGAAATCTGCAATACAGTTCTCAAGTGCTCAGAATGATCGGCCTCGTCTCGGGAATAAATCAGAATGTCATCAATAAACACAACCACACATTTGTCCAAATATGGTCGAAAAATTCTATTCATCAAGTCCATAAAAACAACAGGTGCATTAGTCAATCCGAAAGGCATAACAAGAAATTCATAATGCCCGTACCTTGTCCTCAAAGTAGTTTTCGGCACATCCGACTCTTTAACTCTCAACTGATAGTAGCCAGATCTCAAGTCAATCTTCGAAAATATTGTTGCCCCTTTCAACTGATCAAACAAGTCATCAATTCTTGGAAAAGGATACTTGTTCTTTATAGTCACCTTGTTGAGCTGTTGGTAATCAATACAAAGTCTCATGGATACATCTTTCTTCTTGACAAATAACACCGGTGCACCCCATGGTGAAAAACTCGGTCTCGCAAAACTCTTATCTGTCAACTCTTGCAACTGAGCTTCCAATTCCTTCAATTTAGTAGGAGCCATCCTATATATAGTGATCGATATCGGTGAAGTCCCTGGTACTAAATCAATACCAAACTGAACCTCTCTGATCGAAGGTAACCCAGGTAACTCCTCCGGAAACACATCTGGATATTCACAAACTATCGACACTGATTCAATTTTCAACTCAGACACTTTTGTAATCAACACATAAGCAAGGTAAGCTTCACAACCTTTCCTTACACACCTCCGGGAAGACATCGAAGAAATCACAACAGGCAACTCATCCGACTCATCTAAATCAATCCGAAGAATTTCACCATTTTCACATTTCAGTTCAATAATCTTTCTTTTACAGTTTACTACAGCATCATGTAGTGTCAACCAATCCATACCCAAAATAACATCGAATTCATCAAATGGAAAAAACATTAAATCAACCAGAAAACAGTAACTTCGAATCATCAAGGGACAATTCTTGCAAACTCTATCAACTAATACATGTTTGCCTAAAGGGTTTGACACTCTAATCACAAACTCAGTAAACTCAACTGGAAAGCTCTTGCTAGCTACTAAATTCACACAAACATAAGAATGAGTCGATCCAGGATCAATCAATGCAATTACATTAGTATTATAGAGAGAAAAAGTACCAGTGATAACATCGGGAGATGTCGCTTCTTCGTGAGCACGGATAGCATAGGCTCTAGCAGGTGCTGGAGCTTCGGATCTCACAGTTGAATCTTTCGTCACACCTTTACTACTAGCTCCATTTCTGGTATTTCTCGGTGGCCTACCCCTATTAGTAGTATTACTCGGCCTTGCAGTCTAAAAATTTTCTTTCTCAGCCATTTCAGGGAAATCTCGGATAAAATGCTCTTGAGAACCACACTTAAAGCAAGCCCGATCATTAATTCTACACTCGCTAGAATGTCTTCTTCCACAATGTTTACATTCGGGTCTATTAGACTTTACATTACCCACACTTGCCATAGAAGTAGCTTGAGATTTAAAACTCGAATGTTTCTTCCCACGATCTCTGTGTGAATACCCCGCTGAAACATTCGAACAAGAATACATTTCTTTAGATTTCTTTGACTGAGATGGAAATGACTTACTCATCGGTCTTTTCCTCGAATCTCTAGCTTCAAGGTCAGCTTTCCTTTTCTCTTTATTCAACTCTTCGGCCTTACAAGCCCGTTCAACCAATACCACAAATTCTTTCAGCTCTAAGATCCCAACTAACACACGAATATTCTCATTCAATCCATCCTCAAATCTCTTGCACATAATAGCCTCGATGGAAACATATTCTCGAGCATATTTACTAAGTCTTACAAATTATCGCTTGTACTCTGTCACTGTCATACGACCCTATTTCAACTCAAGAAATTCCTTACGTTTCTGATCGATGAATCGCTGACTAATATATTTCTTTCGAAACTCCTCTTGAAAGAATTCCCATGTAACCCTCTCTCTTGGTACCACCGATACTAGCGTATTCCACCAGTGATATGCAGAATCTCTCAGAAGTTAGATGACACACTTTAAACACTCATTTGGTGTGTAGGACAACTCATCAAATACCCTGATGGAGTTTTCAAGCCATAACTCGACTCTCTTAGGATCATCATCCACATTAGCTCTAAAATCTTCAGCCCCGTGCTTTCGGATCTTATCAATCGGGGGCTTGTTCATTCTTACAAATTCCATACCTTGTGGAGCTACGGGAACTGGTCGAGGAATTGGTGGGGGTAGAGGAGGTTGGGCATTCGGATTTGTTCAAACAAATTCCGTATACCACTCATTCATCATGTAGGGAAAGGCTTCCCTACCCCCTTCTCCCTGACTAACCGTAGGAGGTCTACTATCAGACGGCACTGCCCCTTGAGCGGGAGTTGGTGCATTACTTTTAACTTCATCAGCCTCAGCTCGATTGGGATCCATTTACTATATGAAAACACATTTTAAATTTGTCAGGAGTCAACACACTATCACAGTACATTTATAGAATGTATAGCTAGACTCTTACACACACTACGTTAGTCTGAGAATCGACTAAACTGTAGCTCTGATACCACTAAATGTAACACCCCTTACCCGTATTCGACGTCGAAATAGGGTACGAGGCATTACCAAACTTAAACACAAGCACACATACAAACTGAGACGTAATTTCCATCCAAATTTAAAACCTTTCACATACGTTCATATCATCCCTAATACGAGCCTACGAGGCTCAATACAGACATTGGAAGTAGTTCGGGACTAAACCGGGAACTTTAGAAAATCATACAACACTTAGAAATTTTTTCACTAAAACAGGGGTCACACGCCAGTTTGGTCCTAGGGACATGCCCGTGTGACCCTTAGACATGCTCGTGCTACAGGCCGTGTACAAAATAGGGAGCTCTCTGACTTGAGCCACACGGTCGTGCCATACGCCCGTGTCTCTGCCAGTGTGCTAAATTCTGGACATTCTGTTTTGCCTCAATTAAGGTGCAGGGGACACAAGGCTGAACACATGCCCGTGGGGCAGACCGTGTGTCGCACACGGCCTAGACACACACCCGTGTGTCTACCCGTGTGGACAAAAATAAGGCTATTTACCAAGCCATTTTGCCACCTTACTTGCACCAACATACACAACAACAAGCAACACTAATCCAAGCATATACATAAAACCAAATCAGCCACAAACAAGATATTAATACATCATGAACATGCTATCATTTATCATACACAAACATCACATATATCTCAACTTAAGTCATGTAATTTCCCACATCCATGAAAAGCATCATCATATACATATATATATATTTAAACCAATATTAGCAAAATTCAATGGCATTTACAAAATGAATTATCAACCAACATAAGCCAACACATTTGGCTAAATCAATTATGACACATAAAAAAATGACCAAGTCCCTATACATGCCATAACTCAAAATATCAAAATCAATGGTACCCAAAATATTGAGTTGATAGTGTGAATGGATCTCCGACAGTCTTCGATCCCCGAGCTAGCTTGGTGACACTATAAGACAATGGAAAAGAAAGGGGAGTAAGCTATATAGCTTAGTAAGCTCCTATGCAAATAATAAGCATTATAATCGTACATGTATTATACAAATGACATGATAAGCTTGGCATAAATAGTATTTGGGTCTTCTAATCATAACTTACTCATTCATAACTTTACCGAGGGTTCATCACATATTGAGCTCATTATTCAATGAGTTATACGTACGTACCTGTACCAACTCGCAACATAACCATAACCTTTTACAACTTTGACATTCTCGTTGAATTTCCCGTTGAACCACTTGGAATACTAAAGGATACCCGGGAATCTCGCACACACAATACTATACCAATGACATATCCAAGATATGGTCTTACATGGGATCTTGTATCGATTCCAATAGCCCAGCTATGGTCTTACACGAAATCTCATATCAATTCCATATCCCAGATATGGTCTTACACGAAATCTCAAATAACCCTAATGTCATGACATTTGTATCCTAACTATTCCTAAGGTTCAACCAGGATTTCTCGCTTGTTGAAATTTTATCGATTACGTTCGAAGAGCAAATCACAATTCATACAATATTAAAGCAGTTAAAGCATAAATAACAATGCATTATTTACATACGAACTTACCTCGGTACAAAAATAGTAGAAATGGGACCTAATCGTCAAATACTTTATTTTCCCCTCGATCTAGGTCCGAACCTCGTTTCTCTTGATCTATAATAGAAAAATTATTCACATTATTCAATTCAATCCAAAAATCTTATTATGGAAAAATTACATTTTTGCCCCTAAACTTTGACATATTTACATTATGGTCCCTAGGCTCGTAAAATGAAACGTGTTTAATTTCTTTAATGTACAAGCCTAGCCTAACCATTTTTATAACTATAACAGCCCCCAATTTCCATCAAAACACACTTTTACTACATATTTTATAACTTTTACAAATAGGTCATTTTAAGCATTTTCATGAAAAATCACTTAGTAAAAGTTGTTTATCTAACATTAAACATTCATTTTCTACCATTAGACATCAAAATACACAAATTTCTAACATGGGTCAAACCCTAGACCTTGATTATTCCTTAAATTAATGTTAGAAATAGATAGATCGAATGATAACGACTTCAAAAATGTAAAGAGCATTAAAAATGGGGCAAGAACGGACTTACAATCGAGCTTGAAAGTTGGCTAAACCCTAGATATGTCTTCCTTCTAATTTTCGACACAAGGGGGAGAAGATGGACAAGATTTTAGCCTTCACTTAAAACTTTGAAATTTTATCTCACCATGTCCATTTTTGTCCACTAACTTAACAAATGGTCTAATTACCATCTAAGGACCTTCAATTTAAAATTTCATAGCATTTAGACACCTCTAGCATGTAGAACTCAACTTTTTTTTTTTTACAATTTAGTCCTTTTTACTAAATTGAGTGCCCAAACGTCAAAATTTTCGAATGAAATTTTCACAATTTTATTTTGTAAAACTTTAGACCATAGAAATGTAATAAAAATGAATTTTACTACGTCGGATTTATGGTCCCGAAACCACTGTTTCGACTAAGCCAAAAATCGGGCTGTTACAGGTCGTGGATCAGTGGCTGAGAGGCTCCAGGCTAATGGAGCTAAGCTATTAAAGGGTGTGGTTGGAACAACCCCGACTGTAGCCGAGTTTTGGATTGAGTCTACAAAAATAATTTTAGAGGATATGGATTGTACCTCAAAGCAAAAATTTAAGGGTACAGTGTAACACCCCTAACCCGGGACCATCGCCGGAATAGGGTTAAGAGGCATTACCAGACAATCAGAACATTTCATATCCATTTCACAACACAAAGTCAATTATCATTCAATCATATTCAAATATAATCATATAGTCCCTTAATGAGGTCTACTAGACCTTAAACACATGTTAGAAATGGGTCGGGACTAAACCAGACACTTACAAAAATTTCTGAAAATCAAACATTTTCCAAAGTTACAGAGGCCACACGCCCGTGTGGGTAGGCCGTGTGCCTCACACGGCCTCGGACACGCCCGTGCGTCCAAGCCGTGTCAAAACAGGGCATACATACTGACTTGCACCACACGGCCAATCACACGCCCGTGTGTACAGCCCGTGGTCGCTACTGACTTGTTTCACTTGGCAAACTTAAATAACACGGTCGAGCCAGACGCCCGTGTGCTCAACCGTGTGGGCAATTATAGGCCATGTTCAAAGCCAAACTTGCCACCCACACTTAGGTACACCTATAAGCTTCAAAGCATTACCAATTCATGACTCAAATGCAACCAAAACATACCATTTCAAGCACCCATTAATCATCAACAATACCATCTATAGCCATGCTCAAACTCATCTCAAATAAGTCCAACTAAAATACAATTTCACAACATAAATCATGTTAACAAAACATCATTTAATCAAGCCACAATTCACACATAAAACACCATTTCCTTCAACTAGCTCAAGCATGAAAAATACCATTTCCAACCTCACTATTTCATATCTCATTCATCATATTCATAGCCTACTTATATGCATCAACATCATTCAAATTTCAAGCCATATCACATGGCATAGACCAACATCTCAAAATATTTACTATATCAACTAGCCTATACATGCCATATACCAAATATGTACATCTTGTAAAAGTACCCAAAATAGATAGTCGATAGTGTGATAGAGATGCTGACGATCCCTGGATCCGAGCTAGCTTTACTGACACTATAAAATAGAGAAACAAATCACACAGTAAGCTTAAGAGCTTAGTAAATTCGTAATATAATACATACTTCTCAATAATGCAACATCAATACATAAATAAATCATTACATAGATAGATACACAATTAAGCACATTATCATCCTCAACCATATGCTCAAATATCCATTCATTCAAATTTTACAACTAACAGCAACCACATAGGTTCAAACATACCTTTGCCAACACTCAGTAAAAAAACGTTCTTACTTTTCGATGCTCGATACCATACCTCATTCTTGCTCGATATCTTTTCAACTCAATCTCACACTTAGTGCTCAAATCATAGCTGAAGCTTAATTAACATCGCACACTTAGTGCCTTGGTACAAAATTGAACTTAATTTGGTATCGCACACACAGTGCCAGATCAATAAGCCGAAGCTTCTATCATTTCGCACACACAGTGCAAATCATCTCTGTCTCGTTTCTAAATTTGCACACTTAGTGCCTCATTACTCGATTTCATATATAATACATTTCTATTCATTAACTATGCATTCAACCAATTCTCATCACATAGATATAAATTTAACAACTGGTATTATATCCGAACTTACCTCGGACGTCGAAATACCGAAACGGTCGATTAATCGAGCACTTTATCTTTAGGGGGTAGAACTGTAACATCTTTAAATTGGGGTCTCTGCATCTTGCATGTGTCTGCATGTGATGATATGCCTACTGTGCTAGTTTAGCATGTTTTGGGGGTCTAGGCATGACCTCGGGTTAGGCCTGGGTCATGGCTAAAAATTTTGTTTTAGTGCTTAGGAAGAGGAAGCTAAGAGAGTTAGGGGTTAAAAGAAATTAGTGGAAGGTTGTGACACAAAGAACAAGTGAGCAAGTGGCAAAGGAGGCGCCACTAAGGTGCCAGGAGGGTGACGCCACATACAGGGAAGGAGTGCTTGGGTTCGAGCTGCAAAAATCCCTTTTCTGCTTATTTTTTTTCACGCCAGAAGTAGGGAAGAGGTGTGCTCAGGTGGGACTCTCTTGAATGGATGAGGATTGAGTCAAAAGGTTTGAAATGGATAGAGTGGAGAAAAATGTGGAGTTTGACTCATTCAAACCGATTTGAATGAGTTGATGGGAGAGTCTTGAGGTGTTGGCCGATGGACTTTGGGGAAGGAGGTGTAATCGGTTTTGGAAGCTAGGGGGTGCCGAATCTCAATAGCCAAGTAAGGGTGCATGTTCGGCTAGCTTTGGAAGTCTTTCTCTTTTTCGTTTACTGTCAAAGCCGAAACCTCAATTGCTTTTTCTTTCTTTCGGCAACTTTGGTACTTGGCCGAACCAAACCTTGTTCCTTTTGAAGAGCCAAAACTTGATAGCCATTCTCTCCTCTTCTTTTCATGTACATTCATTGTTGATCGAAACTTCCTCTTTGCCGAATCCACCTTTGTTCACTTCTCTTCTTCCTATTTTGTTCAAAGCCGAAACCAACACCCATTCTTCAGTCGATATCTTTCTTCCCTCTTTCAAATCTCCTTGTGCCGAAACTTTTTCCATTCTCCTTTGTCGAATCCCTTCAATTCCATTCCATTTTTCTTCTTTATCTCTTTTATCTTCATAAAGCCAAAAGTCTTATTTTTCTCTTTCGTTTCCATCAAGTACTTTGGCTGAATACTTTGCTCATAATCCCTTCTCTTCTTGCGTTTTCTCTTCATCATATTAAGTGTCGAATCTATCTCTAGTTCTTTCTTTGAGTTATAGCCGAATCTTCTGGTAAGTGACTTCTTCTTCTCTTCTTGATCGATTTGGGTAATGCCGAAACCCCACTTCTCTTCTATCTTCCCTTTTGTTATAGATCTATATATATTAAACTCTATTCCTATTCTATATTGGTAGCCGAAACCCCTAACATCAATAGGGTGTACCGATCTTTGGTGGTTGGTGGCCGAATCAGTCATTAAGGTAAGGGGGCGACAATCCCTTTTGGTTTCGGGATTCATGCTAAGGCCAAATGGTACTTGGATTGCTAATGATGCGTTTAAGTCAATTGTAGGGAGGAGTACAACCTGATGCGGTAGATCTTTGGGATTTGGGTGCCAATCTAGGTAAGGGCTCTAGCGTTTGGATCTGTTTCTTATTCTTTCAAAATCCGAAGGCTAATCATGTTTGTATGCTAGTGCTTGGCCGATTGCAAGGGAGGTTCATCACATAGTTTCGAGATTTGGTTGGAAACCAAATCGGCATTAAGGTAAGGTGCTACCTTCATGCGACATATCTTTGGGGTTTTGTGATTAAGCCGAATGGCTATAATATTAAAAGTATGTGTTGGCCGATTGTAGGAAAGGTGAAGGCAACGTTTCAGGATCTCTCTAGTTTCGCGTAGTTTTGGGATTTCGCTTAGATCTACAAATAGTTAGGTGTGTAACGCTTACACACTTCGTTAGTATGATATGTTTATTATGTTACTGTTGATAGCCATTGAAACTGGTAGTTATGCCTTGTGGGCATGAGCGTGGACTCCGGGTAAGTCCCCTGATTATGGATCCCGATTTATGCTATCATGTCATTGTTTAATGCTATGCCATGTGTTATTTGCATCATCATACGTTATTATGGCACGATTGATATGGACATGATGGTGGGATTGTTGAGAGGAGGGGGAAGAATTATTTGGGTGTCACGGTGGTTTTGACCACACGACAGGTTAGCCCCGTCTTGATACTATTATTTGTGACTAAGTCCCAGTGGTTTTGACCACCAGTGGTTTTGACCACATATATGATATTGTAACTACGGTCACCAGTGGTTTTGACCATATATGGATATTGTGACTCGTCCCAGTGGTTTGGTACCACAGTGGGTTGGCCCCACATGTTGATTACGGGATTGTCATCAGTGGTTTTGACCACACGATGGGTTGGCCCCATCACTTGATTTGTGACTACGGTCACCAGTGGTTTTGACCACACATATATATATTTGTGACTCCGGTCACCAGTGGTTTTGAACACCAGTGGTTTTGACCACATGGGGTAGATAAAGGAGATCGGATGGTTAGGTTATGGGGTTGCATGATTTGCATGTTTTACTGATGATTTGCGTAAGTGTTTGCACTATCGGGTTGGGGATTTATACACTGAGTCTTGGTGACTCACCCATTCCCTTATATTTTTCAGATGAGGCATAGATCGCGGATATGGAGCCGGGGAGGACTCGAGGTGGCCATGCATCTAAATTTTGGGTTTAACTTTAAATTACTACTTCGGGTTATATTTTACTTAAATTTGGTTTTGGTTTTTTTTGTAATAAGGCCGCTAAGTATTATTTTGGGTTTTATTTCTGGATTTTATTTTACCTATCTTATCCTTGTGATTAATAATTTGATATTGCTTAAGTAACCGGATAAATAGCAACGTTTTCAAAAACTATACTCTATTTCGGGATTTTCAAATGTTACCATCGGGTAACATTATTCATAAGGTAATAACAAAGGTAATATAGATGATTTTCAAACCTAAATTTTCAAACAACTCCAAACACAAATGGTTCTTAACTCGACTATGCTTAACTCACTTGGTTTTTAATAAGTATCGAAAGGTTTTCCAAAACTAGAAACAGCAATTGGATTTTCCAAAACTTATTTTTTCGGATTTTAAAACAACACTAAAACGATTTCAACATCACTTTATACGGGGTTTTCTAAACCTTAAAACGATAACAGCGTTTTCAATAGAAACAAATCGGGAAAGTTGTTTTCTTTAAAACATTTTCACCCCGTGACATGCCAGATTCGGTCGTGGTGGGTTGACCGGGTTTGGGGTGTTACAATTTTGGTATCAGAGCCAGGTTCAACAGCTCGACTGTGGGCCCGAGGCCCAAAAATGTTTTAAAATGGATTGTGAAAAGGTTTTATGGGAAAAGTATAGTGGTGAAAGCATGGCACCGAGTCTCTGGCACCGATCCGCCCAGGTAAGTACCCCAAATTATTTCTTATTGATGATATGATTATGATGATATTGGCATGACTAAATAGTAGTAGGAACTACTCTAGTGACTCGAACCATAGGATGATGTGAACTCGCGAAACAATCCCTTATTAAACTTTTCATAAAACTGTGCCTTAATAAACAGTGGAATAAAAGTCTAACGCATAAAACTTTTAATCAGCTCACATGGACGTGGGCGTAACACTCGTGGACGAGGTAGGGGTAGGATGATGGTCTCGGAATCGGTAGGGTCCGGACATGGGTTAGAAAATGAAGTACCACCGCCTCCAGCTGTGGGCGCGGAATTTCAAGATCAGACGGGTGGTGATGACGCAGTGTCATAGGCAATGCTGCCGGTTCTGGAGAGAGTCGCGAGTGTAGGCGTTGGAGCAAGAGCTCAGAAATCTGTGTCCGAGCGACTCAGGGCTAATGGTGCAGAGGTTTTCAGAGGTGTATCCAGTGTGGCACCTAGTACGGTAGAATATTGGTTGGAGGCAACGAAACACATCATGGATGACCTAGACTTCTCGGCTAAGGAGAAGCTGAAGGGTATAGTATCTTTGCTTCAAGATGAGTCATATCAGTGGTGGCTCACGGTTAGGGACAGAGCGATGGCGGATGACATTACTTGGGAATTCTTTAGAGCAGCCTATCAGAGGATGTACATTGGGGCTAGCTACATTGATGCGCAGCGCAAGGCGTTCCTGAACCTGGTCCAGGGAAGTAAGACTATATCGGAATATGAGGCGGAATTTTTTCGGCTGAGTCGGTATGCACGGGGTATTGTGGGCACGGAGTATGAGCGCTGTGTCAGATTTAAGGATGGCCTGAGAGACGAGCTGCGAATGTTAATTGCCCCACAGCAGGAAAGAGAGTTTACGGTTTTAGTGGAAAAGGCCAAAGTTGCTGAGGAGGTGAAACAGTCCGTAAGGCGGAATCAGGATAAGGGTTGGAATAAGAGGAATTCTGGATCATCAGGGTCTGCCGGGAATCAGCAGAAAAGGGCTAGGTATGGTGGGCCGAATCAAGCTGCTAGGCCTGCTGCTGCTAACAATCAATGGCCGCCACGATGTGCTCGGTGTGGGAAATCTCACACGGGAGAATGTTGGACTGGAAACAGAGGATGTTTCGAGTGTGGATCGATGGGGCATCGAGTGAGGGATTGTCCACAGAGATCAGCTAGGCTGCAGTCTGGGGATCAGAATCGTACACAGATCAGGAGGGATGGTCAGCAGCCACAGAGGGGCCGTGGTTCAGCCAGGGGAGGTAATGGCTCTGGTAGAGGCCGTGGAGCACCGGGCAGAGGTGCAGGTGGTGCAGAGGCGAGACAGCCTGGATTGGTCTACGCAGTGAGGCGTCGAGAGGAGGGCGACGCACCGGACGTCATAATCGGTAACGTTCTTAATCTTTGGTCTACCTTATAATGCTTTGATTGATGTGGGTTCGACGCGACTCGTCGTATGTTGCCGATGAGCATAGCGGAAACAATGAACTTAGACTTTGAGATTACTTCTAGGGAGATGACAGTAATAAGCCCTCTAGGTCACTCTGTATAAGTAAATAAACTATATAGGGAGGTACCCCTAGAACTTCAAGGGGTCGTGTTTTTGGCTGACTTGATGGAACTACCGTTTGGGGAGTTCGATCTGATTCTCGGGATGGATTGGCTAGTAAAGTATCAAGCCAGTTTGGATTGCGCAGAAAAGCGCATGGTGTTGAAGACAGTGGAAGGCGAAGAGGTGGTGATGATAGGTAATAGGAGAGATTACCTATCCAATATGGTCTCTACGCTGAAGGCGGAGAAAATGGTTAGGAAAGGTTGTGAGGCATTTATGGTGCATGTCTGTGCTTTGGAAGCGAAGGATGCAGCTGTGGAGAATGTCTGAACTGTGGGGGAGTTTGCTGATGTATTCCCAGAGGAACTTCTGAGTTTGCCCCCTGACCGCGAGGTTGAGTTCGGTATAGACTTGTTACCCGGAACCGCGCCAGTGTCTATTGCCCCGTATAGGATGGCGCCGAAAGAATTTGTAGAACTAAAGGCTCCGATTCAGGAGTTGCTGGACAGAGGTTTCATCCGGCCGAGTGTATCACCTTGGGGAGCACCTGTGCTTTTTGTTAAGAAGAAAGACGGTACTATACGGATGTGTATAGACTACCGCCAGCTGAATAAGTTGACGATCAAAAACAAGTATCCGTTGCCCAGGATAGACGACTTGTTTGACCAGCTTAAGGGTGCATCGGTATTCTCTAAGATAGATCTTAGGTCGGGGTATCATCAACTCAAGGTGAAGGAGGCTGATATCCATAAAACGACATTTCGTACTCGGTATGGGCATTACGAGTTTCGGTGATGCCATTAGGGTTGACCAATGTGCCTGGCAAAGATTCATGGACATGATGAATCGGGTGTTTCATTTGTATTTGGATCGGGTTCGTCGTAGTGTTTATAGACGACAATTTGGTGTACTCGAAATCTGAGGAGGAGCATGATGCGCATCTACGGGTGGTTCTACAGATTCTGAGGGAGAAGTAACTATTCGCTAAGTTTAGTAAGTGCGAGTTCTGGCTTAAGGAGGTAACTTTCTTGGGTCATGTGGTATCAGCTGAGGGGATTAGGGTGGATCCTCGAAAGATCGAAGCAGTGTTGGATTGGAAACCACCTAAGTCGGTTGCAGAGATTCGAAGTTTTTTGGGTTTGGCAGGATACTACAGGAGGTTTGTGGAAGGTTTCTCTTTGATTGCGAAAGTGCACGACTAAGTTTTTTTGAAAAAGGGTTCCGCTTTGTGTGGTCTAAAAATAGCAGGAAAGTTTCGACAAGTTAAAGAAGATTCTGACTGAAGCTCCGGTGTTGATTCAGCCTAAGGCAGGGAAGGAAATCATGGTCTATTGTGATGCATCACATACTGGCTTAGGGTGTGTGCTGATGCAAGATGAGAAAGTGGTAGCGTATGCATCTCGACAATTAAGGCCTCATGAGGGTAACTACCTGACACATGACTTGGAGTTGGCTGCAGTGGTTTTCGCCTTGAAGATTTGGAGGCATTACTTGTATGGGGAAAATTCGATAGTCTACACGGATCACAAGAGTCTGAAGTACCTCTTGACTCGTAAAGATTTAAATTTGAGGCGGCAAGGTGGATCGAGTTGTTGAAGGACTACGACTGCTCGATTGAGTACCATCCGGGTAAGGCTAACGTAGTAGCTGATGCGTTGAGCCGTAAGGTGGTAGCAGATTTGAGGTCGATGTTTGCTCACCTTAGTCTGTATGACGATGGGAGTCTTTTGGCAGAATTGCAAGTAAGGCCGACTTGGATTGATCAGGTTAAGGAGAAACAGCTGACAGATGAGGTTTTGAGTGCTCGGAGGTCGCAAGTGCAGAATGGTGAATCAGAGGGTTACTGATTTAGGCAAAGTGAGGAGTACTTGTGTTTTCAAGGAAAGTATGTATGCCAAAGGATGTTGAATTGAGACAGCGGATTCTTCAGGAAGCTCATAGCAGCCCATACGCTATGCATCCTGGAGGCAGTAAGATGTATCGTGATTTGAGGAAATAGTTTTGGTGGCCAGGTCTTAAGCGAGAAGTAACGGAGTTTGTGGGCAAGTGTCTGACATGCCAGCAAGTTAAATCTGAGCATCAGTTACCGTCAGGACTATTGCAGCTGGTAAAGATCCCACAGTGGAAGTGGGAAAGGATTACGATGGATTTCGTCAGTGGGTTACCCCTTACGCCTAGCAAGAAAGACTCAGTTTGGGTAATTGTGGATCGTCTAACTAAATCGGCTCATTTCATACCAGTCCGAGTTGACTTTTCACTCCAGAAGTTAGCCAAGTTGTATGTGGCAGAGATAGTAAGGTTGCATGGAGTGCCAGTGTCAATTATTTCGGATAGGGATCCCAGGTTCACGTCGAGGTTCTGGAAAGCTTTGCATCAGGCGTTGGGTACGAGGTTGGATTTTAGCACGACTTTTCACCCGCAGTCTGATGGACAGTCTGAGAGGGTAATCCAAATTCTAGAAGACATGTTAAGGGGCTGTGTTTTAGATTTCAGCGGTAGTTGGTAGGAGTATCTACCATTGGCAGAGTTCTCTTATAACAACAGTTATCAAGCGAGTATTTAGATGGCACCATATGAGGCACTGTATGGACGGAAATGTCGTACTCCGACGTGTTGGACAGAATTGGGTGAACGGCAAATGTTGGGTTCGGAGTTGGTGGCAGAAACTGAGGATAAGGTTCAGGTGATTCGGGCTCATCTAAAGGAAGCGTCGGACAGGCAGAAGTCTTACGCCGATCTTAAGTGCAGGGATATAGAGTATGCAGTAGGTGACAAGGTCTTTCTGAAGGTATCGCCATGGAAGAAAGTGTTGAGATTTGGGCGAAAAGGCAAGCTAAGTCCTAGGTTTATTGGGCCATATACGGTGTTGAAGCGAGTGGGACCAGGAGCTTATCACCGAGTTACCCGCAGAGTTAAGTCAGATTCACGACGTGTTTCATGTTTCCATGCTTAAGCACTATCGATCAGATCCGTCGTATGTTGTGCCAGTTGCGGAGATAGAGGTGAGCTCGGACTTGTCTTTCAAGGAGGAGCCGGTACGGATTTTGGATCGGGATGTCAAGGTTTTGCGTAGGAAGTCAGTTCCCTTGGTGAATGTATTATGGCGGAACCATGGTACGGAGGAGGCCACGTGGGAACCAGAAGATGTGATGCGGCAGCAATACCCTTAACTCTTCTGACCAGGTAATTTCGAGGCCGAAATTATTTTTTTAGGGGGGTAAAACTGTAACATCCTTAAATCGGGGTCTCTGCATCTTGCATGTGTCTGCATGTGATGATATGCCTACTATGCTAGTTTAGCATGTTTTGGGGGTCTAGGCATGACCTCGGGTTAGGCCTGGGTCATGGCTAAAAATTTTGTTTTAGTGCTTAGGAAGAGGAAGCTAGGAGAGTTAGGGGTTAAAAGAAATTAGTGGAAGGTTGTGACACAAAGAACAAGTGAGCAAGTGGCAAAGGAGGCGCCACTAAGGTGCCAGGAGGGTGACGCCACATGCAGGGAAGGAGTGCTTGGGTTCGAGCTGCAGAAATCCCTTTTCTGCTTATTTTTTTTTTCACGCCAGAAGCAGGGAAGAGGTGTGCTCAGGTGGGACTCTCTTGAATGGATGAGGATTGAGTCAACAGGTTTGAAATGGATGGAGAGGAGAAAAATGTGGAGTTTGACTCATTCAAACCGATTTGAATGAGTGGATGGGAGAGTCTTGAGGTGTTGGCCGAATTATGGACTTTGGGGGAGGAGGTGTAATCAGTTTTGGAAGCTAGGGGGTGCCGAATCTCAATATCCAAGTAAGGGTGCATGTTCGGCTAGCTTTGGAAGTCTTTCTCTTTTTCGTTTAGTGTCAAAGCCGAAACCTCAATTGCTTTTTCTTTCTTTCGGCAACTTTGGTACTTGGCCGAACCAAACCTTGTTCCTTTTGAAGAGCCGAAACTTGATAGCCATTCTCTCCTCTTCTTTTCATGTGCATTCATTGTTGACCGAAACTTCCTCTTTGCCGAATCCACCTTTGTTCACTTCTCTTCTTCCTATTTTGTTCAAAGCCGAAACCAACACCCATTCTTCAGTCGATATATTTCTTCCCTCTTTCAAATCTCCTTGTGCCGAAACTTCTTCCATTCTCCTTTGCCGAATCCCTTCAATACCATTCCATTTTTCTTCTTTATCTCTTTTATCTTCAAAAAGCCGAAAGTCTTGTTGTTCTCTTTCGTTTCCATCAAGTACTTTGGTTGAATACTTTGCTCATAAGCCCTTCTCTTCTTGCGTTTTCTCTTCATCATATTAAGTGCCGAATCTATCTCTAGTTCTTTCTTTGAGTTATAGCCGAATCTTCTGGTAAGTGACTTCTTCTTCTCTTCTTGATCGATTTGGGTAATGCCGAAACCCCACTTCTCTTCTATCTTCCCTTTTGTTATAGATCTATATATATTAAACTCTATTCCTGTTCTATATTGGTAGCCGAAACCCCTAACATCAATAGGGTGTGCCGATCTTTGGTGGTTGGTGGCCGAATCAGTCATTAAGGTAAGGGGGCGACAATCCCTTTTAGTTTCGGGTTTCATGCTAAGGCCGAATGGTACTTGGATTGCTAATGATGTGTTTAAGTCGATTGTAGGGAGGAGTACAACCTGATGCGGCAGATCTTCGGGATTTTGGTGCCGATCTAGGTAAGGGCTCTAGCGTTTGGATCTGTTTCTTATTCTTTCAAAAGCCAAAGGCTAATCATGTTTGTATGCTAGTGCTTGGCCGATTGCAAGGGAGGTTCATCACATAGTTTCGGGATTTGGTTGGAAACCAAATCGGTATTAAGGTAAGGTGCTACCTTCATGCGACATATCTTCGGGATTTTGTGATTAAGCCGAATGGCTATAAAATTAAAAGTATGTGTTGGCCGATTGTAGGAAAGGTGAAGGCAACGTTTCGAGGTCTCGCTAGTTTCGCATAGTTTCGGGATTTCGCTTAGATCTACAAATAGTCAGGTGTGTAACGCTTACACACTTCGTTAGTATGATATGTTTATTATGTTACTGTTGATAGCCATTGAAACCGGTAGTTATGCCTTGTGGGCATGAGCGTGGACTCCGGGTAAGTCCCCTGATTATGGATCCCGATTTATGCTATCATGTCATTGTTTAATGCTATGCCATGTGTTATTTGCATCATCATACGTTATTATGGCACGATTGATATGGACATGATGGTGGGATTGTTGAGAGGAGGGGGAAGAATTATTTGGACTGTCACCAGTGGTTTTGACCACACGACGGGTTGGCCCCGTCTTGATACTATTATTTGTGACTAAGTCCCAGTAGTTTTGACCACCAGTGGTTTTGACCACATATATGATATTGTGACTACGGTCACCAGTGGTTTTGACCACATATGGATATTGTGACTCGTCCCAGTGGTTTGGTACCACAGTGGGTTGGCCCCACATGTTGATTACGGGATTGTCATCAGTGGTTTTGACCACACGATGGGTTGGCCCCATCACTTGATTTGTGACTACGGTCACCAGTGGTTTTGACCACACATATATATATTTGTGACTCCGGTCACCAGTGGTTTTGAACACCAGTGGTTTTGACCACACGGGGTAGATAAAGGAGATCGGATGGTTAGGTTATGGGGTTGCATGATTTGCATGTTTTACTGATGATTTGCGTAAGTGTTTGCACTATCGGGTTGGGGATTTATACACTGAGTCTCAGTGACTCACCCCTTCCCTTATATTTTTCAGATGAGGCATAGATCGCGGATATGGAGCCGGGGAGGACTCGAGGTGGCCATGCATCTAATTCGGGTTTAACTTTAAATTACTACTTCGGGTTATATTTTACTTAAATTTGGTTTTGGTTTTTTTTTGTAATAAGGACGCTAAGTATTATTTTGGGTTTTATTTCTGGATTTTATTTTACCTATCTTATGCTTGTGATTAACAATTTGATATTGCTTAAGTAACCGGATAAATAGCAACGTTTTCAAAAACTATACTCTATTTCGGGATTTTCAAACGTTACCATCGGGTAACATTATTCATAAGGTAATAACAAAGGTAATATAGATGATTTTCAAACCTAAATTTTCAAACAACTCCAAACACAAATGGTTCTTAACTCGACTATTCTTAACTCACTTGGTTTTTAATAAGTATCGAAAGGTTTTCCAAAACTTATTTTTTCGAATTTTAAAACAACACTAAAACGATTTCAACATCACTTTATACGGGGTTTTCTAAACCTTAAAACGATAATAGCGTTTTCAATAGAAACAAATCGGGAAACTTGTTTTCTTCAAAATGTTTTCACCCCGTGACATGCCAGATTCGGTCGTGGTGGGTTGACCGGGTTTGGGGTGTTACATCAACGACATCTCATCAAACACTCGATTAGCATTCTCGAGCCAAAACTCAGCTCGCTCGACATCATCATCAGTTGTGGCCCTAAAATATTTGGCCTCATACATTCGAGTCTTATCTACAGGAGGTTTATTCAATCGAATCAGATCTGTCACTTGTGGCACAACAAGTACTGGTGGGGGTGGAGGTTGTGGAGCAGCCAGATTCGTTCGAACGAACTCCAAAAACCACTCACTCATCATTCGGAAGAAGGCTTGTTTAGCCTCTCCTCCCTCACTACTATCATTCGGCCTAGATGTGGCCGACGCTGTCCCTTGAGCGGGAGCAGGCGCATTACTCTCAACATCGTCAGCAACTGCTCGATCGGGATCTATTACTATATAAAAACACATTTTTAACTGTCAGGTTTCATCACGCTATCGCAATTATTTATATGGCATGTATAGCTAGACTCACACGTGCTACGTTAGTCAGAGAATCGATTAAACCGTAGCTCTGATACCAATAAAATGTAACACCCCTAACCCAAGACCATCACCGAAATAGGGTTAAGAGGCATTACCGGACAATCGAAACATTTCATATCCATTTCACAACACAAAGTGAATTATCATTCAATCATATTCAAATATAATAATATAGTCCCTTAATGAGGTCTACGAGACCTTAAACACATGTTAGAAATGGGTCGGGACTAAACCAGACACTTACAAAAATTTTTGAAAATCAAACATTTTTCAAAGTTACAGAGGCCACACGCTCGTGTGGGTAGGCCATGTGCCTCACACGGCCTCGGACACGCCCGTGCGTCCAAGCCGTGTCAAAATAGGGCATACATACTGACTTGCACCACACGGCCAGTCACACGACCGTGTGTACAGCCCGTGGTCGCTACTGACTTGTTTCACTTGGCAAACTTAAACAACACGGTCGAGCCACACGCCCGTGTGCTCAACCGTGTGGGCAATTATAGGCCATTTTCAAAGCCAAACTTGCCACCCACACTTAGGTACACCTACAAGCTTCAAAGCATTACCAATTCATGACTCAAATGCAACCAAAACATACCATTTCAAGCCCCATTAATCATCAACAATACCATCTATAGCCATGCTCAAACTCATCTCAAATAAGTCCAACTAAAATACAATTTCACAACCTAAATCATGTTAACAAAACATCATTTAATCAAGCCACAAATTCACACATAAAACACCATTTCCTTCAACTATCTCAAGCATGAAAAATACCATTTCCAACCTCACTATTTCATATCTCATTCATCATATTCATAGCCTACATATATGCATCAACATCATTCAAATTTCAAGCCATATCACATGGCATAGACCAACATCTCAAAATATTTACTATATCAACTAGCCTATACATGCCATATACCAAATATGTACATCTTGCAAAAGTACCCAAAATAGATAGTCGATAGTGTGATAGAGATGTTGACGATCCCCGGATCCGAGCTAGCTTTTTATCGACATCAGAAAACAGAGAAACAAATCACACAGTAAGCTTAAGAGCTTAGTAAGTTCGTAATATAATACATACTTCTCAATAATGCAACATCAATACATAAATAAACCATTACATAGATAGATACACAATTAAGCACATTATCATCCTCAACCATATGCTCAAATATCCATTCATTCAAATTTTACAACTAACATCAACCACATAGGTTCAAACATACCTTTTCCAACACTCAGTAAACAAACGTTCTTGCTTTTCGATGCTCGATACCATACCTCATTCACTGCTTGATATCTTTTCAACTCAATCGCACACTTAGTGCTCAAATCATAGCTGAAGCTTAATTAACATCGCACACTTAGTGCCTTGATACAAAACCAAACTTAATTCAGTATCACACACACAGCGCCAGATCAATAAGCTGAAACTTCTATCATTTCGCACACACAGTGCTAATCATCTTTGTCTCATTTCTAAATTCGCACACTTAGTGCCTCATTACTCGATTTCATATATAATACATTTATATTCATTAACTATGCATTACACCAATTCTCATCACATACATATAAATTTAACAACTGGTATTATATCCAAACTTACCTCGGACGTCAAAATACCGAAACGGTCAATTAATCGAGCACTTTATCTTTGCCTCAATCTCGATCCGGACCTCTCCTTTCTTGGTCTATACACATTTAAATTTAACTCATTCAATCACCAATTCATTCAATTTAGTCCAAACACACATAATTAGGGCATTTTTACAAAATAGCCCTCACATTTTCACATTTTGACACTTTAGTCCTTATTTCATAAAATCATCAAATACACACAATTTCATATCACATATGATTAACTGAATTATTCCCATGCTAATAACAGCCCACACATTTCATTTATTTCACACTTTAGTCCTCCAATTTACACTTTTCTCAATTTGGCCCAATTTACTCAAATTCACCAAAAAATTAAAGACAAAACATGTTCATCCTTCACATATCTTCCATATTTCATCATCAACTATCACAAAACTCAAGCATTCATCAATGGCATATCTCAAAATCACCATTAATTTCTAAAATTTAAGCATGGGCTTGCTAGAGCACAAAGCAACGATCACAAAAACGTAGAAATCATTAAAAACCGATCAAAAACATATACCCGATTGAGCTATGAATGTGTCAAAAGTTCAAGCCCTATTTTTGCTATCTTCTTTGCTTCATTCGGCCATGAAAGATGATATATGATAATATTTTTGTTTTCTTTTAATTATATTAACATTAATGCACCATTTACTAATTTGCCCTTAATGAATATTAATAATAACACCAAAACCATGCTATCATCTTCCACTAACTTATAAAGTGGGCTATTTGCATCATAAAACCTCCAAATTATAAAGACAACAACAATTAGGCACTTAAACAATTAGCACACAACTTTTACACTTTATGCGATTAAGTCTTTTTCGTAAATTAAACACACAATCGATAAAATCTTCACATGAAACTTTCACACAGGCTAAATAATATATAATAAACACAGAAATTAATATTAAAATATTTTTCTGGCCTTGGATTTGTGGTCCCAAAACCACTGTTTCGGCTAGAGTGTAAACCGGGCTGTTACATACAGTGTCACTGCTAAGGGATGAGGCACATTATTAGTGGTAGTTTGTAGTGAGGAGTACTCAAGCATATCGTGTGACTTGGTATTATTTTTAGGAGGCCTTCTAGAAGAAATATGTTGGTACGAGGTATGTTAAGGCTCGTAACTGGATTTTATTGAGTTGAAACAAAGTGATAAGACTATGGCTGAGTATGAGGTCGAGTTTCTAAGATTGAGCCATTATGCTCTGGGTATGGTGGCTATTGAGCAGGATAAGAGGCTGTGGTTTTAGGATGGACTGAGGTATGATCTTAAGGTTTAGGTTGCATCCCATCAGGAGAGAGGGCTTGAGACCTTGGTTGAGAAGACTAAGGTTGTGGAGGAGGTTAAATGTGTAGCGAAAGAGAAACTTGATAAGGACATGGTTCAGAGTAAGAGGGATTCAGGTCTTACTAGTTCATTCTCATGACCTTTAAAGTGAGCCAGAGAGGGTATATCATAACAGAGTGTAGTAGGGGTAGTGCTGGAGGTTCATCTGGATCGGGGATGATTTCGACTTATGGGTATTGTGATAGACGACATCTAGGAGAGTGTTAGATGAAGTCTGGGGCATGTCTGATATGTGGGTCTACTGAGCATTGCGTGAAGGATTGACCATGTCCTATTGGTCAGATACAAGCTACAACTCAGACTTAGGGTTTTGGGCGGTTACCTCATTGAGGTCCTGGTCAGGCTAGGAATGTAACAGCCCGTTTTTTGTCAAATCAGAACAGTGGTTTCGGGACCACAAATCTAAAATCAAAATATTTATTTTATTATTAAATTATGGTCTACAGCATGATGATATGTTTTTTTGAAAAATTCATTGAGAAATTTTATTGTTTGATTAGTCAATTTGATAAAAAGGACTAAATCGCGTAAAGCGTAAAACTTGTGTTCTAATAGTTAAATGTATCTAATAGCTATGAAATTAAATAGTGGAGGTCCTTATGTTGTAATTATACCCTTATTAAGGTTAGTGGACATTATTGTACACGGTTTATATGAAATTTTAATGTTTTAATAAAGGTTCAATTGGTAAATTATAAAATAACTTAAGTTAAAATAATAAAAACATGATATCATCATCTTCATTAAGCTCCCACCACCAAAATTTAGGGTTTGAAACACCATTAAAAAGTATGGAACATTCGGCCTAGTCACCTTGAGCATGTAAGTCAATTTTTGTTCAATTTTTAATGATTTCTATGTTTTTGAGATCGCTGCAACTAGGTCTAGCTAGCCCAAGGACTATTTTGCAAAATTGTTAAAGATTTTAAATGTTTCCATTGATGAATACATGAGTATTTTGATGTTTAATGATAGATTATGAATGTTTGATGATAGTTATACAAGTTTTGTTAAGTGATTTTTAGTGAAAATACAAATTAGGGATTAAATTGTGATATGTGGAAACTTTGTGGTTAAAATGTGAAATAAATGGAAAATATGGGATGCTAAGGACCTAATTGTGATTCGATTAGCATGGGTTGTGGTTGAATTGCATGAATTTGTTTTTTTATGAAATAAGGACTAAAGTGTAAAAATGTGAAACATATGGGAAAAATGTTTAAAAGTGCCTTAATGTGAATTTTTGGAATAAATTGAATAGAGAGAGGATTAAATAAGTTAGTTTTTATTACATATAGATCAAGAAAAGTGAAACTCAGATCTAGATCGAGGGAAAAACAAAGTTCTCAACTAATCGACCAGTTTAGCCGTTTTTACATCCAAGGTAAGTTCGTATGTAATAAATTTCGTTATAAATGTATTTTAAATGCTTTGATATTGCATAAACTATGAATTTGAAACTACGAACATGTTCGACAATGATTCGACGACGATTCGGCATTGGAAAATCCTGGTTGAACCTTAGGAATAGATTAGGATACGAATGACATGTCATTAGGGCTTATTATGATTATGTGATTCGGGTGCTGGTCCTGTACGTCCTACCGGTGGCTGAGTATACCGGCATGTGTTGCGATTACTTGATAGCTTGTGTGAGCAGCACCGTGTAGCTACGTATTGACCCACAGCTTGTGTGAGCAGGCCCGTTGATAGCTCGAGAGTGAGCAAATGTGTGATATGAGATTGAGATAGCATTGGCTATGTATGTGGCACTTTGGTGCGAGTTTCCTGAGTACCCTATAGTATTCTGAATGGTTCAATGGGTAAATGAAAAACGTGGTTGAGTATGGGATTGATACGAGATAGTACATGTATGTACATGAACCGTATAAGCTTTAAATCAAAGTGATTTGTGAAGATCACATATAACCTTACGTTTGAATAAGTGAAAGGTTTGTTAGTTAATATAAGTACATGATGATATATTCAATTTGTTGAATTGTGTATTTATGATTATATTGAGTTTATTGCATACGAACTTACTAAGCTATAAAGCTTACTTTGTTTATTTTACTGTGTTTCATAGTGACTTCAAAGCTAGCTCGGATTCGGGGATTGTCGGAGACTACGTCACACTATCCAACTATCATTTTGGTACTTTTGAGTTTATGTTTTGGTTATATGGCATGTATAGAATTATGGTCATTTTGATATGTATTTTGGTAGTGAGTTTTGCCATTTGAGCTAGCTTGTGAATGTCTATGTTTTGGTTTGTATATATAGCCATGTGAGTTGGCTTATATTGGTGAATTTGATAATGTATATAAGTGTGCAAGTGGCCTTTATTTTGAGTTTGGTAATTTCCCTATAAATGCTAGTTGTGATGGGTTGTTTTTGAATTAATATTAGAGTATGAAGTAGTCCATGTTTGAAGAATGATATGTTTGTGATAGTAGGTAAAATAATGCATGTTTGAATGTGTCCATATTGATGATTTGAGATTGTAAGTATTGGTATGAAATTGATCTGCATATTGTGGTTTATGTGTGCCTTGTTGTTGTTAGTAATAAAATGGTATGATTTATGTTTGGATGAGTTTAGAAGAATGCCTATTGATGCTATGTTTTGGTACCTTTGAGTTTGATGTAGGTGTGCACAAGTTTGGGTGGCAATTTGGCTTGGTAAATAGCCTATTTTTGTCCACACGGGCAGAGACACGGGCGTGTGCCTCAACCGTGTGTGATACACGGTCATAAACAAAGCCGTGTGTCCCCTGGTGTTGAAATAGAAACCAAGTCAGTATGCTTCACACGGCCTCACACATGGGCGTGTGACTTGGCTGTGTGGTATAAGTCAGTATACCCTACAGGTTTGACATAGCCTAGCACGTGGCCTGGCACACGGCCATGTATGGCCATTTGTATGGCAGATGAGCTAACCACACGAGCGTGTGTGTTGGCCGTGTGACCCAAGTCAGAGAGTTACACAGGGTCGGACACGGGCTAGCACACGGCCATGTGTTCCCATTTCGAATGTCCACACAGCCTGTGACACGGGCGTGTCTTTGGCCATGTGAGACACACGGCCGGACCACACGGGCGTGTGTCCCCTATTTTTTAGAAAATTTTCTCAGTGTTCTAAGAGTTTCCAAAGTTATCTGTTTAGTCCTGAACTAGTCCCAACGCATGTTTAAGGCATTGTATGCTCGTATTAGGGACAAAATGATTGGTTGTGAATGAATTGTATTTGAAATGATTAATTTGTATGAGAAATGTATGTTTTAATGTGTGATAAGTTAGGTAATGCTCCGTAACCCTATTTCAGCATTGAATACGGGTGAGGGGTGTTACATTTATTGGTATTAGAGCTGCGGTTTAGTCGATTCTAGGACTAACGTAGAGTATGTGAGAGTCTAGCTATACATGCCATATTTAACCTATGATAGTGAGATGACTCTTGACAATTTAAACTTTATTTTCGTATAGCAAATGGATCCCAATCGAGCTGTAGCTGATGATGTTGAGAGTAATGTGCCAACTCCCGCTCAAGGGACAACGTCGTCTAAATCTAGAAACATGTCGAGTAGTCGCGGAGGAAAGGCTAAAGAAGCCTTTTTCCAAATGATGAAAGAGTGGTTCATGGAATTTGTTTGAACAAATCCGACTGCTCAACAACCTCAACAGTCACCTAATCCCCAATCGATTCCCATAGCTCCTCAAGGTGTGGAACTTCTACGACTAAATAAGCCACCAGTTGATAAGATTCAGAAGTACGGGGCCGAAGAGTTCAGAGCTACTGTCGATGATGATCCCGAGGGAGCTAAATTTTAGCTTGAAAACACTATTTAGGTATTCGATGAACAGTCGCGCACGCCAGATAAGTGTTTAAAATATGTTATTTCATTATTGAGGGACACTGCGTATCAATGGTGGAATACTCTAGTATCAGTGGTACCGAGAGAAAGAGTTACCTGGGAATTCTTTCAAACTGAGTTACGGAAGAAATATATAAGTCAGCGGTTTCTTGATCAAAAGCATAAAGAATTTCTAGAATTGAAACAGGGCCGTATGACAGTGACTGAGTATGAAAGAGAATTTGTAAGATTAAGTAAGTATGCTCGGGAGTATGTTTCTACTAAAGAAATCATGTGCAAATGGTTCGTTGATGGGTTGAACGAGGATATTAAACTTCTAGTAGGAATTCTAGAGTTGAAAGAATTTGTTATCTTGGTTGATAGAGCTTGCAAAGCCGATGAGCTTAGCAAAGAAAAGAGTAAAGCTCAAGTAACATCAGTATCGAGTGTTGGCAGTGTGAGAAATTATAGACTTGAATGTCAACGATGTGGAAGACGACATCCTGGTGAATGTAGAATGAATAATCGGGCTTGTTTCAAATGTGGATTGCAAGAACATTTCATACGTGATTGCCCTGAATTAGATGAGAAAGACAAATTCCAGAATGTAAGATCGAGTAACACAACCACTGGAGGAAGGCCACCGAGAAATGCGAGAAATGTGACCAGTAGTAGAGGCGTGACAAAATATTCGGCTATGAGATCCGAGGCCAGAGCACTTGTTAGAGCTTACGCTATTCGCGCTCGTGAAGATGCGTCGTCACCAAATATTATCACCGGTACATTTTCTCTCTATGACACTAATGTGATTGCTTTGATTGATCTTGGACCGACTCATTCGTATATATGTATGAATTTGGTGTCTAATAAGAGTTTGCCTGTTGAGTCTACTGAATTTGTGATTAAAGTATCGAACCCCTTAGGCAAGTATGTTCTAGTTGATAAAGTTTGCAAGAATTGTCCTTTGATGACTCGGGGTTATTGTTTTCCAGCTGATTTGATGTTACTACCTTTTGATGAATTCGATGTAATTCTGGGTATGGATTGGTTGACGTTGCATGATAGTGTTGTGAATTATAGATGAAAGACTATTGAATTGAAATGTCAGAACAATGAAATTCTTCGAATTGAATCTGATGAGTCGAGTGAATTGCCGGTTGTAATTTCGTCTATGTCAGTTGTAATAGCTCAATTTAGGGTCTAGTCAGAATAGTGGTTGCGAGACCATAAATCCAAATTAGAAATATATGTTTTATAATTTTTATGAGGTCTATGGCATGTTTGCATGGTTGTGTGAAAATTTCATGAAGAAATTTTAAGATTTAGTGATCAATTTATCTTTTAGGGCTAAATTGTAAAAATTGAAAATATGAGATTCTAGAAGTTTTTAGTATGAGATAGCATTAGAAAAATTATTAGAGGTCCTTATTTAGTAATTAGACCATTATATCTCATGATGGACAGAAATGGACATGGAAGGGAAAAATCTCAAGGAAAGGCCTTAAGGGCATTTTGGTCATTTAGTTAATAAATTAATAAAAAGGGGAAAAGAAGTCAAAATTTTTGTCCATCTTCTTCCCTAAGTGCCAAAAATTGAAGAGAAGACATAGCTAGGGTTTTGTTCATTTTCAAGCTCAAAGTAAGGTGCATTCTAGCCCCGTTTTTAATGTTCTTTACATTTTTGATATCCTCGTAGCTCGATTTATCTATTTCTAGCTATATTTTAAGCTAGAGTTCATGTTAAAAAACTTACCCATGTATGACATGCATGTATTTTGATGTTTAATGGAGGAATATAGAAGCTTGATGTGTGATGAACATCTTTCTCTAAGTGATTTTTCATGGAAACACCTAAAAAGGACCTATTTGTATAAGTGATAAAATGTGTAGTAAAAATCGATTTTGAAGGAAAATGTGAGCTATTATAAGCTTAAGATAGATTCGGCTAGACTTGGGTAACCAAGAAAATGAGTACGTTTCATCATACGAGCCTAGGGACCATTTTGCAAATATGTGAAAGTTTAGGGAAAAAGTATAATTTTTGCCAAAGTGTGATTCATGGGCTGTTTTAGTTAATGTGATAATTAAATAAGTGAAATTTGTCATTATAGATCAAGAAACACGAAGTCCAGACCTAAACCGAGGAAAGAACAACGTGGTGGACTAAATTGA
Organism: Gossypium sturtianum; assembly: GCA_025698515.1. NCBI lineage: Eukaryota > Viridiplantae > Streptophyta > Magnoliopsida > Malvales > Malvaceae > Gossypium > Gossypium sturtianum. The sequence goes on along the minus strand of CM046946.1, from coordinate 58,135,258 downwards.
ACAACGTGGTGGACTAAATTCTGTATTTAAATGCTTGATATTACATGAAATTTATATTATTTTTATGAAATTGGTTAATGTGGTCTCGATGAATAAAATGATAAAGATTTACTATATCAAAGTCCCGGTTGAACCTTAGGAATAGAAAGGATACCCTTGTCACGACATTAAATTAATAAGGTCCCGTATAAGACCGTATCTGGGATATGGCCTCGACACCGAATTGAGATCCCGTGTAAGACCATATCTAGGATATGGCATCGACATCGAATAGTGATTTCGTGTAAGACCACGTCTGGGACCTGGCTTCGATATGAAATCGTGTAAGACCATGTCTGGGACATGGCATCGACATGCGATCTCATGTAAGACCATATCTGGAATATGGCGTCGACATTGATATGAGATCCCGTATAAGACCATATCTGGGATATTTCATTGGCATCGACGTGTGATCCCATGTAAGACCATATCTGAGATATGGCATTGGCATCTTACTACGTGTATGACAATTTTTGAATATTCTTCGATATTCCAAGTGGTTCAACGGGGTAAAGAATTAAGGTTTATGTTAAAGATGGAAAAAAGGCTAAAGTTGTGTGATGGAGTGATACAGGTACTTATGCGAAACTCACGAGAAATGAGTCTGGTATGTGATATGTGGTTGGTAAGAGTGATCATGAGTAAGCCATGTCAATGTTGCTTGAAAATTTTGTGTTAATTCATGACGTATATGTGGATGTTATTACAAGATTTTATGTTGTTATCTATTACATGCAAACTTACTAAGCTTATTGGTTACTCCCTCTCTTTTCCCTTTTCTTGTAGTTTCGCCAAGCTAGCTCGGGGATCGAAGGACGTCGGAGCTCGATTCACACTATCAAGCTATTCTTTTGGGTATAGTAAATTTGATTATTTTGGGTATGGCATGTATAGGAACTTGGTCATTTTGTGATATGTCATATTGGTTAGCCAATGTGTTGGCTTTTAATGTTACTTATTTCATTTTGTAAATGGCCATTGGAATTGGCCAATACTAGTTAAGTTATATCTATTCAATGATGATGAAATTCATGAAGTGAAAGCTTACGCAATTGAATGAGTAATGTGTGAAAATAAGGTGTGGATGTCTTGATTGTGGATATTAGAGGTGCCTTATTGCTATGCTATGTGTTACTAGAAATGGTATAAGTGTCGTTGTTTTTCAAGGTGGCAAATGGCTTGGTAAATAGCCTTATATTTGTCCATACAGGTAGACACACATCGTGTGTCTAAGCCGTGTGTGACACACGGTCAGCCCCGTGGACGTGTCGATAGGCCGTGTGTCCCCTGCATTCAAATTTAATAAAACAGAATGCCTAGTAGTAAACACATGGGCAGAGACACGGCCGTGTGTCTCAGCCGTGTGAAGGACACGGCCTCAGGACATGGGCGTGTGTCTAGGCCGTGTGAAGTCTGCACATTAATTGCAAGAATTAAATTCGCCATACGGCCTAGCACACGGGCGTGTGACTTGGCCGTGTGACCCTAAATGTCTGCTGACGTCATAAATAGAATGTCAAGGTTTTCACGCACGGGTTAAGACACGGGCGTGTCATGGCCGTGTGAGGGACACGGGCCCTAGACACGGGCGTGTGGTCCTATTTTGAGCAAAAAAAATTTAAGTGCTCGTAAGCTTTCGGTTTAGTCCCGAACCACTCTATATGTATGTTTCAGGTCTCGTAGGCCCATAATAGGGACATTATGAACACGAATAAAAAATTTTAAGTTTGAATGAAAATTTATGGCCCGATTTTGCATGATTAATTATGTTAAGTCTGATAATGCCTTGTATCCGGTTCCATCGTCGAATACGGGTAAGGGGTGTTACATCAGCTCAGAGATGTGTGAGAAAAGGTTGTGAAGCTTATCTTGCTTATGTTTTAGATACAAAAGTGTCAAAATCTAAAATTGAATCAGTGCCAATTGTTGTGAGTATCCGGATGTGTTTCAAGAAGAATTATCGGGTTATGACCGATCAGAGAAGTTGAATTGGCTATTGAGTTATTACTGGGAACATCACCGATATCGATATCTCCGTACAGAATGGCTCCGATAGAATTGAAAGAGTTGAAAACTCAGTTACAAGAGTTAACAAATAGAGGTTTTGCACAACCTAGTTTTTCACCTTGGGGTGCGCCAGTATTGTTCGTAAAGAAGAAAGACGGGTCAATGATAATGTGTATTGAGTATAGACAGCTCAACAAGGTTACAATAAAGAATAACTATCCGTTGCTGAGAATATATGATTTGTTTGATCAGTTAAAAGGGGCAACAATGTTTTCAAAGATTGATTTGAGATCTAGCTATTATCAGTTGCGAGTTAAAGATTCAGATGTGCTAAAAACTACGTTCAGGACGGTACGGACATTATGAATTTCTTGTTATGCCTTTCGGATTGACTAATGCTCCTGCAGTCTTTATGGATTTGATGAATCGGATATTTAGACCATATTTAGTCAGATTCGTTGTTGTGTTCATTGACGACATTATGATATATTCACGAGATGAGTCTGAGCACGTTGACCATTTGAGAATTGTGCTACAAACCTTGAGAGATAAGCAACTGTTTGCTAAATTCAGTAAATGCGAGTTTTGGCTCTGAGAGGTTGGATTTTTGGGGCACATTGTTTCAGCGGAAGGTATACGAGTTTATCTGAGTAAAATTTCCACAGTTGTTGACTGGAAACCACTGAGAAATGTATCTGAAGTTAGAAGTTTTCTAGGGTTAGCTGGTTATTATCGACGTTTTGTTAAGGGATTCTTGATGATTGCTACACCAATGACTAGATTACTACAGAAAGATGTGAAGTTCGAGTGTCAGAGAAATGTCAACAGAATTTTGATCAGTTGAAAATGTTGTTAACTGAGGCACCAGTGTTGGTTCAACTTGAGTTGGGTAAAGAGTTTGTAATTTTCAGCGATGCGCCATTGAATGGTCTGAGTTGTGTTTTGATGCAAGAAGGTAAAGTGATAGCTTATGCCTCCAGACAGTTGAAACCGCATGAAAAAAATTATTCGACACACGATTTAGAGTTGGCCGCTATTGTTTTCGCATTGAAAATTTGACGACATCGTTTGTACGGTAAAAAGTGTCACATCTTTACCGATCACAAAAGCTTAAAGTATATAATGACTTAGAAAGACTTGAATTTGTGACAACAGAGATGGCTCGAGAAATTAAAAGATTACGAGATAGTAATTGATTATCATTCGGGGAAAGCAAATGTGGTCGTAGATTCTTTGAGTAGAAAATCACTATTTTCTTTGAGAGCAATGAATACAAGATTGAATTTGTCCAATGATGGCTCGATTCTAGCAGAGTTGAAAGCTAAACCGATTTTTCTTCAACAAATTTGTGAAGCTCAAAAGTATGATACCGAGTTACAAACCAAAATAAAGCAATGTGAGTCGATTAGTGATTCAGATTATCAGATCAGGTTCGATGATTGCTTAATGTGCTGAGGTAGAATTTGTGCACCAAAGAATTCCAAGCTCATACAGAAAATTTTGCACGAAGCACACAGTGGTTGTTTATCTGTTCACCCGAGGAGTACTAAAATGTACAATGATTTGAAACAATTGTATTGGTGGTCGGGTATGAAATGAGACATATCAGAGTTTGTATCGAAATGTTTAGTTTGTCAACAAGTCAAAGCTGAACATCAAGTGCCTTCGAGATTACTACAGCCAGTGATGATACCAGAGTGGAAATGGGATAGAGTTACGATGGATTTTGTATCGGGTTTGCCTCTATCTCCGAAAAAGAAAGTTGCTATCTAGGTTGTCGTAGATCGACTAACAAAGTCTGCACATTTTATTCTGGTACATACAGACTATTCACTTGACAAATTGGTTGAATTGTACATTTCAGAGATCGTTAGATTACATGGGGTGCCATTTTTGATTATTTCGGATAGAGATCCGAGGTTTACGTCGTGATTTTGGAAGAAATTGCAAGAAGCTTTAGGTATGAAGTTGAACTTTAGTACTGCATTTCATCCGCAAACTGACGGTCAATCTGAGAGAGTAATACAGATTCTCAAAGCTATGCTTCGTTGTTGTGTTTTAGAATTTGAAGGAAACTAGGAGAAATATTTTCCGTTGGTTGAATTTGTGTATAACAACAGCTTTCAATCGAGTATAAAGATGGCACTATATGAAGATTTGTATGGTCACAAATGCTGAACTCCATTGTACTGGACTAAGTTGAGTGAGAAAAAGATTCACGGGGTTGATTTAATCCGAGAGACTAAAGAAACAGTGAAAGTAATTTGCGACGATCAAAGCGACTTGAGATAGACAGAAATCATATGTGGATTTGAAACATAAAGACATTGAATTTCAGATCGGTGATAAAGTATTTCTAAAAGTATCTCCGCAGAAGAAAATCCTTATATTTGGTCACAAAGGCAAGCTAAGTCCGCGATTTATCGGGTCGTTTGAGATCATTGAAAGAATAGGGCCAGTGGCATATCGACTAGCTTTACTGTCAGAATTAGAGAAGATCCATAATGTGTTTCATGTGTCGATGTTACGTCGATATAGATCGGACATGACATATAACGAAGAACCGATAAGAATTCTAGCTCGAGAAATTAAAGAGTTGAGAATAAACGGCTTGTAACACCCCTAACCCGTATCCGTCGCCGGACTAAGGTTAAGAGGCATTACTGGACAATCGAAAAATTTTACAATCATTTCGTATCATAAAGTATATCTTTGTCACATCGTAGCGAGAATACAAGTAAATAGTCCCTTATTGAAGCCTACGAAACCTTAAACATGCATTAGAAATGGGTCGGGACTAAAGCGGGATCATACTGAATTTTTTACGAAAGTCAAACATTTTTCAAAGTTACTGAGGTCACACGAACGCGTGTGGGCGGGCCGTGTGCCTCACACGGCCTCGCACACGCCATGTGTCCGAAGTGTGCCAAAACAGGGCATACATATCGACTTGTCCACACGGCCGAGACACGCGCGCGTGTCTCACCCGTGGTCGACATCGACTTGCACCATACGCCGATCACACGCGCGTGTGTCCGTCCCCGTGGTCGAGCCTGACTTGTTTTGAAATATAACCACGAACGACACGGTCGAGCCACATGCCCGTGTGTTCAACCGTGTGAGCAAATATATGCCATTTGCAAGGCCAAAATGCCACCCACTCTTTGGGTTAACTCTACAAGCACACACAAGCATCATTTCATATACCAATGGCAACCAAAACATACCAAATTGTACATCATTTCTACCCATACATAAACATTACAAACACACCAACTTAGGTACCATTTATGAAGATTTGTATGGTCGCAAATGCTGAACTCCATTGTACTGGACTAAGTTGAGTGAGAAAAAGATTCACGGGGTTGATTTAATCCGAGAGAATAAAGAAACAGTGAAAGTAATTTGCGACAGTCTGAAAGCAGCTTCAGATAGACAGAAATCATATGTGGATTTGAAACATAAAGACATTGAATTTCAGATCGGTGATAAAGTATTTCTAAAAGTATCTCCGCAGAAGAAAATCCTTATATTTGGTCACAAAGGCAAGCTAAGTCCGCGATTTATCGGGTCGTTTGAGATCATTGAAAGAATAGGGCCAGTGGCATATCGACTAGCTTTACTGTCAGAATTAGAGAAGATCCATAATGTGTTTCATGTGTCGATGTTGCATCGATATAGATCGGACATGACATATAACGAAGAACCGATAAGAATTCTAGCTTGAGAAATTAAAGAGTTGAGAATAAACGGCTTGTAACACCCCTAACCCGTATCCGTCGCCGGACTAAGGTTAAGAGGCATTACTGGACAATCGAAAAATTTTTACAATCATTTTGTATCATAAAGTATATCACTGTCACATCGTAGCAGAATACAAGTAAATAGTCCCTTATTGAAGCCTACGAAACCTTAAACATGCATTAGAAATGGGTCGGGACTAAACTGGGATCATACGAAATTTTTCTGAAAGTCAAACATTTTTCAAAGTTACAGAGGTCACACGAACGTGTGGGCAGGCCGTGTGCCTCACACGGCCTCAGACACGCCCATGTGTCCGAGCTGTGCCAAAACAGGGCATACATACTGACTTGTCCACACGGCCTGAGACACGCCCGCGTGTCTCACCCGTGGTCGACACTGACTTGCACCATACGGCCAGTCACACGCCCGTGTGTCCAGCCCGTGGTCGAGCCTGACTTGTTTTGAAATATAACCACGAAGGACACGGTCGAGCCACATGCCCGTGTGTTCAACCGTGTGAGCAAATATATGCCATTTGCAAGGCCAAAATGCCACCCACTCTTTGGGTTAACTCTACAAGCACACACAAGCATCATTTCATATACCAATGGCAACCAAAACATACCAAATTGTACATCATTTCTACCCATACATAAACATTACAAACACACCAACTTAGGTACCATTTAGCTCAACTAGATCACCAGCATTTCTATGCAAGTTTCATCCATAATCTTACCATTATAATATAACATCTTCTCAACAAATAAATACCAACTTTGCTTCATAAACATATCATAAGTTTGGTCATTTCAATAGCCATCATAACTTGCCAAAATATGCATCATTTAACATGACTACTCATTCACATAACTTACAAATAGATAGCCATATCACGGCTATACACATATCTCAAACATAATCCTTTCCAACTAGACTATACATGCCATACTTAATATATACATGATCATAAGGTACCAAAATATGATTGGATAGTGTGATGATGATCCACGATGATCCCCGAGCCTTTCGTAGCTTTAACGATCTATAAAACAATGTAAACACACACAGAGTAAGCTTTCAAAAGCTTAGTAAGCCATATACAAATAAACTTAACATGAAATACACATAATCATATTAATACATGCCATAAATGTCTCTCAATTTCAAAATCAAAACATTTTCATTGGCTCGTTTGTTTAGCCATAGCTTACCAACATATCATATCACAAAACATCTCTTTTGCTCGTATTATAGTCATACATATATCACATTTTATCACATTACTTCAATGCACATATTTCTCTTTTGCAAGTACATAAATACTCACCTTTCATGCTTAAACAAAGCATACACAACAAACGTACCTGAAATGGTTACACAATTCACTTAGTCTTTCATTTCTCGGATTTGCCCGTTGAACCATTCGGAATCAAATAGGATACTCGGAATACACAGAATAATCGTACAACGCAAACGTCCCAAACGTGGTCTTACATGTAACCAAATATCGATGCGACTGTCCCAGACAGGGTCTTACACAAATTAAATACGATGCCAATGTCCCAGACATGGTCTTACACGTAAATCTCAAATCGATGCCAACGTCCCAGACGTGGTCTTACACAATATTACAAATCGGAAACCTATGTCATGACATACGTAATCCTATCTATTCCTAGGTTCGTTCGGGACTTCTCGGACATTGATACATTATCGATACTTCCTCGGATTTCAGGTATTTATCATCTCATACACATTCATCACAATAAAATTTCATATAAACATACATATTTCAATACAAATACATTTATTTGTATATAGACTTACCTCGGATTCGGATAAACGAACGGACTCGACTATTCAACCACTTTCGACTTTCCGCGATCTAAATCCATTTCTTCAGTTCTTGATCTATACATTCAAATTTAATCCATTTATTCACCAATTCATTCAATTCAATCCAAAAACACATATTTAGGGCAACTTACAAATTAGCCCTCACATTTTCACATTTTGACATTTTAGTCCCTATTTCACAAAATCAAAAAATACACAAAATCTCTATGTACCCATGCTTAGCCGAATGTTCACCATAATCATACAAGTCCATACTTTTCATTTATTTCACATTTTAGTCCCTCAAAATAATATTTTCTCAATTTAGTTCAAATTACTCAAATTTATCAAAAGTCCAAAGACAAACTATGTTAATATAACACATATATTTCATATTTCATCAACAATCATCACAAAGCTCATGAATTCATCAATGGCTCTTTTCAAAATCATCATCAATTCAAAAAATTAAGACATGGGTTTTGAAGTATTTGAAGCAACGATTACAAAAACATAGAAATTATCAAAAACCGATCAAAATCCATACCTTAATTAATCTCTTCAATGGCCGAATGTTGTAAAAGCTTTAAACCCCTTTTTATTTTCAATATTCAGTGGATAAACACCAAAATAAATGGCTTATTTTAGCCTTTTGTTTTATTATAATAGCATTATTAATCCGTTTACAAAATTAACCTTATTATTAAACATATAAACATATATTATGGTTGGTTATAATTGTCAATTAACCATCCACTTACTATATAATGGCTTAATAACCTCTTAAGGACTTCTCATTTTAAAGACAATAACAATTCAGCATTTATTCAATTAGAAGGCTACTTTTACACTTCCTGCGATTAAGTCCTTTTCTCAAATTAAACACACAATCGTACAAATTAAATCACAGAAATTTCACACATGTGAATTCACATACGGTAGACATAGAAAATAATATTAAAATATTTTTCAAACTCGGATTTGTGGTCCCGAAACCACTATTCCGACTAGGGTCTAAACCAGACTGTTACACGCCTAGCTTTAGTAAAGGTTTTGTGGCAACAACACGGTGTCAAAGAGGCTACGTGGGAACCTGAGGAAGCTGTGAGAAAATAGTACCCTAACCTATTCACTGGTAAGATTTTCGGGGACAAAAATCCCTAAGGGGGAGAGTTGTAACAGTCCGTTTTTAGTCAAATCAGAACAGTGGTTTTTGGAACACAAATCTGAAGTCAAAATATTTATTTTATTATTAAATTAAGGTCTACAACATGATGATATGTTTGTGTGAAAATTTCGTTAAGAAATTTTATTGTTTGATTAGTCAGTTTGATAAAAAAAGACTAAATTGCGTAAAGCGTAAAACTTGTGTTCTAATAGTTAAAGGTATCTAATAGCTATGAAATTAAATAGTGGAGGTCCTTATGTTGTAATTATACTCTTATTAAGGTTAGTGTACATTATTGTACATGGTTTATATGAAATTTTAATGTTTTAATAAAGGTTAAATTGGTAAATTATAAAATAACTTAAATTAAAATAATAAAAACATGATATCATCATCTTTATTAAGCTCCCGCCACCAAAATTTAGGGTTTGAAACACCATTAAAAAGCTTGGAACATTCGGCCTAGTTTCCTTGAGCATGTAAGTCCATTTTTGTTCGGTTTTTAATGATTTTTATGTTTTTTATATCGTTGCAACTAGGTCTAGCTAGCCCAGGGACTATTTTACAAAACTGTTAAAGATTTTAAATGTTTCCATTGATGAATACATGAGTATTTTGATGTTTAATGATATATTATGAATGTTTGATGATAGTTATACAAGTTTTGTTAAGTGATTTTTAGTGAAAATGCAAATTAGGGATTAAATTGTGAAATGTGGAAACTTTATGGTTAAAATGTGAAATAAATGGAAAATATGAAATGCTAGGGACCTAATTGTGATTTGGCTAGCATGGGTTGTGGTTTAATTACATGAATTTGTGTTTTTATGAAATAAGGACTAAATTGTAAAAATATGAAACATTAGGGGAAAATGTGTAAAAGTTCTTTAATGTGAATTTTTGGACTAAATTGAATAGAGAGAGGATTAAATAAGTTAATTTTGATTACAAATAGATCAAGAAAAGTGAAACTCAGATCTAGAACGAGGGAAAAACAAAGTTCTCAACTAATCGACCAGTTTAGCCATTTTTACATCTGAGGTAAGTTCGTATGTAATAAATTTCGTTATAAATGTATTTTAAATGAGTTGGTATTGCATAAACTGTGAATTCAAAACTACAGACATGTTCGACAATGATTCGACGACGATTCGGCATTGGGAATTCCCGTTTGAACCTTAGGAATAGATTAGGATACGGATGACATGTCATTAGGGCTTATTGTGGTTATGTGATCCGGGTGTTGGTCCTATACGTCCTACCTATAACAGCCCGATTTTGGGGCTAGTCGGAACAGTAGTTTCGGGACCACTAATCCGAGGTTGAAGAAAAATATTTTAATATTATTTTATGTGTTATAGCATGATTACAAGGATGCATGAAAATTTTGGTGCTTTAATTTTAGCGATTGTATGCTTAATTGCGAAAAAGGACTAAATCGCATAAAGTACGAAAGTTTCATTTTACAAGCTAGAGGTGTCTAATAGCTATGGAATATAAAATTGGAGGTTCTTAAAGAGAAATTAGACCCTTATAGAATGGGTGGCCAGCCATAGGGGACAAAATGAGGTCAAAATTGGTCAAGAAGGTGGGTTAGGTGGATTAAATTGAATGAAAAAAATAAAATAAAGAAAAGGCTATCATCTTTTTATTTTCTCTTCTTCCACCAAATTTTCACACTCGAGAAGGGCTTTGGGAGTTTGAAATTTCAGCAACCTATTTTCCTTGTTAGTAAGTGATTTTAATGGATTTTCTTGATAATTTTTGTACTTTTGGAACCCCTAAAGCCTAAGCTAACTAAAGAAAGGACTATTTTGTGAAATGATTGAAAGTTTAGGGATTTTCCATGAGAGTGTTTATGTTGTTTTTTGAGTTTTTATGGAAGAAAATGAATGTTAGTAGGTTAAGGAATAACTTTTGTGAAAGGTTTTTCTATGAAAACACCTAAATGGGACTTATTTGTAAAGGTTGCAATTGAGTAATAAATGCATGAAATGCTTGGTTTTGTGAATTGTTTTAAGAGAAATAAATGTTTAACTAGGCTTTTTTCATGAGAAAATATGATGAAAAATGATTTACGAGCCTAGGGGCAAAATCGTAATTTTATCAAAGTATAAGGGCAAAATGGTCATTTTTGCCTAAGTAGAAATTTTGATGTATCGTGAGTTATGTAGTGATTTAATGAGTAAATTTTATTATTATAGATGAAGAAGAGCGCGGAAACAACCTTGACCGAGGAAAAGGCAAGGTTACGGACTAAATCGTCAATTAACACATTTTGCACCAAGGTAAGTTTATGTGTAAACGAAACATCTTTAATACATACATTGTTACCTATTGATGCATTGTATGGATGAACTTATTTATTGGTGAGATAGATTGAAAATGATAGATAATGAGTAATTCTCGTATGAACCTCGGAATAGAAATGTAAGTACAGATAAATACCCGTAATTATTATTTGGTGGGCTATGTGCGATACCACCGTAATTATCATTGTTGGTGGGCTATGTGCAATACCACCTTATTATTTATTCAAGATGGTCTGTGTAACACCCCAAACCCAGCCCATGCGTTTCGACCAGATTTGGTATGCTACTAGTTGTACATTAAAAACTTTTGTCTTGTTGGTTTTGGAAGTCGTAAATTAAATAGACATTATTTAAGTAAATAAGCGGCATTTTAAAAATAAAACCTTGTATTAAGTATAATTAAACCTTTGACATAATCTCATAAGTTGCAGAACATTAAAACTACTTAGTTGGATAAAACTATGGGGCCTTATTACATTGATAAAAATAAAATAATACTTAAAGAAATCCCCAAAAAAATAATTTATAGAAACAAAGCTTGATGGCCCCTCGAGTCCGTCTCGGCTCCCATGTCCACAATCTACTGCTCATCTGGAAGAGTAGAGAAAAAGAAAGCGTGAGTCACCAAGACTCAGTGTATAAATCTCAAAACACACAACGACCTGAGCCCACAAACACATTATGGGCCCTGGCCCATGCAGAAAGGTATCAATCATAATCACATGATAAACAATAAATAATGAAAAACACAACCCATCCTAGGTTTCCATCCTCTACACACCATCCCGTACCAACCATCACACCTTGGGGATTTCTACAATCAACCCTCCATCCGCTACACACCAAAATGATAGCCATACTGCCTATTCCTATTAATTAGGAATCATTTAACGTGGCATCGCCACCGATCACCATGTGACCTTTCATTTAAATTATGTGGGATTTCTACCACCGATCACCAAGTGACCTATCATGCACTTCCCATTCAATATCATCATTCCCACCCCATGCATACATACATAAAGAAAACATCATACAGAGTTATATACTTTTTGATACACATAGGGAGTTCTATGTTTATGTACCTGGCATCTTTGCCTAACCCTTTTAGGGTTCCATTCGACTGTCTACACAGCCTCATTCCAGCTTTTTAGCCCATAACATATATAAATAAACATACATCTTGTGTTTATTAGTAGTGTGTTAGAGATCTACACACTGATTAATGTCGATACCCTTGCTACAACTTTGCTCAAAAAGTCAAAAAGATGAGAAACTAGGGCCTCTCCTATATTCGGCCATGGTTAGTGTTCTACCCAATTTTATATATTTGAATAAAAAATCTTCTTACCTTAAAATCCCAAAATTGGAGACTTATGATTTTCGACTTTTAGATCTAGTCGACTAAGCTTCCTTCAAACCCCGAATTGTCGCCCATCATAAAACCATTAAACTATTAGCTTTTGGCTTTTGCCTTTCAAAAACCGAGAATAGATCATGAGAAATAATCAAAAATCAACACTTACCTTAGCATAGGAGATTCGGCTAGCACTAGAGAGAGGATTCGGCAATGCCCATGGAAGATTTAAATGCTGGAAATATAGAACTAATTCTCAAATAGGATGAATAGAAGAAAAGACTATGGATGCTTGGCTTCCTAGAGAAATCGGCACAAGAAGGAAAAAGTGGAGAAGAGTTTTGGCTTTTTAAAGAAATTGGAGAAAAGAAATTGGAGAGGAGAGGCTAGGAATTTCGACACAATGGGAGAGAAATTTTGGGTTTTCGAGTGTCGAGAATCAAGGAGCTAGCCCCTATTTATAGATATTTTGGCACCTCTTGCTAAAAACCAAAACGCCTCTAAAATTCAAGCTAAAGAGAGGAGAAATTCGGCACCCTCCTTGCCATGCAAGAGCCAAATTTTACACTCCTCTAGGTGGTGGATTTTCGGCCAACACTTCCCTTGAAGATAAGCTCCTAACTTTTCTCCTTTTTATCTATGATATTATCACTTAAAAATCCACATAAATTCTCCTATTTTATAGCCTTGTAGCCGTCCACCTCTACTAATCCCTAATGCCAAATTTAACTCACTTAAATTAAAATATTTGGGTCTCATTAAACTTAATACTTGGGCCCCTAATTCCTTGTGTTTGGCGTCACCCTCTCTTCATTTAAAGTGCCGAATTTGGCCTAAAACATGGGCTCCTTGCGACCCAAAACTTGTTCCTTTTTAGCTGTTAATGATGCCACTTTAATCTGGGCCTTTTTACCTAATTCTAAACCCAAATTTAGACCCCTATCAATTAAATTAACATAGTAAACCTATCCCTACACTAAATGTATAGGCCCGTAAATTTAGGATGTTACAGTCTGTGTGCGATACCATCGTTTATATTATTTTTTGGTAAGCTGTGTGCGAAACCACCGGATACCTAGTATTATTCCAAAAGGGTTCATCGAGAAACTTGTCTAAGTAAATATTTCATGTGGCTTTGTGGTGATGAGTGCAGGATATATATGCAAGTAAATGTGAGCAATATATATGTCATATGGTTGGAATGTGGTAAGAGATGAGATGTGTAAGCATGATTATGAAAATGTGAATTGTTCTTACATAATATGTAATGTTTGTGATTGCTTGGCATATGGTATGATGTTTATTGTTTACATGTAGACTTACTAAGATTAAAGCTTACTCCCTTTCTTTTCCCTTGTTTATAGTGTCAAAGAGCCAGCTCAGGATACGAAGATAATCAGAAGTTCACCCATACTATCAGCTCATCTTGGTATAGTTGGACTTAGCATTTTATGTATGGCATGTATAGGGACTAGACTTAGTTGAATGTCATATTGTTTTGGCCAAATGTGTTGGCTCATTCAAAGATGAACTCTTTTGTATAATGCCATAGTTAATGGCTCTTTCTTCTTAATCTATGAAAAGATGAGGTTATGCATGATTGTGTAAGTGGTATGATGATTTACTTAATTTAATTATGCATGAATGGGTTGAAGGTTTGATGTGAATCATGTTTTTATGAGTTAGGGTGATGTAATGAGCTTGGCAAATAGCCTTGTTCTTGTCCACACGGGTAGACACACGGGCGTGTGTCTAGGCCGTGTGTGACACACTGTCAACCTCATAGGCGTGCGGTTAGGCCGTGTGCCCCCTTACATGCTAGGTTTACAAGTCAGTATGCTCACTAGTAAACACACAGGCAGAGACACGGCCGTGTGTCTCAGCCGTATGGAAGGCACGGCCATGGACATGGGTGTGTGCCCAGGCCGTGTGAAGTCTGCACCTGAAATTTGGAATTTAATTTGCCACACGGTCGAAGGACACAGGCGTGTGCCTAGGCCGTGTGACATTTATGGGGTGATGATGTCAGAAATAGAATGCCAAGGTTTTGGCACACGGGCGTGTTGAGGTCGTGTGAGGGACACGGACGTGTGTCAGGCCGTGTGAAAACCCCTGTAGGTTCGAATTGAAAAATAATTCCACACGGGTGTGGAACACAGGCATGTGATATGCCACACAGGCGTGCCCTTTTCTCCACACGAGTGTGTGGACTGTTTAGTAAGAAATTTTATAAGGTTTTTAGAAGAGCTTCAACGGAGCTCGGTTTGATCCTGAACCATTCCTAAAGCGTGATTTAAGCCTCGCAGGCTTTATTTAGAGGTGTTAATAAAAGTTTTAAGTTTGGAGAGGAAAGTCAAGTCTCGGTGTTGCATAAGTGTTAGCGTATAAGACTAGTAATGCCTCGTACCCTATCCCGGTGTCGAATACGGGTAAGGGGTGTTAAATTTAGTGGTATCAGAGCTATGGTTTAGTTGGTTCTCGGACTACCATAGTGTGTGTGAGAGTCTAGCTATACATGCCATAAATATATATTGATAGTGTGGTGACTCCTGACAATGTTAAATTGTGATGTCGTATAGAAAATGGATCCCAACCGAGCTGCTACTGATGACACTGCTAGTAATGCGTCGACTCTCGCTCACGGGACCACACCTGTAGAAAGGAGACCCGAGACTTTGGGTCAAGGAGAAGAGGCTCGGGAAGCCTTTCTCCACATGATGAGTAACTGGTAGATCGAATTTGTTCGAGCAAATCCTAATGCTCAACCTCTTCCACCCCCTCCTGTACCTCAGCCAGTTCCCGTGGCTCCTCAAGGTATAGACTTGGTAAGAGTGACTAAATCCCCGGTCGATAAGATTCAAAAACAAGGGGCCGAGGAATTCAGAGCGAATATAGACGATGACCCTGAGAGAGCGGAGTTCTGGCTTGAGAACTCTATGAGAGTATTCAATGAACTCTCTTGGACGCCTGGGGAGATCTTAAAATGTGCTGTGTCATTACTGAGGGACTTGGCGTACCGTTGGTGGAAAACACTAACTTCTGTAGTATCGAGGGAGAGAGTGACATGGGACTTCTTCTTGGAAGAGTTCCGAAATAAGTACATAAGTCAGAGGTTTGTAGATCAAAAACAGAAAGAGTTCATTGAATTGTAGCAAGGCAAAATGACTGTGGCAGAGTATGATCGCGAGTTTGTTAGGCTCAACAAATATGCGCAGGAATGTGTGTCTACGGAAACTGTAACATCCCGGTTTAGGGCCTAGTCGGAATGGTGGTGCGAGACCACAAATTTGAGGGTTATGAATGAGTTTTTGAGGCTTATATTATATATGCATGCTAGTGTGAAAGTTTCATGAAGCAAATTTGTGAAATTGTGGTTGAATTGTCCAAAAGGACTAAATTGCAAAAGTTGCAAAATGTGTGTTTCTAGAAGCTATTTGTGTGAAATAGCTTTAGATTATTAATTTGAGGTCCTTAAATAGAAATTTAACCAAATTCTTATTTTTGGACAAAAATGGGCATGGATGAGTTAAAATTGAAAGTTTATCAAAAAGGGCATTTTGGTCATTTATCAATTAAGTGATTAAAATAGGTGAAAAGATGATAGAAATTCATTCATCTTCTTCCCATAGCTGCCAAAAATTAGAGAAGCCATTGTTAGGGCTCCTTCAATTTTTCTAGCTTGCTAGTAAGTGCTCTTAAGCCTGGTTTTTTATATTCTTCGTATTTTTGAAGTCCTAGTAGTATGAGTAAGCTATTTATAGCTATTTGGTGAGCTATTATGGATGTTCAAAAATGTACATATGTATGACATGCATGTATCTTGATGTTTTATGGAAGAATATGAAAGCTTGATGTAGTAGAAACATCTTTTGCTAAGTGATTTTCCATGAAAATGCATGTAGGGCCTTAGTTGTAAAAATCTTAAGTTTGGTCATACATGGGTGATTTAGTGAGATT
Organism: Gossypium sturtianum; assembly: GCA_025698515.1. Taxonomy (NCBI): domain Eukaryota; kingdom Viridiplantae; phylum Streptophyta; class Magnoliopsida; order Malvales; family Malvaceae; genus Gossypium; species Gossypium sturtianum. Next base: position 58,118,832 of record CM046946.1, on the reverse strand, counting down.
TGATGAATGCTTTAGTTGAGTAAGTGGTTCGGCTAAGCATGAAAGAGTAGAAAGTTGAATAAAAATCACTTTACGAGCCTTTGGGACTAAAGTGTAAATATGAGAAACTTTAGGGGCAAAATAGTAATTTTTCTAAAGTATGAGATGTGGGTCAATTTAGTCAATGTGTGTATTGAATAAGCTGATTTATTCATTATAGATCAAGAAAGACGAAGCCCGGATCGAAATCGAGGCAAAACCAAGGTGGTGGACTAAATTGCATATTTCTGTACTTTTGAGTATCGAGGTAAGTCTATGCATAAACAATGCATTCATACTTACAATTTGTTGATGATAGCTAGTGTGTAGCTAATTCGAGATTGATTTAGAACCTATGTGGTTCAAGTAGAATGAATGTAGTAGAAATGGTGAATGAATGTATGATCGAGAATGATTGGGAATCTATGTGGTTTAAGTAGACTTGTGCATGTGTTGTGATAATGCTAGATGGTAGGCTAAGTGCGATACCATTCTAATGCATATTGACGATGAGCTAGCTATGTGCGATGCTATCGTGAGGTATATCATCTAGTGAGCTATGTCTTGAATCACTACGAATACCATTGTGGTAGGCTAAGTGCGATACCACCTTATTAATCAAATGTGGTGTGCTAAGTGCGAAACCACCGAGATATTGGCTGCGTGGATTGACTGTGTGTATTAACTGTGTGGATGAGCAGTGTGGATTAGTTATGTAAACTAGCTGTGTGTATTAGCTGTGTGGATAAGTTATGTGGATTGACTGTGTGGATGTATTACGATAAATAATGATGTGTTGTATATTACGTAAATGTGATATTAAATGCAGGGGTGCATTTCAATGGTTATGAGTATGTGACTCATGATGTGTTGGAAATGTGGTAAGGGATAGAAAGAGTAAGCATAGTTGTGAATTACTTGTTGGTATAATGCTAATAGTTGCTTAGCTTATACTATGTTGCTTATTTGTTTATGTGTAAACTTACTAATCTCAAAGCTTACTCTCTTTCTTTTCCCTTGTCTTATAGATTAAAAGCGTTGAATCGAGATACGAGGATCATCAGAAGATAGCCCACATATCAGCACACTTTGGTACATGAAACTTAATATTTTGTATATGGCATGTATAGGGGCTAGATAAGTTAGTAAATTTTGTTGTAAATGGCTAAGATGTGTTGGCCTTTAGATGGATAGCTTATTTTGTATAATGCCATGGTTGTTGGCTATTACATTATATGAAAGAAAGATGTTGTTTTCTATGTGAGAATGCACTTCAATTTGAGTTGATTATGATGGTGTTAGATGAGTATATGTTGTGTATGTTAGAAGGGTGAAAATAACTTGACACTTAGTCTTGTTCTTGACCATGTGGATAGACACACGGGCGTGTGTCTAGACCATGTGTGACACACGGCCAGCCCACGGGCGTGTGCTGTGGCCGTGCGTCCCCTGCATGTTAATATTTGAAAATTGAATAGACCACGGACTAGTCACACGGGCATGTCCCTAGGGTGTGTGGGATTAATCAGTGTTAGCCACGGGCTAGCCACACGGGTGTGTGTCTAGACTCTAGGCCGTGCGAGGGAAGTCAGTGTTCACCACGGTTGGGGAGCACGGGCGTGCCATGGCCGTGGGGCAATTGGCAGAATGCTCGAGTTTTTAGCACGGCTAGGGAACATGGGCGTGTGAGTCCATGCACGGGCGTGTCTAATCTTGCACGTGCGTGTGAGACCTGTATAAAAGAGAAAAAATTTTAAGGATCGTAAAAGTTTCAGATTAGTATCGAGAGCCCTCGTGTGTTTGAGTGAGGCCTCGTAAGTCGAGAATGAGGTTATAGAGAGTAATCATGTTGAGCCTAAGTGGTGATTAAGTGGTTTAAGTTTGATAACACCTCGGGCCCCGTTCCCGGCGTAAAACTCGGGTAAGGGGTGTTACATTTAGTGGTATCAGAGCTATGGTTTAGTTGGTTCTAGGACTACCGTAGCGGGTGTAAGAGTCTAGCTACACATGCCATAAGTGTACGATGATAGTGTGGTGGTTTCTGATGATTTTAAATCCTGTTTTATATAGAATATGGATTCCGATCCATTAACTACTGATGAAGCAGCGAGTAATGCACCGGCTCCTGCGCAAGGAACCGTGCCGGTGCAAAGTGGACCCGAGGCGAGGGGTTAGGGGAAGAGGCACGAGAAGCCTTTCTCCATATGATGAGTGATTGGTACTCGGACTACGTTCGAGCGAACCCTAACGCTCAACATTCTCCACCTCCTCCTATACCTCAGCCAAATCCAGTGGCTCCTCAAGGTATGGATGTAGTGAGGATATCGAAACCCCGGTGGATAAGATTAGGAAACACGAGGCTGAGGAGTTTAGAGCTAAAGTAGATGACGACCCTGAGAGGGCGGAGTTCTAGTTAGAGAACTCGATGAGGGTGTTCGATGAGCTCTCATGTACACCTGAGGAGAGTTTGAAGTGTGTCGTATCTTCGCTGAGAGACTCGGCATACCATTGGTGGAAGACGCTGACCTTAGTGGTTCCTAGAGAGCGGGTAACGTGGGACATCTTTCTGGAAGAGTTCCGGAAGAAGTATATAAGCCAAAGATTTACTGATCGAAAGAGGAAAGAATTCCTTGAGTTGAAGCAAGGAAGAATGTCAGTAGCAGAATATGAGCGTGAGTTTGTTAGGCTTAGCAAATACGCTCAAGAATGTGTGTCGATAGAGACCATCTTGTGCAAGAGGTTTGAAGATGGGCTGAATGAGGATATCAAACTCCTAGTTGGCATTTTGGAGTTGAAAGAATTCGTGGTATTAGTTGAGAGGGCAAGTAAGGCCGAAGAGTTGAGTTCAGATAAGAGGAGGGCTGTGAGTGAAGCCCGAGATGCGAGAAAGAGACCGATGGGCAAGTCGTATCAAGCCCAGTCGAAAAGATCCAAGGAAGTGAATCCTCGGACGTCAGCCTCAGTGGGATATTCGCATCGAGACTTGGACAATGCTCGTCAGGGTTCAAGAGTCCGAGCTCCCTCGATGGAAAGTGTGGGCAATACAAAGAGTAAACTGGAGTGTCCTAGTTGTGGTAGGTATCACACCGGAGAGTGTTGGGGAAACAGTCAAAAATGTTACAAATGTGGTTCCCCTGACCACTTTATCCGTAACTGTCCCGAGAGGGATGATAAGGAAGAGAAGCAAGAAGTGAGACCTAGTAAAGTGTCTACGAGGGGTAGACCACCAAGGAACCCAAGAGGTGGGGCTAGTGGTAGAGGTGCGCCTAGAGATTCTGTTGTGAGGCCAGAAGGTCGGGCACCTAAGAGGACATATGCCATTCGCGCTCGCAAAGAGGCATCCTCCCCTGATGTGATAACAGGTACTTTTTCTCTCTTTGACACCTCTGTTATTGCTTTAATAGATCCAGGGTCTACTCACTCTTATATTTGCATGAGATCAGCATCTAGTTTGAGTATGACCGTTGAGTCTACGGACATTGTGATTAAGGTGTCAAACCCGTTAGGAAAGTATGTGTTAGTGGACAAAGTGTGTAAGAATTGTCCTTTGTCGATTGAGAATCATTATTTTCTGGAAAACCTTATGTTGTTGCCGTTTGATGAGTTCGATTTAATCCTAGGCATGGATTGGTTGACTATCCATAGTGTTTTAGTGAACTGTGGTAGTAAGTACATTGAATTGAAATGTGAGAGTGGATATGTGGTTCGGGTTGAATCAGGTGGATCAGATAGTCTACCAGAGATGATTTCTTCCCTAGTGGTTGAGAAATGTTTGAGGAAAGGATGTGAGTACTATCTTGCATTTGTGTTGAATACTCAAGAGGTTGGAGTAGAGTTTGAAACAGTGCCAGTGGTATGTGAGTACCCAGATGTATTTCCAGAAGAGTTACCCGGATTACCTCCAGTGAGAGAGGTCGAGTTTGGAATTGAGTTGGTTCTGGGGAGCGACACCTATTTCGATTGCTCCGCAGGTGAATGGCAGGTAGAGTTGAAGGAATGAAAGTTCAGTTGCAAGAACTGACGGATAAGGGTTTTGCAAGACCGACCTACATTTGTTGGGTGCTCCAGTATTGTTTGTGAAGAAGAAAGATGGGTCTATGAGGTTGTGTATAGACTATAGACAAGCTGAACAAGGTGATGATTAAGAATAAGTATCCTTTACCAAGGATTGATGATCTTTCGATCAACCAAGGGAACTACTGATGTTCTCCAAGATAGACTTGAGGTGCAGTTATTATCATTTCAGTGAAAGAGCAAGATGTGTTGATAATCGCATTTCGGACAAGGTATGGCCATTATGAGTTTTTGGTTATGCCGTTTGGTTTGTGAATGCACTGCGATTTTTATGGATCCGATGAACCGTATTTTCGAGACCATATGTGGACAAGTTTGTGGTTGTCTTTATTGGCGACATATTGATCTATTCTCAGGATGAGAACGATCATGAAGAGCACTTGAGAATTGTCTTGCAAACTTTGAGAGATAAGCAGTTGTATGCTAAGTTTAGCAAGAGTGAGTTTTGGCTCCGAGAGGTTGGATTCCTAGGACACATGGTGTCAGGTGATGGTGTCAGAGTTGACCCGAGTAAGATATCAGCTGTTATGGATTGGAAACAACCGAGGAACGTGTCAGAAATCAGAAGTTTCTTAGGATTAGAGAGATATTACAGACGTTTCGTAAAGGGGTTCTTTGTGATTGCTACCCCGATGACGAAACTATTGCATAAAGATGTCAAGTTTGAATGGACTGAGACATGTCAACAGAGCTTCGAGAGACTGAAAACAATGTTGACTGAGGCACCGGTTTTGGTTCTACCAGAATTGGGGAAGGAGTTCGTGGTATATAGTGATACGTCGTTTAATAGTCTCGGTTGCGTGTTGATACAAGAGGGTAAGGTAGTCGCTTACGCCTCGAGGCAGTTAAAACCGCACGAAAAGAATTATCCGACTCACGATTTAGAGTTGGCTACGATTGTGTTTGCGTTAAAGATTTGGCGACATTATTTGTATGGCGAAAAGTGTCGAATTTTTACGGATCACAAGAGTTTAAAGTATTTGATGGATCAGAAGGATCTGAATCTGAGACAGAGACGGTGGCTTGAATTGTTGAAAGACTATGAGTTAGTCATTGATTACCACCCGAGAAAAGCGAATGTGGTTGCAGATGCCTTGAGTAGGAAATCCCTGTACGCTCTAGGAGTTATGAGAGCGAGTTTAGCATTGTCTGATGATGGTGCTATTTTGGAAGAGTTGAGAGCTAAGCCACTATTTGTTCAACAAATATGTGAAGCTCAGAGAAATGACATCGATATGCAAGCTAAGATAGCTAAGTGCGGATCAGAAAGTGATTCTGATTTTTGAGTGGATTTGAATGGTTGTCTGATGTATCGTGACAGAATTTGTGTTTCTAAAAATGAGGAGTTGATTCGAAAGGTTTTGTATGAGGCCCACAGTGGATGCTTTGTCAAGACATCCGGCAAGATGGAAATGTACAACGATTTGAGAAAGTTGTATTGGTGGCCGGGTATGAAAAGAGATATTTCAGAGTTTGTGGCAAAGTGTTTTATTTGCCAACAAGTGAAAGCTGAGCATCAAGTGCCTTCGGGATTGCTTCAGCCAGTGATGGTTCCCGAATGGAAGTGGGATCGGGTTACCATGGATTTTGTAACGGGGTTGCCGATGACTCCGAGAAAGAGAGATGTTGTGTGGGTTGTTGTGGATAGATTGACGAAGTCGGCTCACTTTATTCCAGTACATGTTGATTATTCACTAGATAAGTGAATATGATATCGGATAGTGAGATAGTGAGATTGCATGGTGTACCTGTGTCTATTATATCGGATAGAGATCCGAGGTTTACTTCGAGACTTTGGAAGAAGTTGCAAGAGGCCATGGGTACGAGATTGAATTTTAGTACTGCGTTCCATCCGCAACTCGATGGTCGATCTGAAAAGAGTGATTCAAGTTCTTGAAGATATGCTTCGATGCTGTGTGCTAGAATTCGAAGGTAGTTGGGAGAGATATCTACCTTCGGTCGAATTCGCCTATAACAATAGTTATCAGTCGAGTATACAGATGGCACCGTATGAGGCTTTGTATAGCCGTAAATGTCGGACTCCTTTGTATTGGACCGAGCTTAGTGAGAAGCAGATCCATGGGGTCGATCTAGTAAAAGAGACCGAAGAGAAAGTGAAAGTAATCCGTAATAGTCCGAAAAGTCGCTTTGGACCGGCGAAAGTAAAGTCGCACGCGGATCCGAACAGAAAAAGAGATTGAGTTTGAAGTGGGTGACAAAGTGTTTTTAAAAGTGTCCCCATGGAAGAAAATCATGAGATTTGGACGAAAAGGGAAATTGAGTCCAAGGTTTATAGGGCCATATGAGATTACAGATAAAATTGGGCCTGTAGCTTACCGGTTGGCTTTGCCGGTAGAGTTGGAAAAGATTCATAACGTGTTCCATGTGCCGATGTTGCGACGGTATCGCTCCGATCCTTCACATGTGATTCCTTCAACGGAAATTGAGATAAGACTGGATATGTCTTATGAAGAGGAGCCGATTAAGATCTTGGCTCGAGAAGTGAAACAGTTGAGAAATAAGAGCATAGCACTAGTGAAAGTATTATGCCAGAAACATGGCGTGGAAGAGGCTACGTGGGAAACGGAAGAAGCTATGAGAGAGCAACAACCAAACCTCTTTTCTGTAAGATTTTTTTGGGCAAAAATCTCTAAAGGGGGGAGAGTTGTAACATCCCAGTTTAGGGCCTAGTCAAAATGGTGGTGCGAGACCACAAATCCAAGGGTTATGAATGACATTTTGGGGCTTATATTATATATGCATGCTAATGTGAAAGTTTCATGAAGCAATTTTGTGAAATTATGGTTGAATTGTCCAAAAGGACTAAATTACAAAAGTTGCAAAATGTGTGTTTCTAGAAGCTATTTGTGTGAAATAGCTTTAGATTATTAATTTGATGTCCTTAAATAGAAATTTACCCAAATTCTAATTTTTGGACAAAAATGGGCATGGATGAGTTAAAATTGAAAGTTTATCAAAAAGGGCATTTTGGTCATTTATCAATTAAGTGATTAAAATAGGTGAAAATATGATAGAAATTCATTCATCTTCTTCCCATAGCTGTCAAAAATTAGAGAAGCCATTGTTAGGGCTCCTTCAATTTTTCAAGCTTGTTAGTAAGTGCTCTTAAGCCCGATTTTTGATATTCTTCGTATTTTTGAAGTCCTAGTAGCATGAGTAAGCTATTTATAGCTATTTGGTGAGCTATTATGGATGTTCAAAAATGTACATATGTATGACATGCATGTATTTTGATGCTTTATGGAAGAATATGAAAGCTTGATGTAGTAGAAACATCTTTTGCTAAGTGATTTTCCATGAAAATGCATGTAGGGACTTAGTTGTGAAAATCTTAAGTTTGGTCATACATGGGTGATTTAGTGAGATTTGATGAATGCTTTAGTTGAGTAAGTGGTTCGGCTAAGCATGAAAGAGTAGAAAGTTGAAAAAAAATCACTTTACGAGCCTTTGGGACTAAAGTGTAAATATGAGAAAGTTTAGGGGCAAAATAGTAATTTTGCTAAAGTATGAGATGTGGGTCAATTTAGTCAATGTATGTATTGAATAAGCTGATTTATTCATTATAGATCAAGAAAGATGAAGCTCGGATCGAAACCGAGGCAAAACCAAGGTGGTGGACTAAATTGCATATTTTTGTACTTTTGAGTATCGAGGTAAGTCTATGCATAAACAATGCATTCATACTTATAATTTGTTGATGATAGCTAGTGTGTAGCTAATTCGAGATTGATTTAGAACCTATGTGGTTCAAGTAGAATGAATGTAGTAGAAATGGTGAATGAATGTATGATCGAGAATGATTGGGAATCTATGTGGTTTAAGTAGACTTGTGCATGTCTTGTGATAATGCTAGATGGTAGGCTAAGTGCGACACGATTCTAATGCATATTGACGATGAGCTAGCTATGTGCGATGCTATCGTAAGGTATATCATCTAGTGAGCTATGTGCTGAATCACTACGAATACCATTGTGGTAGGCTAAGTGCGATACCACCTTATTAATCAAATGTGGTGTGCTAAGTGCGAAACCACCGAGATATTGGCTGCGTGGATTGACTGTGTGTATTAACTGTGTGGATGAGCAGTGTGGATTAGTTATGTAAACTAGCTGTGTGTATTAGCTGTGTGGATAAGTTATGTGGATTGACTGTGTGGATGTATTACGATAAATAATGATGTGTTGTATATTACGTAAATGTGATATTAAATGCAGGGGTGCATTTCAATGGTTACGAGCGTGTGGACTGTTTAGTAAGAAATTTTATAAGGTATTCGGGAGAGCTTCAAAGGAGCTCGGTTTGATCCCGAACCATTCCTAAAGCGTGATTTAAGATTCGTAGGCTTGATTAAGAGGTGTTAATAGAAGTTTTAAGTTTGGAGAGGAAAGTCAAGTCTCGGTGTTGCATAATTGTTAGCGTATAAGACTAGTAATGCCTCGTACCATGTTCCAGCGTCGAATACGGGTAAGGGGTGTTACACTACAGGTGGCTGAGTATACCGGCATGCGTTGCAGTTACTTGACCGCTTGTGTGAGCAACACCGTTTAGTTACGTCTTGACCCACAGCTTGTGTGAGCAGGCCCGCTAATAGCTCGAGAGTGAGCAAATGAGTGATATGAGATTGAGATAGCATTGGCTATGTATGTGGCACTTTGGTGCGAGTTTCCTGAGTATCCTATAATATTCTGAATGGTTCAATGGGTAAATGAAAAACGTGGTTGAGTATGAGATTGATACGAGATAGTACTGGTATGTACATGAACCGTATAAGCTTTAAATCGAAGTGATTTGTGAAGATCACATATAATCTTACGATTGAATAAGTGAAAGGTTTGTTAGTTAATATAAGTACATGATGATATATTCAATTTGTTGAATTGTGTATTTATGATTATATTGAGTTTACTACATACGAGCATACTAAGATATAAAGCTTACTTTGTTTATTTTACTGTGTTTCATAGTGACTTCAAAGCTAGCTCAGATTCAGGGATTGTCGGAGACTACGTCACACTATCCAACTATCATTTTGGTACTTTTGAGCTTATGTTTTGGTTATATGGCATGTATATGATTATGGTCATTTTGATATGTATTTTGGTAGTGAGCTTTTCCATTTGAGCTTGCTTGTGAATTTCTATGTTTTGGTTTGTATATATAGCCATGTCAGTTGGCTTATATTGGTGAATTTGATGATGTATATAAGTGTACAAATGGCCTTTGTTTTGAGTTTGATAATTGCCCTATAAATGCGAGTTGTGATCGGTTGTTTTTGAATTAGTATTAGAGTATGATATAGTCCATGTTTGAAGAATGATATGTTTGTGATATTAGGTAAAATAATGCATGTTTGAATGTGTCCATATTGATGATTTGAGATTGTAAGTATTGGTATGAAATTGATCGACATATTGTGGTTTATGTGTGCCTTGTTTTTGTTAGTAATAAAATGGTATGATTTATGTTTGGATGAGTTTAGAAAAATGCCTATTGATGCTATGTTTTGGCATCTTTGAGTTTGATGTAGGTGTGCACAAGTTTGGGTGGCAAATTGACTTGGTAAATAGCTTATTTTTGTCCATACAGGCAGAGACACGGGCGTGTGTCTCAGCCGTGTGTGATACACGGTCATATACACAGCCGTGTGTCCCCTAGTGTTGAAATAGAAACCAAGTCAGTATGCTCCACATGGCCTCACACACGGGCGTGTGACTTGGCCGTGTGGTATAAGTCATTATACCCTATAGGTTTGACACGGCCTAGCACACAGCTTGGCACACGGGCGTGTATGGCCATTTGTATGGCACACGGGGTAGCCACATGGGCGTGTGTGTTGGCCGTGTGACCCAAGTTAGAGAGTTACACGGGGTCGAACACGGGTTGGGACACGGCCATGAGCTCCCATTTCGAATGTCCACACGGCCTATGGCACGGGTGTGTCTTTGGCCGTGTGAGACACACGGGCGTGTGTCCCCTATTTTTGAGAAAATTTTCTAAGTGTTCTAACAGTTTCCAAAGTTATCGGTTTAGTCCCGAACCACTCCCAATGCATGTTTAAGGCCTTGTAGGCTCGTATTAGGGACAAAATGATTGGTTGTGAATGAGTTGTAATTGAAATGATTAATTTTTATGAGAAATGTATGTTTTAATGTGTGATAAGTTTGGTAATGCTTTGTAACCCTATTCTGGCGTTGAATACGGGTGAGGGGTGTTACAGGGAATGGTAGTTCTAGAGTCATAACTGGTGCGATCGGTATAGTAGGTCGAGGTTAAAGAGCACTAGGTCAGAATCCAAGGCTAGAAAGCTAAAAATGGTGTATGCAGTTAGACGTCTAGAGGATCGTGACGCATATGATTTCATTGCAGGTAACTTTACGATTCATTCTATGTCGTACTCTGCATTGATTGATATTGGGTCTACTCATTCCTATGTTTTTAGTATGGTGTATGATAAATTAGGAATTGGATTAGAAGAAATTGTTAATGATGTTACTGTTGTGAGTCCGTTGGGACAATCCGTGGTAGTGGATAATATCTATAAGAGGTGTCCATTGGAGATTGAGGGTGAGGTGTTTCTGGTCGATTTGATGGAGTTATCCTTTGGGGAGTTCGACTTGATTTTGGGGATGGACTGGTTGGTTGAACATTGTGTAAGGTTGGACTGTGCCACTAAGAGGGTGAATCTGAAGGCAACTGACGGGAAGGAGATTTTTGTGGTAGGGGAACAGAGAGACTAATGTGATATCAGCAATGGTAGTGGAGAAACTGGTTCGGAAGGGTTGCGAAGCGTATCTGACTTATGTTCTGGATGCAAGTACGAGTAATTTAGCTATGGATGATATCCATACTGTAAGGGAGTTTTCGGATGTTTTTCCCGAGGAACTACCGAGATTACCTCGTAATCGAGAGTGTGAGTTTAGAATTGAGGTGTTTCCTAGAATTGCACAGGTGTCCAATGCTCCCTATCACATGGCACCTAAAGAAATCAAGGAACTTAAAGTCTAACTTCAGGGGCTCTTGGATCGAGGGTTTATAAGACCCATTATGTCACCTTGGGGAGCCCCGATTTTGTTTGTTAAGAAGAATGACGGAACATTGAGGCTGTGTATTGATTATTGATAGTTGAACAAGTTGACCATTAAAAACAAGATCCTCTACCAATGATCGATGACTTGTTCAACCATTTTTGTGGAATAACAATGTTCTCTAAGATTAATATGAGGTTTGGGTACTATCAAGTGAAGGTAAATGAGTCATATATGCCTAAGACTGCATTCAAGACTCGATATGGGCACTATGAGTTCCTAGTAATATCGTTTGGTTTGATGAATACTCCTATCGCGTTCTTAGATTTGATGAATAATATGTTTCAGCCATTCTTGGATCAATTTTTTGTTATGTTCATTGATGAAACTATGTTTACTCAAAGACTGAAACTGATCATTATTTGAATCTAAGAGTTGTTCTGTAGATTGTCAGAGGAAAAAACCTTTATACGCGGTTGAGTAACTGTGAGTTTTGGTGGAAGGAATTGATGTTTCTGGGTCATATAGTGTCGGTGGAGGGTATCTGTGTGGATCCGAAGAAGATTGAGGCTATTTTGGAATGGAGGCAAGCAAAGAAATGTTTCTGAGATTCAGAGTTTCTTAGGGTTATTCGGGTACTATTAGAGGTTTGTTGAGGGTTTTCCTCTTATTGCTGCTCATTTGACAAAGTTTTTGAAAAAGAATGCTCCTTTTAAGTTGGCTGGTAATCAACAAGCTAGCTTTGAGATGCTAAAATCTGTGTTGACTCAAGCTCCAATGTTGCTTCAGCCAAGTTGGGGAAGGATTATGTGGTGTACGGTGATGCATCTCACACTGTCCTTGGATGTGTGTTAATGCAAGGTGGAAAGGTAGTTGCTTATTGATCTTTAATAACTTGATACGACAAATTAGACTTTCTCGGTATACTTAAAAAGCTTATTCTTGAACAAAGTAGCCTCTTTTGCATAGCTTTTCTTAATTTTTAGATTTTAAGTTAATAAGTGAAAATGTCTCATTTTTACTCATTTTTTTACCGAATTTTGCCAATAGTGTCATTAGGGGGCCTAACGTGTGATTGCGTCTTGTAAGGACATGTTGGAGGTTGAAAACGAACAAGAACGACACCAAAGGAAAGGGTATTTGTGATATTCAAACCTTGGAATGGCGAAACATCCAACAATATGCAAGATTGGAGATAATCCTTCAATGGTATCACGATATCCATTTTGGGTATCGTAATATCCACCCTTCAAAGAAGACCCCAAGGCTCAAAACTACTCGACATGTCGCAATATCCTATTCTGGATATCACGACACAGACATCGTGAGGGGGACAAAATTGGACAAAAAAGGTAATCTTTATCCACGTGATCCACCAATCAACCAAGGCCCATATAGAGGAAATTTAGGCAAAGAAAATTCATCAAAATTCAGCCCAAAATAGCCAAAATTGGCTGAGGAGGAGAGACACACACATTAACTTAGTTTTAGAGTTAATTTTAGGGTTTTCTCTTAGTTTTTCTACACTTTTTCTAGGGTTTTCATTTTCTCTTCTTCTTTCTTAGTTTTAGAGTTTATTTTTCTACATTTACTACTTGTTCTTGATGTTCTAGTGTTAGTTAAGTTAGTTATCACTGTAACTTAGGTTTATTTACACTTTCAGTCCCTGTACCTTAGTATAAGACATTTTTAGCTTTAGTTTAATGTATTTCAAATTCTTCTATTTTAAATCAGCTAAAGTTTATTCCTTTTATGTTTATTGCTTTAGATTTTCTTATTAAATGCTTTTAGTTTCATGTTTTTTAAGTTTTATTGCATAAAAATTCAAACTTTTATATTTTTCTTAAGCTTTACTTTAATGGCTTCTTTACTTTCCATTTTCAAGTCTATTCTCTTTATTTTCAACATGAGTAGCTAAGCGTAAAAGGGGGTTGGTTGATAGAGATATGGGTAAGTTGATTTTTGGACAAATGAATAAATCGTAATAAATTGGACTAAATCAAATAGACCTAAAAACTTAGGAAGTGACGCCCATAAGAGAATATCTAGGCAAGTGAGACCGAGAGGTAATCTTGTTGCGCATCCATTCATTTGTCCCAGATTAACCGGTGAGATCGAGAGATAAATCGAACTAATTGTCTAAGTCGGTAAAATTGAGATTGGAAGATAAAATGGAGTCACTTAGTAATTTATATGATTTAAGTCCCTTGTTCAAGGATCGGTGAACCATATCAAAATCAACCAACCACTGTTAGTCATTTATTTGGTTAATTTCTTAGTTTTTTTACTCTTTGCAATTTAGTCCCTAGATTAGCATATTTAATTTTATTACAAAATTTTCTTGTTATTATCTGCTGTACTATAAAATCATATCAGTAGCCACTTAGACTCTATAGTGTATGTTATTTATCACTCAATCACCATCACCTTTGGGTTTTATCCTTGGAATACTTTAGTGTTCCATTGTAACCCTACAAATATTACAATTGACCTGTACGCTTGTAGTAAAGTTGCACTTTTAAATTATTTTATAAAACCATTTGTTTCATGTGCACGTGCAAACGCGATCACTTATGCATCTAGGCAGCTAAAATCGCATGAGTGTAATTGTCCAACTCATGATCTGGAGTTGGTAACGGTGGTATTTGCATTGAAAATCTAGAGGCATTATTTGTATGGTGAGAAGTGTTATATTTACATAGATCACAAGAGTCTCAAGTATCTCCTTTCCCCAAAAGGGTTGAACTTGAGGTAGCGGAGATGGATTGAGCTACTGAAAGATTACGATTGTGTTGTTGAGTATCATCCAGGTAAAGCCAATATTGTGACAGATGCTCTGAGTAGGAGGTCGATGACTGATTGGAGAGCAATGTTTGCTAGGTTGAGTTTGGTTGATAAAGATGGTTTATTGGCAGAGTTGCAAGTGAAGCCCACCTTGGTCAGTGAGATCAAGGAAAAACAGCCTTTGGATGTTTCACTGTTGCCTAGGATAAAGCAAGTTGAGGATGGATCAATAATGGATTTTGAGTTTAATTCAGCTGGTGTTCTATGTTTCCGAGGGAGATTCTGTGTACCTAAGGATAATGAACTAAGATATGCTATACTTTAGGAAGAGCATAGTAGCTTTTATGCTATGCATCTTGGAGGGAATGAGATTTATCGGGATCTAAAAGAGTTGTATTGGTGGCCTGGTTTGAAGAGAGAGGTAATAGATTTTGTGTATAAGTTTCGATGTGCTAGCTAGTGAAAGTTGAGCACCAGTTTCCTTCTGGTCTACTACAGTTGATCAAGATTCCCCAGTAGAAGTAGGAGTGAATGACTATGGACTTTGTTAGAGGGTTACCCTTGACACCCACGAAGAAAGATTTGATCTGGGTGATTATGGACAAGTTGACTAAGTCAGCTCACTTCCTACCGGTTTGTACACATTATTCATTGTAGAAGCTAACTAAGTTATATATTTCTGAGATTGTGAGACTACATAGAGTACATGTTTCAATTATTTCTGACTGTGATCCTCGTTTTAAGTCCCGATTTGGGAAGAAATTGCATGAAGCACTCAGTACAAGACTAGATTTTAGTACGGCTTTCTATCCGCAAACAAATGGTTATTTGAAGCGGGTAATTCAGATTTTGGAGGACATGTTGATGAGTTGTATTATTGAATTCAGAGGTTGTTGGGAGGAGCACTTTCCATTGGCTGAGATTGCATACAATAACAGTTTATAATCGAGTATACAGATGACCCCTTATGAGACATTGCATGTTCGTAAATGTTGGACACTACTGTTTTGGACTAACTTGGGTGAAAGGAAAGTTTTGGGTCCCAAATTAGTTCAAGAGACTGATGGGAAAGTTAAACTGATTCAAGATAGACTGAAAACGGCTGCGGATAGGCAGAAGTCGTATGCAGATCTGAGAAGAAAAGACATAGAGTACAGTGTGGGTGATCATTTTTTTTTGAAAGTGTCACTGTGGAGGAAAGTATTGAGGTTTGGGAGGAAGAGAAAGTTTATCTCGGGGTTCATTGGGTCATATAGGATCCTTGAGAGGATTGGTCTAGTAGCATATCAGTTGGAGCTACCTCCTGAGCTAAATTATATCCATGATGTGTTTGATGTTTCTATGCTACGGAAGTACCAATCTTACCTGTCACATGTTTCGATTAAAGAGGTAGAGGTGAGACCAAATTTTTCATATGAGGAAGAACCCGTACAGATTGTAGATCGAGAGGAAAACATTTGAGAAAAAATCGGATTCCATTGGTGAAGGTACTATGACAGAACCAGAGCACTGAAGAGGCAACGTTAGAGCCGGAAGACTCAAGGAGGGGAGTGTTGTCACGCCCCAAAATGTAGGCTAAATTTTCGAGATTAAATTGTTATTGTGGAAATTATTTTATATCTTGCTTGGGCGTGTAATTGGGCCTCTATTTTGGGACCGATCCTTTAAGAACTTATGCAAAACCCTAAACCCTAATTTCCCTTATCAAGTTTTTCCCTTGTGTCGCATATTCAAGTGCCAAAAAACCATAGTGCCGCAAAAAAAAAAAAACCTTAAGTATCTAAACCTACTTTTCTTTTGTCGGCCCCTTCTTTTGCTTTCTCCCTCATTTTTGTTGTCACCCCTACCCTAGTTTCTATTTTCTCTCTTCTATTTTCCCTAGCTGCCTCATTTTTCAGTCTGTATCAAAGAAATTCAAAGATGAGTATAGCCGTTCAAAGGCTAATATGGGGCATTCAAACAGAGATCGAGCTAGATCACAGTCGAACTTTAATGCTCTAGCTACTTCGATAGCTAGCATAGGAAATGTCTGATCTGAAGGACCTAAATGTAGACATTGTGGTAAAAGACATCCGGGTAATTGTAGATTGAATGACCGAGCCTGTTTTAGATGTGGATCATTAGATCATTTCATCCGGGACTGCCCTGAATCTATTGAACAAGAGATTGTGCAGAATCCGAAGTCAGATAATGCTTCAGCTAGAGGTAGACCTTCTAGAAACACAAGAAATGTCAGTGGTAGTCAGAGAGATATGAAAGATACAGTTGCGAGATCTGAAGCTAGAGCACCTGCTAGAGCTTACACCATTTGAGCTCGTGAGGAAGCTTCGTCTCCAGATGTTATTACTGGTACATTTACTCTTTATGATACTTCTGTGATTGCATTGATAGATCCAAGGTCCACTCATTCGTATGTATGCATGAACTTAGTATCCAGTAAGACTTTGCTTGTAGAGTGTACTGAATTTGTAATTAGAGTATCGAACCCCTTAGGTAAAAGTGTTTTGGTTGACAAAGTGTGCAAGAATTATCCGTTGATGTTTCGGGATATTTATTTTCCAGCTGATCTGATGCTATTACCTTTTGATGAGTTTTATATAATTTTGGGTATGGATTGATTAACATTGCATGATGCTGTTGTGAATTGCAAAAGAAAGACTATCGATTTGAGATATCAGAATGATGAAATAGTTCTGATTGAATCTAATGATGTAAACGGGTTACCGGCTGTGATATCAGTGAAGAAGCTCAAAGTTACGTGAAAAAGGGTTGCGAAGCCTATTTTGCCTATGTGATTGATTCGAAAGTGAGTGAAAAGAAAGTTGAATCTGTGCCAGTTGTTTGTGAGTTCCCTGATGTATTTCCTGAAGAATTATCGGGATTGCCTCCGATACGAGAAGTTGAGTTTAGTATTGATTTAGTACAGGGGACGACTCCTATCTCGATAGCTCCGTATAGAATGGCACCAACAGAATTGAGAGAGTTGAAGTCACAGTTGCAAGAGTTGACTGATAGGGGATTTGCACGACCGAGTTTCTCACCTTGGGGAGCTCCTGTTCTATTTGTGAAAAATAAAGATGGCATGATTAGAATGTGGATTGATTATCGTTAGTTAAACAAAGTGACAATAAAGAATAAATATCCTCTACCACGAATTGATGATTTGTTTGATCAGTTGAAAGGAGCCACCGTGTTTTCAAAGATAGATCTGAGATCGGGATATTATCAGTTGCGAGTAAAAGATTCAGACATTCCAAAAACTACTTTCAGAACGAGGTACAGGCATTATGAGTTTTTAGTTATGCCTTTCGGACTAACCAATGCTCCTGCTGTCTTTATGGATTTGATGGACAGAATTTTTAAACTGTATTTAGATCGATTTGGTGTTGTACTCATTGACGACATTTTGATTTATTCGCGTATGAAATTGAGCATGCTGAACATCTGAGAATCGTGCTACAAACTCTGTGAGATAAGTAATTGTATGCAAAGTTTAATAAATGTGAATTTTGGTTGTGTGAAGTTGGTTTTCTGGGACATATTGTGTCAGCATTTTGTATATGAGTTGATCCGAGCAAGATATCAGCTATTTTGGAGTGGAAGCCTCCAAAAGTATGTCTGAAGTCTGTAGTTTTCTGGGACTTGCGGGTTATTATCGACGGTTCGTAAAAGGCTTTTCGATGATTGGAACTCTTTTGACTAGATTGCTTCAGAAAGATGTGAAATTTGAATGGTCCGATAAATGTCAGAAAAGCTTTGATCGGTTCAAAGCCATTTTGACTGAAGCTCCAGTGCTAGTACAGCCATAATCAGGTAAAGAGTTCGTGATTTATACTGATGCTTCGTTGAATGGTCTGGGATGTGTTTTGATGCAGGAAGGCAAAGTTATAGCTTATGCCTCGAGACAATTAAAGCTGCATGAAAAGAATTATCAGACACACGACCTTGAGCTAGCTACAATTGTGTTTGCTTTAAAGATTTGGCGTCACTATGTTTTTGGTGAAAATGCCATTTGTTTTAGAATCATAAAAGTCTGAAATATTTGATGACTCAAAAAAACCTGAATCTACGACAGAGAAGGTGGTTAGAACTATTAAAAGACTACGAGCTTTTAATAGATTATCACCCGGGTAAAGCAAATGTAGTTGCTGATGCATTGAGTCAGAAATCACTGTTTGCATTATGTGCGATGAATGCTCAATTAGATTTTTCTGATGATAGTTCAGCTTTGGCTGAATTGAAAGCGAAACCGTTGTTCTTACAGCAAATATGTGATGCTTAGAAAATTGATAATGAAATGTTATCAAAATTCGAACTCTGATTCTGAATTTCGAGTTGATATTGATGATTGTTTGAGATTTCGAGATCGGATTTGTGTTCCAAGGAATCCAGAGTTGATTAAGTTAATTTTGAATGAAGCACATAACAATCGCCTATCTGTTCATCCAGGAAGTACAAAGATGTACCATGATTTGAACCAACTTTATTGGTGGCCTGGTATGAAGCGAGATATCCCAGAGTTTGTATCGAAATGTTTAATCTGTTAGCAAGTTAAAGCTGAACATTAGGTGCCATCTGGTTTGTTACAACCGATAATTATTCCCGAGTGGAAATGGGATAGAGTGACGATGGATTTTGTTTCAGGGTTACCTTTGACTCCGAGAAAGAAAGATGCAATTTGGGTCGTAGTTGACAGATTGATGAAATCAGCCCATTTTATTCCAGTAAGATCTGATTACTCACTTAATAAATTAGCTGAGCTATATATTTCTGATATTGTGAGATTGCATGGGGTGCCACTATCTATTGTGTCTAACAGAGATCCGAGGTTTACTTCACGATTTTGGAAGAAACTACAAGAGGCTTTAGGTACTAAATTGCATTTTAGTACAGCTTTTCACCCACAGACGGACGGTCAATCAGAGAAAATTATTCAGATTCTCGAGGATATGTTGAGGTGTTGCATTCTTGAGTTTGATGGTACGTGGGAATAATATTTTCCATTGATTGAGTTTGCATATAATAATAGTTTACAGTCAAGTATCAAAATGGCACCTTATGAGGCTTTGTACGGACGCAAATGTCGTACACCTTTGTATTGGATTGACCTAATTGAAAATAAGATACACGGGGTCGATTTGGTCAAAGAAACTGAACAGAAAGTGAAAGTGATTCGTGATAGTCTGAAAGCCGCATCAGATCGTCAGAAATCGTATGCAGACTTGAAACGAAAAGATATCAAGTTTCAGATCGGTGATAAAGTTTTCTTGCAAGTGTCTCCCTGGAAGGAAATACTTCGTTTTGGCAGAAAAGGCAAATTGAGTCCGAGGTTCATCGGGCCGTATGAAATTATCGAGCGTATTGGACCTGTTGCATACATATTGTTGTTGCCATCAGAACTAGAAAAGATTCATAATGTGTTTCACGTGTCAATTCTTAGACGATACAGATCTGACCCATCACCTGTAATTTCTCCGTCTGAGATAGAAATTCAATTTGATATGACTTATGAAGAAGAACCGATTCGTATCTTAGCTCGCGAGGTTAAAGAATTGCGAAATAAGAGAATTCTGTTAGTAAAAGTACTGTGGCATCGACACGGAGTGGAAGAGGCTACGTGGGAGCCTGAAAAAGCTATGAGACAACAATATCCGAATCTATTCAATGGTAAGATTTTTGGGGACGAAAATCCTAAGGGGGAAGAATTGTAACAGTTCGGTTTAGACCCTAGTCAAAATAGTGGTTTCGGGACCATAAATCTGAGTCAGAAAAATATTTTAATATTATTTTTTGTGTCTACAGTATGTGATTAAGCATGTGTGAAAGCTTTGTGAATTAATTTTGTTGTTTGTGTGCTTAATTTGAGAAAAGGGCTAAATCACGTAAAATGTAAAAGTAGCCTTTTATTTGATTAAGTGCTTAATTGATGTGTCTTTCTAGATTTGAGGCCCTTATGTTGTAAATTGGCCATTAGACCTTAGGATGGACGGTTATGGGCTTATTTTATATGGTTTGCTTATTAAATTTCAAAGTTTAATTTAGTAAATAATATATTAACATGCAATAAATAAAACAAATGAAAAATGTTAGTAGAATGTTCATCCATTCTAGCCGAAATAAGAAAAGAAAAGAATGTTTTAAGCTTTGGTTACATTCGGCCATAAAGTTCTTTGATTAAGGTATGTTTTGGTTTCGGTTTTTGATAATTTCTATGTTTTTGTGATCGTTTCTTAGTGTATTACCAAGCCCATGCCTTAATTTTAGAATTTGATGAAGATTTTAAAATGTGCCATTGATGAATATTTGAGCTTTGTGATGTTAGTTGATGAAATATGGAATATATGTGTTAGATTAACATGTTTTGTCTTTGGATTTTTGGTGAATTTGAGTAATTTGGACTAAATTATGAAAATAATATTTTAAGGGACTAAAATGTGAAATAAATGAAATATATGGGCTTATATTAAGCTTGTGAAAATTCGGCTAAGCATGGGTACAAAGGAATTATGTGTATATTGTAAATTTGTGAAATAAGGACTTAAATGTCAAAATGTGAAAATGTGAGGGTAAATTGTAAAATGCCCTAAATGTGTGTTTTTGGATTGAATTGAATGTTTTGGTGAATAAAATAGTTAAATTTTAATATGTATAGATCAAGAGCCAAAGAAAACAGATTTAGACCGAGGAAAGTCGAAAGTGATCGAGTAGTCATTTCGGTCCGTTCATATCCGTACGAGGTAAGTCTATATACAAATAAATATATTTAAGTTAATTTATTCATGTTCATATATTATTGAATTGTGATGAATGGCTTTGGAAGATATACATGTGAAAACCGAGGAAGTATCGACAATGTGTCAATGTTTGAAAAGTCCCGTACGAACCTTAGGAATAGATAGGATTAATGTGTCATGACATAGGGTTTTGATATGTGATATCGTGTAAGACCACGTCTGGGACGTTGGCGTCAATTTGAGAATTACGTGTAAGACCATGTCTGGGACACTGGCATCGTATATGATTTCATGTAAGACCCTATCAGGGATAGTGGCATCGATATTTGATTACATGTAAGACCACGTCTGGGACGTTGGCATTGTACGAGTATTTTGAGTTATCCGAGTACCCTATTTGATTCCGAATGGTTCAACGGGAAATTCCGAGGATTGAGTGATTAGGTGATATGTGTATCTGATACAGGTACGTTGAAATGTATACATATTTGATTACTTAAGGTAAGTATATGTGAAATTGCGAAAGTGAGATATATGCATAGTCTTGTTGAGATAAAATGTGATATATGTATGAATGGGATATGGTCCAAAGAAATACATGGAGATGTGATTTGTTTACAAGCAAATGGTTAGATACCATTGAGCTAAAGAAGAAATATGAATATGCTATTGAGATATATTAAAGTTCTTGTAATTGTAATGGTTATATATGTTTATTATGTTAAGTTTATTTGTATATGGCTTACTAAGCTTTTGAAAGCTTATTGTGTGTGTGTTTTCATTATTTTTAGATCGTTAAAGCTACGGAAGGCTCGGGGATCATTGAGGATCGTCACCACGCTATCAAACTTTATTTTGTTACCTTTTGAATGTGTACAT
The DNA here is from genome assembly GCA_025698515.1 of Gossypium sturtianum. Classification (NCBI taxonomy): domain Eukaryota; kingdom Viridiplantae; phylum Streptophyta; class Magnoliopsida; order Malvales; family Malvaceae; genus Gossypium; species Gossypium sturtianum. Next base: position 58,097,297 of record CM046946.1, on the reverse strand, counting down.
AGCTAAGTATGGCATGTATAGGCTAGTTGTTTTGGATTATGTTTGAAATATATATATAAGCTATGTGATATGGCTTGTAAATGGGATGTGAATATAGCTTTAATCATATATATTTTGTGATGCATAGTTGGTATATTATTGATAAATGGTTGGTATGTTTGATATGCTCTTGAATGGTTAGAAAAGATGATTATTATTGGAATATTTTGGTTGCATTTTGAGAGCATGAAATGTGTTTGTTTATCCTTGTAGGAGTGACCCTAAATGGGTGGCAAATTGGCCTTGAAAATGGCCTATATTTGCCTACACGATTGAGTACACGAGCGTGTGGCTCGACCGTGTCATCTGAGTTTGTAATTCAAAGTAAGTCAGTTTCAACCACGGGCTGGATACACGGGCGTGTGACTGGACGTGTGAAGCAAGTCAGTGTCGACCACGGGTGAGGCACACGAGCGTGTCCTCGGCCGTGTGGACAAGTCAGTATGTATGCCTTGTTTTGCCACGGCTTAGACACGCGGGTGTGTTTGAGGCTGTGTGAGGCACATGGCCTGCCCATACGGGCGTGTGACCTCTGTAACTTTGAAAAATATTTGATTTTCGGAAAAATCATGTATGATCCTGGTTTAGTTCTGACCCCTTTCTAATGCATGTTTAAGGTCTCTTAGACCTCATTAAAGGATTGTAACGCCCCAAAATTTGGGCCTAGAAGTATTGGGCCTGGAGCAAGGGAACGGTTAGGAAACTGTGCATAAAAGTTTATGTGAGCTAGGAAATGACATAATTGTGTGTCCGCTCAAGTGGTTAAGGGTCCTAAGAGGAGTTGGAAAAGTTTTGGGTTCAAACCTGGGCTTTAGCAAAAATTTTGGTTTTAAGTGGATAAAACCCTGGATGCTTGGATGTAGGCCTTTTAAATTATTGTGTTAAAAAAATGACGCAAGGAAGCATGTGGTCTAGTGGTTGTGGCGTCATTAAGGTTGCAAGGGAGCCTGGGTTCAAGTCTTGGCTCTTGGAATTTATTTTGGTTTTTCTTTTAAAGGAACCTGGACTTTGGCCTTTAGACCTTTTAAATAATTGAAGATAGAGTGTGACACAAAAAGGGCTTGTGGCCTAGTGGCAGGTGGCATTTTGGGTATCTATGAGGTCTGAGGTTCAAATCCTGGGTTATGCATTGGAGATTTATTTTGCTGCTTGAGCTGGGAAGGTGGAAGAGTTGTACTGAAACACTGTTATTAAGGTGTTTGAATTGGTCACAAAGAGATTGTAGGAGAAAATTGTGGAGAGAATCAAGGAAATTCAAAGTTGGTGTGTTATAGCCGAACAAGGAGTCTAGAGCATGCAAATTCGGCTATGAGGGGGTTTCTGAGTGTTTTCTCTGCTTTTGTTCAGTTTTGGGCACTTTTTGGGTGTGCTGAATTTCCTTGCTGAGGAGTTTCCTCATTTTGATCAGTTTTGTCACTGATTTTAGGACTCACAATTCTTGTTTTCCTCCTTTTCTCTCTGAGTGCCGAAATTGCAATACCACTCGTGCATCCTTTTTGTTTGGTTCCTGATGTTCTTCTCTGGCTATTGACTATTTCCTTTCTTCCTTCTTTGCACCAACATCTGCCGAAGCCTCTCTTCTTCTCTATTCTTTTTACAAGTTTCGGCCAACTCCCTTATTGCCTATTGAATCTTTCGGCTGAACATACCACCCTAGTCTTGGTATTCTTTCTCTTCTTAGATTTGTGATCGAAAGCTCTCCCCTCTCTGTTTCAATTCTGCAACGGCTCTGTTAATCGGTAAGTCTCTCGGTTCCTTTCAGTTCTCTCTTTTACTGTTTAAGCCAAATGGTGAGATCCCTTATTACCGATTCTTCTTCCTTCTCCTATGTGTATGTTCTTTCGGGTTCTAGGACTTCCGATGGGTGATGAGGGTGCTAGTAATAAAGTGATGGAAAAGGTACCGACTGAGTCTGAGTGCGTAGCCTCTACTCCCAAGTTTAAGCGGCGTAGGGTGTCGGCTGTTCGGGATTTTCAGCCAGGATGCGGAAGGATGGCTGCACCGAGCTCTGGAACAAGCAGGCAAATCACAGTTGACCGATCTAGTCAAGGTTCTGGTGCTCGTGGATTTTTAATACTCTACGTAATCAGGTGTGTATCTTTACACCGTAAATCATTACTGTTGTAAAGCCGAAAGGGTGTGTACACACCCTGATCTGACTGTAGCACGACAAAAGCCGAAAAGCCAGAAATACGGTGATTGAGATTGAAGCAAGCAAACATGGTCTCAGCATCTTATTACCTTTGCCGGAGTTCAGCATTTTGCTTTCCTTCTCATGAATCCCATCTAAAACTGAAATGAAGAACTCATGAGCATCCTGCTCCTCATAACTAGCTAGATTCGATGAATGCTACCACCAGCTTCAATAAAAAACAACATAAATCCATAAGTAAAGCATGATCCATCCTCAGGCATTTAGAAACCAAAGGAAGGGAGGACAAAACAAACCAAAACAAGAACGCTCGTGTGGTTAACCGAGCCCACGAAACATGGGCGTTTGACTGAAGAGGCCACTACGAGTGTTCTCGTGCACTTGGGCCGTTTTGGGCCTCGTTGGGCCGAAATGGGACGCGTGGGCCCAATGGGCTCGTGGCCCCCCATGGATAAAATTGACGAAAGGTGGCAGAAACTGGATTGAGCTATGTAGATCACTTAGCCGTGTTTGAATTTGGGCCAAATGGGCCACACGAGCGTGTGGGCCCATTTGGGCCGAATAGTGGGCTTTGAGCCCATTTACACCGTTTTGACCAAATATGTTATATGTGTCGCTCGAGGCGACTGTAGACCTTTGGGAAGGTTGTTAAATTGACCGTAATGCCCCTGTTAAGATAGAATGACCGTAATACTCCCGTAGGGTAAAATGACCGAAATACCCCCATAGGGTAGAATGACCGTAATACCCCTGTAGGGTAAAATGATCGTAATGCCCTGTAGGGTAAATTGACCGTAATGCCCCTGTTAAGATAGAATGACTGTAATACCCCCGTAAGGTAAAATGACCGAAATACCCCCATAGGGTAGAATGACCGTAATACCCCTGTAGGGTAAAATGACCGTAATGCCCCTGTAGGGTAAATGCCCTTGGAGGGTAAATGACTATTTTGCCCTTGTGGGTAAATGACTGACTTAGATTATGAATTTGACTGATTTGACTGTGATCGTATGACTTTGTTTTAACTGACTTGACCGTGGTTGTGTGTCTGATATGCTTTGACATACACGACATATTGCATGGGGTTGGGACATTATTATGGAGGAAGTGTACGGCCGTTGTCATTCTGTACAAGGCTTTCAGCCTTTCTGCGATATTTATGGCTTTTAGCCATTCTGTCTACGGCGCCGAGCCGTTCTGTTGACTTAGTGCCGCAACCGGTGCTAAGCTTGGTGTGTTGGTTGGGTTAATCGATTTAATCCCCACAGGAGTGTAGGGTTGGACCGGAGACGGAGTGCAGGGTTGGTTTGGGTATTTATGAATTGCGTATACTGATTTTGATATTGAGATGGGCTTAAGCACAGATATATGTAATATATGACATTTGATATGGGCTGAGGCCCAACCGAGGCTGATGGGGGCTAAGGCCCAGACTGTTACTGTGATGGGTTAGGCCCAATTGATTCTGTTATGGGCTGTGACCCAAATGATATTGTTTTGGGCTTTGGCTCACATATACTCTAAAGGCGAACTGCATATTCTATTGCTTTTAGGCTCGAGCAGATCGATTTTGTTTTCGTATTCGATTGTTTCTTTACTAAGGGGATTACACACTGAGTTTTTCGTAAACTCACCCTGTTTTTAACCTTTCAGGTAATCCCCAGCGTTAGACGGTTCGGTGCTACGAGGGACTTGGAGATGGCCACACTTCTGCTACTGTTCTCGTTTACTTGGCTTTTATTTACTAATAATTTTCGTCTGGGTTTTTATATTTGTAATAAGGCCTCACCAATTTTATAGCTTTCGATTTGAGATTTTAATCATTATGATTTCTACTTGTTAGAGGTAGAACACGATTTTCCCAAAACGATAACTATTTTCAAAACACTGTGTTTCCACAATAATTTTTAAGCTTCCATAACAAATAAGGTTTTAAAGGTAATAATGTTGTAAAAAGGGTATAACTTTTTAATAAACCACGATTAAAAATGAACAAACGCGAACTGAGGTTTTGTACAAGTTTTACATGGTTTCAAAGTTTAAAATTTCAAGAAGGGTTTTCAATGAAAACATGGTTTTCGAAAAACTCTTCAATGTGACATGCCAGATTCGACCATAACGTCTAGGCCGGGTTTGGGGTGTTACAGGGACTATATGCTTGTATTTTGCTATGATATGGAGATGATATACTTTATAATGTGAAATGTTCGTAAAACTTTCTGATTGTCTGGTAATGCCTCTTAACCCTAGACTGGCGATGGTTATGGTTTAGGGGTGTTACAATTTATTGGTATCAGAGCTACGGTTTAGTCGATTCTAGGACTAACGTAGCGTGTGAGAGTCTAACTATACATGCCATATATACGAACTGTGATAGTGTGATTAATCCTGACGTATAAAATGTGTTTTTCGTATAGTAAATGGATCCCAAAAGAGCTGTAGCTGACGATGTTGAAAGTAATGCGCCTGCTCCCGCTCAAGGGATAGTGCCATCTGATTCGAGACTGGCTACTAGCGGTCAGGAAGGAGAGGCTAAACAAGCCTTCTTCCAAATGATGAATGAGTGGTTCACTCAATATATTAGAACAAATCTGGCTGTTTCACAACCTCCGCCCCTGCCTAATCCTCCTCAGACTTCTGTTGTACCTCCGGTTATGAATATGAATCTGTTGAATAAGCCTCTGGTCGATAAAATCTGTAAATATGGGGCTGAAAAGTTCAGGGCTACTAGTGGCTCGAAAATAACTCTGAGCCAAAAATCTGTTGAATAACTCTGAGTTTTGGCTCGAAAATACAACCCAAGTGTTTGATGAAATGTCATTGACTCCTGATGAATGCTTAAAATGTGTCGTTTCCTTGTTACAAGATGCAGCTTATCAATGGTAGAAGACTTTGATTTATGTTGTTCCAAAAGAACGGGTTATATGGGATTTCTTTCATTCTGAATTCCGAAAGATATATATTAGCCAGAGATTTATAGATCAAAAACGAAAAGAATTTCTAGAATTGAAACAGGGTCGCATGTCTGTCACTGAATACGAACGAAAATTCATGAGATTAAGTCAATAAGCTCGGAAATGTGTTTTGACTGAAGCAATAATGTGTAAAAGATTTCAAGACAGCCTAAATGAAGATAACCGTTTGCTAGTTGGAATTCTGGAAATAAAATAATTTGTTGTGCTTGTTGATCGAGCATGTAAAGCTGAGGCACTCGAGAAAGATAAAAGAAAACCTGAGTCAGAAGCTAGAGATGTGAGAAAGAGATTCTCAAGTAAATCATTTCAGTCTGCATCAAAGAAATTCAAAGATGAGTATAGCTGTTCAAAGGCTAATATGGGGCATTCAAACAGAGATCTAGCTAGATCGCAGTCGAACTTCAAAGCTCTAGCTACTTCGATAGCTAGCGTGGGAAATGTCCAATCTGAACGACCTGAATGTAGACATTGTGGTAAAAGACATCCAGGTCATTGTAGATTGAATGACCGAGCCTATTTTAGATGTGGATCATTAGATCATTTCATCCGGGATTGCCCTGAATCTATTGAACAAGAGATTGTACAGAATCTGAAGTCAAATAATGCTTCAGCTAGAGGTAGACCTTCTAGAAACACAAGAAGTGTTAGTGGTAGTCAGAGAGCTATGAAAGATACAGTTGCGAGATCTGAAGCTAGAGCACCTGCCAGAGCTTACACCATTCGAGCTCGTGAGGAAGCTTCGTCTCCAGATGTTATTACGGGTACATTTACTCTTTATGATACTTCTGTGATTGCATTGATAGATCCAGGGTCTACTCATTCGTATGTATGCATGAACTTAGTATCCGAGTAAGACTTTGCACAGAGTCTCATGAATTTGTAATTAGAGTATCGAACCCCTTATGCAAAAGTGTTTTGGTTGACAAAGTGTGCAAGAATTATCCATTAATGTTTCGGGATATTTGTTTTCCAACTGATCTGATGCTATTACCTTTTGATGAGTTTGATATAATTTTGGCTCATGGATTGGTTAACATTGCATGATGCTGTTGTGAATTGCAAAAGAAAGACTATCGATTTGATATATCAGAATAATGAAATAGTTCAGATTGAATCTAATGATGTAAATGGGTTATCGGCTATGATATCAGTGATGAAAGCTCTGAGTTATGTGAAAAAGGGTTGCGAAGCCTATTTTGCCTATGTGATTGATTCAAAAGTGAGTGAAAAGAAAATTGAATCTGTGCCAGTTGTTTGTGAGTTCCCTGATGTATTTCCTGAAGAATTACCGGGATTGCCTTCGATACGAGAAGTTGAGTTTAGTATTGATTTCGTACCGGGGACGACTCCTATCTCGATAGCTCCGTATAGAATGGCACCAACAGAATTGAGAGAGTTGAAGTCATAGTTACAAGAGTTTACCAATAGAGGATTTGCATGATTGAGTTTCTCACCTTGTGGTGCTCCTGTTCTATTTGTGAAAAAGAAAGATGACATGATGAGAATGTGCATTGATTACCGTCAGTTAAACAAAGTGACAATAAAGAATAAATATCCTCTACCATGAATTGATGATTTGTTTGATCAGTTGAAAGGAGCCACCGTGTTTTCAAAGATAGATCTGAGATCGGGATATTATCAGTTGCGAGTAAAAGATTCAGACATTTCAAAAATTGCTTTCAGGATGAGGTACGGGCATTATGAGTTTTTAGTTATGCCTTTCGGACTAACCAATGCTCCTGCCGTCTTTATGGATTTGATAAACAGAATTTTAAGACCGTATTTAGATCGATTTGTTGTTGTATTCATTGAAGACATTTTGATTTATTCGCGTGATGAAATTTAGCATGCTGAACATATGAGAATCGTGCTACAAACTCTGTGAGATAAGCAATTGTAAGCAATGTTTAGTAAATGTGAATTCTGGTTGCGTGAAGTTGGTTTTCTGGGACATATTGTGTCAGCATTTGGTATACGAGTTGATCCGAGCAAGATATCAGCTATTTTGGAGTGGAAGCCTCCGAAAAATGTGTCTGAAGTCCGTAGTTTTCTGGGACTTGCGGGTTATTATCGACAGTTCGTAAAAGGCTTTTCGATGATTAGAACTCCGTTGACTAGATTGCTTCAGAAAGATGTGAAATTTGAATGGTCCGATAAATGTCAGAAAAGCTTTGATCGGTTGAAAGCCCTTTTGACTGAAGCTCCAGTGCTAGTATAGCCAGAATCGGGTAAAGAGTTCGCGATTTATAGGGATGCTTCGTTGAATGGTCTGGGATGTGTTTTGATACAGGAAGGCAAAGTTATAGCTTATGCCTCGAGACAATTAAAGCCGCATGAAAAGAATTATCCGACACACGACCTTGAGCTAGCTGCAACTGTGTTTGCTTTAAATATTTGGCGTCACTATCTTTTTGGTGAAAAATGCCATGTGTTTTCAGATCATAAAAGTCTAAAATATTTGATGACTCAAAAAGACCTGAATCTACGATAGAGAAGGTGGTTAGAACTGTTAAAAGATTACGAGCTTTTAATAGATTATCACCCGAGTTCGAAATCACTATTTGCATTATGTGCGATGAATGCTCAATTAGATTTGTCTGATGATGGTTCAGTTTTGGCTGAATTGAAAGCGAAACCGTTGTTCTTACAACAAATATGTGATGCTTAGAAAATTGATAATGAAATGTTAGCGAAATTCGAACTCTGATTCTGAATTTCAAGTTGATGTTGATGATTGTTTGAGATTTCGAGATCGAATTTGTGTTCCGAGGAATCCAGAGTTGATTCAGTTAATTTTGAATGAAGCATATAACAATCGCCTATCTGTTCATCCGGGAAGTACAAAGATGTACCATGATTTGAAGCAACTTTATTGGTTTGTTACAACCAATAAAGATGTACCATAACGTCTAGGCCGGGTTTGGGGTGTTACAGGGACTATATGCTTGTATTTTGCTATGATAGGGAGATGATATACTTAATAATGTGAAATGTTCGTAAAACTTTCTGATTGTCTGGTAATGCCTCTTAACCCTAGACCGGCGATGGTTATGGTTTAGGGGTGTTACAATTTATTGGTATCAGAGCTACGGTTTAGTCGATTCTAGGACTAACGTAGCGTGTGAGAGTCTAACTATACATGCCTTATATACGAACTGTGATAGTGTGATGAATCCTGACGTATAAAATGTGTTTTTCGTATAGTAAATGGATCCCAAAAAGAGTCATGGTAGCGATGTTGAAAGTAATGCGCCTGCTCCCGCTCAAGGGATAGTGCCATCTGATTCGAGACTGGCTACTAGCGGTCAGGAAGGAGAGGCAAAACAAGCCTTCTTCCAAATGATGAATGAGTGGTTCACTCAATATATTAGAACAAATCTGGATGTTTCACAACCTCCGCCCCCGCCTAATCCTCCTCAGACTTCTGTTGTACCTCCGGTTATGAATATGAATCTGTTGAATAAGCCTCTGGTCGATAAAATCTGTAAATATGGGGCTGAAGAGTTCAGAGTTTTGGCTCGAAAATACAATCCAAGTGTTTGATGAAATGTCATTGACTCCTAATGAATGCTTAAAATGTGTCGTTTCCTTGTTACAAGATGCAGCTTATCAATGGTAGAAGACTTTGATTTATGTTGTTCCAAAAGAACGGGTTATATGGGATTTCTTTCATTCTGAATTCCGAAAGATATATATTAGCCAGAGATTTATAGATCAAAAACGAAAACAATTTCTGGAATTGAAACAGGGTCGCATGTCTGTCACTGAATACGAACGAAAATTCATGAGATTAAGTCAATAAGCTCGGGAATGTGTTTCGACTGAAGCAATAATGTGTAAAAGATTTCAAGACAGCCTAAATGAAGATAACCGTTTGCTAGTTGGAATTCTGGAAATAAAATAATTTGTTGTGCTTGTTGATCGAGCATGTAAAGCTGAGGCACTCGAGAAAGATAAAAAACACGAGTCGGAAGCTAGAGATGTGAGAAAGAGATTCTCAAGTAAATCATTTCAGTCTGCATCAAAGAAATTCAAAGATGAGTATAGCTGTTCAAAGGCTAATATGGGGCATTCAAACAGAGATCTAGCTAGATCGCAGTCGAACTTCAAAGCTCTAGCTACTTCGATAGCTAGCGTGGGAAATGTCCAATCTGAACGACCTGAATGTAGACATTGTGGTAAAAGACATCCGGGTCATTGTAGATTGAATGACCGAGCCTGTTTTAGATGTGTATCATTAGATCATTTCATCCGGGATTGCCCTGAATCTATTGAACAAGAGATTATACAGAATCTGAAGTCAAATAATGCTTCAGCTAGAGGTAGACCTTCTAGAAACACAAGAAGTGTTAGTGGTAGTCAGAGAGCTATGAAAGATACAGTTGCGAGATCTGAAGCTAGAGCACCTGCCAGAGCTTACACCATTCGAGCTCGTGAGGAAGCTTCGTCTCCAGATGTTATTACGGGTACATTTACTCTTTATGATACTTCTGTGATTGCATTGATAGATCCAGGGTCTACTCATTCGTATGTATGCATGAACTTAGTATCCAGTAAGACTTTGCCTGTAGAGTCTACTGAATTTATAATTAGAGTATCGAACCCCTTATGCAAAAGTGTTTTGGTTGACAAAGTGTGCAAGAATTATCCGTTGATGTTTCGGGATATTTGTTTTCCAACTGATCTGATGCTATTACCTTTTGATGAGTTTGATATAATTTTGGCTTATGGATTGGTTAACATTGCATGATGCTGTTGTGAATTGCAAAAGAAAGACTATCGATTTGATATATCAGAATGATGAAATAGTTCAGATTGAATCTAATGATGTAAATGGGTTATCGGCTATGATATCAGTGATGAAAGCTCTGAGTTATGTGAAAAAGGGTTGCGAAGCCTATTTTGCCTATGTGATTGATTCGAAAGTGAGTGAAAAGAAAATTGAATCTGTGCCAGTTGTTTGTGAGTTCCCTGATGTATTTCCTGAAGAATTACCGGGATTGCCTTCGATACGAGAAGTTGAGTTTAGTATTGATTTCGTACCGGGGACGACTCCTATCTCGATAGCTCCGTATAGAATGGCACCAATAGAATTGAGAGAGTTGAAGTCATAGTTACAAGAGTTTACCAATAGAGGATTTGCATGATTGAGTTTCTCACCTTGTGGTGCTCCTGTTCTATTTGTGAAAAAGAAAGATGACATGATGAGAATGTGCATTGATTACCGTCAGTTAAACAAAGTGACAATAAAGAATAAATATCCTCTACCATGAATTGATGATTTGTTTGATCAAATGAAAGGAGCCACCGTGTTTTCAAAGATAGATCTGAGATCGGGATATTATCAGTTGCGAGTAAAAGATTCAGACATTTCAAAAATTTCTTTCAGAATGAGGTACGGGCATTATGAGTTTTTAGTTATGCCTTTCGGACTAACCAATGCTCCTGCCGTCTTTATGGATTTGATAAACAGAATTTTAAGACCGTATTTAGATCGATTTGTTGTTGTATTCATTGAAGACATTTTGATTTATTCGCGTGATGAAATTTAGCATGCTGAACATATGAGAATCGTGCTACAAACTCTGTGAGATAAGCAATTGTAAGCAATGTTTAGTAAATGTGAATTCTGGTTGCGTGAAGTTGGTTTTTTGGGACATATTGTGTCAGCATTTGGTATACGAGTTGATCCGAGCAAGATATCAGCTATTTTGGAGTGGAAGCCTCCGAAAAATGTGTCTGAAGTCCGTAGTTTTCTGGGACTTGTGGGTTATTATCGACGGTTCGTAAAAGGCTTTTCGATGATTGGAACTCCGTTGACTAGATTGCTTCAGAAAGATGTGAAATTTGAATGGTCCGATAAATGTCGAAAAGCTTTGATCGGTTGAAAGCCCTTTTGATGAAGCTCGGTGCTAGTATAGCGAGAATCGGGTAAAGAGTTCGCGATTTATAGGGATGCTTCGTTGAATGGTGCAGGATGTGTTTTGATACAGAAGGCAAAGTTATAGCTTATGCCTCGAGACAATTAAAGCCGCATGAAAAGAATTATCCGACACACGACCTTGAGCTAAATTTGCAATCGTGTTTGCTTTAAATATTTGGCGTCACTATCTTTTTGGTGAAAAATGCCATGTGTTTTGAGATCATAAAAGTCTAAAATATTTGATGACTCAAAAAGACCTGAATCTACGATAGAGAAGGTGGTTAGAACTGTTAAAAGATTACGATCTTTTAATAGATTATCACCCGAGTTCGAAATCACTATTTGCATTATGTGCGATGAATGCTCAATTAGATTTGTCTGATGATGGTTCAGTTTTGGCTGAATTGAAAGCGAAACCGTTGTTCTTACAGCAAATATGTGATGCTTAGAAAATTGATAATGAAATGTTAGCGAAATTCGAACTCTGATTCTGAATTTCAAGTTGATGTTGATGATTGTTTGAGATTTCGAGATCGAATTTGTGTTCCGAGGAATCCAGAGTTGATTCAGTTAATTTTGAATGAAGCATATAACAATCGCCTATCTGTTCATCCGGGAAGTACAAAGATGTACCATGATTTGAAGCAACTTTATTGGTGGCTTGGTATGAAGCGGGATATCTCAGAGTTCGTATCGAAATGTTTAATCTATCGGATGTTAAAGCTGAACATCAGGTGCCATCTGGTTTGTTACAACCGATAATGATTCCCGAGTGGAAATGGGATAGAGTGACGATGGATTTTGTTTCAGGGTTACCTTTGACTCCGAGAAAGAAAGATGCAATTTGGGTCGTAGTTGACAAATTGACGAAATCAGCCCATTTTATTCCAATACGATCTGATTACTCACTTAATAAATTAGCTGAGCGATATATTTCTGATATTGTGAGATTGCACGGGGTGCCACTATCTATTGTGTCTGACAGAGATCCGAGGTTTACTTCACGATTCTTGAAGAAAATACAAGAGGCTTTAGGTACTAAATTGCATTTTAGTACAGCTTTTCACCAACAGACGGATTGTCAATCAGAGCGAATTATTCAGATTCTTGAGGATATGTTGAGATGTTGCATTCTTGAGTTTGATGGTATGTGGGAACAATATTTGCCATTGATTGAGTTTGCATATAATAATAGTTTACAGTCAAGTATCAAAATGGCACTTTATGAGGTTTTGTACGGACGCAAATGTCGTACACCTTTGTATTGGACTAGCTAAGTGAAAATAAGATACACGGGGTCGATTTGGTCAAAGAAACTGAACAAAAAGTGAAACTGATTTGTGATAGTCTGAAAGCCGCATCAGATCGTCAGAAATCGTATGCAGACTTGAAACGAAAAGATATCGAGTTTGAGATCAGTGATAAAGTGTTCTTGAAAGTGTCTCCGTGGAAGAAAATACTTCGTTTTGGCAGAAAAGGCAAATTGAGTCCGAGGTTCATTAGGCCGTATGAAATTATCGAGCGTATTGGACCTGTTGCATACAGATTGTTGTTGCCACCGGAACTAGAAAAGATTCATAATGTGTTTCACGTGTCAATGCTTAGACAATACAGATCTGACCCATCACATGTAATTTCTCAATCTGAGATAGAAATTCAATCTGATATGACTTATGAAGAAGAACAGATTCATATCTTAGCTCGCGAGGTTAAAGAATTGCGAAATAAGAGAATTCCGTTAGTAAAAGTACTGTGGCATCGACACGGAGTGGAAGAGGCTACGTGGGAGCCTGAAGAAGCTATGAGACAACAATATCCGAATCTATTCAATTGTAAGATTTTCGGGGACGAAAATCCCTAAGGGGGGAAGAATTGTAACAGTTCGGTTTAGACCCTAGTCGAAATAGTGGTTTCAGGACCATAAATTCGAGTCAAAAAAATATTTTAATATTATTTTTTATGTCTACACTATGTGATTAAGAATGTGTGAAAGTTTCGTGAATTAATTTTGTTGCTTGTGTGCTTAATTTGAGAAAAAGGCTAAATCGCGTAAAATGTAAAAGTAGCCTTCTATTTGATTAAGTGCTTAATTGATGTGTCTTTCTAGATGTGAGGCCCTTATGTTGTAAATTGGCCATTAGACCTTGGGATGGACGATTATGGGCTAATTTTATATGGTTTGCTTATTAAATTTCAAAGGTTAATTTAGTAAATAATATATTAACATGCAATAAATAAAACAAATGAAAAATGTTAGTGGAATGTTCATCCATTCTAGCCAAAATAAGAAAAGAAAAGAAGGTTTTAAGCTTTGGTTACATTCGGCCATAAAGTTCTTTGATTAAGGTATGTTTTGGTTTCGGTTTTTGATAATTTCTAAGTTTTTGTGATCGTTGCTTAGTGTATTATCAACCCCATGCCTTAATTTTGGAATTTGATGATGATTTTAAAATGTGCCATTGATGAATATTTCAGCTTTGTGATGTTAGTTGATGAAATATGGAATATATGTGTTAGATTAACATGTTTTGTCTTTGGATTTTTTGTGAATTTGAGTAATTTGGACTAAATTGTGAAAATAATATTTTGAGGGACGAAATTGTGAAATAAATGAAATATATGGGCTTATTTTAAGCTTGTGAAAATTCGGCTAAGCATGGGTACAAAGGAATTATGTGTATATTGTGAATTTGTGAAATAAGGACTTAAATGTCAAAATGTGAAAATGTGAGGGATAAATTGTAAAATGCCCTAAATGTGTGTTTTTGGATTGAATTGAATGTTTTGGTGAATAAAATAGTTAAATTTTAATATGTATAGATCAAGAGCCAAAGAAAACGGATTTAGACCGAGGAAAGTTGAAAGTGATCGAGTAGTTATTTCGGTCCGTTCATATCCGTACGAGGTAAGTCTATATGCAAATAAATATATTTAATTTAATTTATTCATGTTCATATATTATTGAATTGTGATGAATGGCTTTGGAAGATATACATGTGAAAAACGAGGAAGTATTGACAATGTGTCAATGTCCAAAAAGTCCCGTATGAACGTTAGGAATAGATAGGATTAATGTGTCATGACATAGGGTTTTGATATGTGATATCGTGTAAGACCACGTCTGGGACGTTGGCGTCGATTTGAGAATTACGTGTAAGACCATGCCTGGGACATTGGCATCGTATATGATTTCGTGTAAGACCCTGTCAGGGATAGTGGCATCGATATTTGATTACATGTAAGACCACGTCTGGGATGTTGGCATTGTACGAGTATTCTGAGTTATCCGAGTATCCTATTTGATTCCGAATGGTTCAACGGGCAATTTCGAGGATTGAGTGATTAGGTGATATGTGTATCCGATACAAGTACATTGAAATGTATACATATTTGATTACATAAGGTAAGTATATGTGAAATTGCAAAAGTGAGATATATGCATAGTCTTGTTGAGATAAAATGTGATATATGTATGAATGGGATATGATCCAAAGAAATACATGGAGATGTGATTTTTTGACAAGCGAATGGTTAGATACCATTGAGCTAAAGAAGAAATATGAATATGCTATTGAGATATATTAAAGTTCTTGTAATTGTAATGGTTATATATGTTTATTATGTTAAGTTTATTTGTATATGGCTTACTAAGCTTTTGAAAGCTTATTGTGTGTGTGTTTACATTGTTTTTAGATCGTTAAAGCTACGGAAGGCTCGGGGATCGTCGAGGATCGTCACCACACTATCAAACTCTATTTTGGTACCTTTTGAATGTGTACATAGCTAAGTATGGCATGTATAGGCTAGTTGTTTTGGATTATGTTTGAAATATATATAAGCTATGTGATATGGCTTGTAAATGGGATGTGAATATGGTTTTTATCATATATATTTTGTGATGCATAGTTGGTTTATTATCGATAAATGGTTGGTATGTTTGATATGCTCTTGAATGGTTAGAAAAGATGATTATTATTGGAATATTTTGGTTGCATTTTGAGGGCATGAAATGAGTTTGTTTATGCTTGTAGGAGTGACCCTAAATGGGTGGCAAATTGGCCTTGCAAATGGCCTATATTTGCCTACACGGTTGAGCACACGGGCGTGTGGCTCGAACGTGTCATCTGAGTTTGTAATTCAAAACAAGTTAGTTTCGACCACAGGCTGGACACACGGGCGTGTGACTGGCCGTGTGAAGCAAGTCAGTGTCGACCACAGGTGAGGCACACGGGCGTGTCCTCGGCCGTGTGGACAAGTCAGTATGTATGCCCTGTTTTGCCACGACATAGAGACTCGGGTTTGTGACCTCTGTAACTTTGAAAAATATTTGATTTTCGGAAAAAAAATTGTATGATCCTGGTTTAGTTCCGACCCCTTTCTAATGCATGTTTAAGGTCTCGTAGACCTCATTAAGGGACTATATGCTTGCATTTTGCTATGATGTGGATATTATATACTTTATAATGTGAAATGTTTGTAAAAGTTTCCGATTGTCCGGAAATGCCTCTTAACCCTAGACCGGCGATGGTTATAGGTTAGGGGTGTTACAATTAACAACTAGGTTCGAATTTATAAAAATACAAACTGTGGATTCCGAGCTATTCGACATCGATTTTATCCTTCCCCCTTTTTAGTCGTGGATTCTGTTACGACGTTAGCTAGGAATTAAAACAATTAAAATACATCAATACAACATAATTCAATTTCACATTGAATATTTCAATATTTGTTTAAATTTTAATTTAGTCCTTAAAACGAGACTAATTTTATTCTTCACAATTAACTCTATATTTTCATACTAATTTCACTTTAAACTAAATTTAACTCCCTATTTTCAATTAAACCCTTAAATTTAAAATTTTTCACTATTTAGTCCCTATTACTCAAAATTTATAGTTTGTTATACAATTTAATCCTTTCCCTAAAAATCTATCAATTAAATCAGTAATACTAAAACTATTCAACAATAACAACATCTAAAATCTTAACCAATGTTAAAATTTCGACATGGGTCGGGTAGTTCTAAACACCGGGATTCCATAAATATAAAAATTTCAAGAAAATGGACTAAATTGACTAACCAATTTTGAATTTGAAACTAAAATCCCTTAGGTTTGCCATAACTTCTTCTCCCTTTTTCTATATTTCTTTTTCTCTCATTTCTTTCTTCTTTTTACTTTAATTTTAATGCGAACACTACTTTTTATTATTTCTTTTATTTTGTTTTAATTATAATATAACATATATGTATATACATTTCATAATAGTAATTAATAAAACATATATATTACATATATCAATGCCATCCACTAACCTTAGATAAAAGGGGTAATTACTACTTTAGTCCCTCTATTACTTTTAAATCTATATAATACAACTTTTAATGCTCTACGCGATTTAGTCCTTATACTATAATAACTCTTAATTCATGTATATTCACTTAAACAAAATCTAATTAACTACACAACTAACTTCGTAAATAGTCTGATTTACGGGAATGGAGTCCTATGAATGTGCTTTCACTAACGAAACTCGTTTCTTACGCAACTTTTTCACCTCGTGAGCCAAAAATCTCAACAGGTTCTTCTTCATAAGACAGGTCGAGTTGAATCTCAATGTCTTCTGTTGAAATAACATGAGATGGATCCGATCGATATCTTCTAAGCATTGAAACATGGAAAACGTCATGCATTTTCTGTAATTCCATAGGCAAAGCTAAACGATACGCAACTGGTCCTACTCTTTCAGTGGTCTCATACGGTTCGATAAAACGAATTCAGCTACTCGATTGAAAGCTATTGTTGTATACGAATTCAGCTAATGGTAAATAAGGCTCCCAACCTAATTCAAAATAATAACACAAGTGCGAAGCATATCTTCCAAAATTTGAATAACACGCTCAGATTGTCCGTCTCTTTGCAGGTGAAAAACTGTACGAAAATTAAGTCACGTACCAAGAGATTCGTGCAACTATTTCCAAAATCTCGAAGTGAAACGCAGATCTCAATCAGAGATTATCAACATAGGGACACCGTGCAATCTCATAATTTCCTGAATATAAACTTCAGCAAGCTTTTGGAGTCCCTAATTTTTCTTGACTTCTATGAAATGAGCCGATTTCGTGACCCAATCGACTATCACCCACACAACATTTTTCTTACTTGCCGATAAAGGTAACCCCGTTACAAAATCCATCATGATGCGTTCCCATTTCCACTCAGGAATAGAAATAGGTTGAAGTAATCCTGTGGGAACCTGATGTTCTGCCTTAACTCGTTGACAAGTTAAACATTTAGCTACATATTCGACCACATCTCTTTTCATCCCTGGCCACCAATAGGATTCTCCTAGATCGTGATACATTTTTAATCCTCTAGGATGCAAA
The DNA here is from genome assembly GCA_025698515.1 of Gossypium sturtianum. NCBI lineage: Eukaryota > Viridiplantae > Streptophyta > Magnoliopsida > Malvales > Malvaceae > Gossypium > Gossypium sturtianum. Next base: position 58,079,823 of record CM046946.1, on the reverse strand, counting down.
GCGAAAGGACTATCATGAGCTTTGCAAAAAATTAACTCTTTTAGTTCTGAAACATTTAGAACACATATTCAGTTATGAAATCATAAGCAATTAATATCAGCAATGGTGAAATTTTCTAATATGTCATTCTGAACCATTTCTCTTTTCTTTGCCAACTTGACATCATCTAACTGTGCTGCCTTGATCTGATAAAACATCACCGGTTTGATCTTTAATTCAGCCAACAAGCTTTCATCATCATCGATACTGAGTTGAGCAAACATTGCTCGTAATTCAACCGATATTTTTCTACTCAACGCATCAACTATGACATTAGCTTTACCAGGATGGTAATCAATAACGTAATCAAAATCTTTCAGAAGGTCGACCCAACGACGTTGCCACAAATTCAACTCCTCTTGATATAGGAGGTATTTGAGACTCTTATGACCAGTATAGATGTGACACTTTTCACCGTACAGGTAGTGCCTCCAGATCTTTAGAGAAAAACCCACAGCAGCTAGCTCTAAATCGTGCATCAGATAATTGCGTTCATGAGTTTTTAGCTAACGAGACGCATAAGCGATCACTTTCTTGTCTTACGTCAAAACACAACCGAGACCGCTCAAAGAAGCATAACTAAAGACCATAAAATCTGTTCCTGATTTTGGTAAAGTCAAAATTGGCTCTTCAGTCAACATTTGCTTCAATTTATCAAAACTTTCTTGGCATTGATCATCCCAGACGAATTGAACATTCTTTGCAACAGCTTTGTCATCGGAAAAGCTATCTTTGAAAATCCATTTCCAAATATTCAGTAATAACCAGTTAGTCCAAGAAAATTGCGAACCTCTGACACATTCCTTGATGCTTTCCACTGAACAATTGCCTCGATCTTTTTCAAATAAACTTTAATCCCATCTGCCAAGATAACATGACCCAAAAATACAACCTATGCTAACCAGAATTCACACTTACTAAGCTTTCCATACAACCGTTTTCTCATAACACTTGCAAAACAATTCTGAGGTGTTGCTCATGCTCGGATTCAGATTTTGAATAGATCAAGATGTCATCAATAAAGACTACCATAAATTGATCCAAATACGGTTGAAAAATATGGTTCATAAGATCCATTTGGAGCGTTTATCAGTCCAAAAGGCATTACTAAAAATTCGTAATGGCCATAACGCGTACGAAACACTGTCTTCAGTACGTCGCAATCTTTCACTTTAAACTGATAGTAACTCGATCTTTGAAAAGACAGAAGCTCCTTTTAGTTGATCAAATAAGTCATCAATACGAGGTAGAGTGTATCGATTCTTAATCGTCAACTTATTCAATTGTCGATAGTCAATACAGAGCCGAATCGAGCGATCTTTTATTTTTTTTAACGAAAAGCACTTAAGCTCCCCAAGGCAATATACTAGGGCGTATAAAGCTGCGATCCAGTAAATCTTGCAATTGCACTTTCAATTCTTTTAATTCTATGGGTGCCATATGATAAGGTGACATTGACACCAGATCCGTACCAGGAAACACTTCAATTGCAAACTCAACCTCTCGATCTGGTGGTAATCCCGGTAATTCCTCGATAAATACATCAGGGAATTCGGAAACAGTTCAGATTTTACTACACTAACTATCTCTAGAATTTGAATTGATAACATAGGCTAGGAAAGCTTCACAGCCTTGATTAAGAAGTTTATCAGCTCAAATTGCTGAAATGATACGAGTTGAACCACTCATTTTAACACCATTCATTTTAACCATATCACCATCCTCACTCTGAATAACAAACTTCTTTTTACGACAATCCAGAATCACTCCATGTTCCGTAAGCCAACCCATGCCTAAAATCATATCAAAATTGCCAAACAACATTATCAACAAATCAACAGGGAAGATTATATTTTGTATCACTAACGGGCATCTCCTACACACCTGATCTACTAACATAAATTGTCCCAACAGACTAGACACCACTATTGATACTCTAAATGTCTCATATTTTAAACTCCCCAATCTAAATATTTTAGTATTAACATACAAATGCGAAGATCTCGGATCTATTAAAGCATAAATAGGTTCTGAATGTAATAAAAAGATACCTATCGCAACGTCATTAGCATTACCATCCTCACGTGTCCGTACAACATAAACTCGGGCTAGTGCTCTAGCCTCTGATTGATGAGTAACAACATCATTTCCCTTTCTAGTATCACCTCTCAAAAATGAACCACCTCGACTCGACCCGTGACCCCTAGGTGCAAGCACAAACCTCTGAGAAGTAAATGGGGTAGCATTCCCATTCTTCGAACACTCTTTAGCAAAATGTTTCATGGATCCGAAGTGAAAACAACCTCGAGTTAACTTTCAGCATTCACTATAGTGCTTTTTCTCGCAATGCTCATAATTCGAAATATCAGTATCCCTGGATGGACCTTGCACAGTACCCGTAGACACAGTCGGTCGTCGATCATGATTTCTATCAACTCTATCTAACTTAAAAATTGACTTTTAGCTACCATGAAATTCTTTTGATCGTTCCAGTTGTGGATTTGAACTAGCAGCTCCAAGACGTTTCCCACCAGTATGAGTAGTCTCGACTTATTGATCAAAACCCAGAGCTTGTTCTACCATTCTTTCCCGTTCAACTAAATTAGCAAACTCAGTAATTCTATGCGATACTAATTGTACCCGAAACTCATCACGTAAACCACGCAAAAATCATTTGCAACTTTCAATTTCAGTCGGTACAAATTCAACAGCGTACCTATTAAGTCGCGAAAACTCTCTTTCATAATAAACTATAGACATTCCACCTTGTTTCATCATAAAAAGTTCTTGTCTTCTATAATCAATATAAAGTTCGCCCACATATTTATTTTGGAATTGCTTTTGAAAGAATTCCCAATTAACTTGATCTGCAGATACGTGGCGTGTCACTGATTGCCACAAGGTATATGCTTCTCCTTGTAGTAGATAAACAACACAAATTACGCTTTCACGCGGGTTGCATTCAAGTTGTTGCAAGATGTGTCTAGTGGATTCAATCCAAACTTTAGTTGTGGAAGGATCAACTCTTTTCAACCCTAAGAATTCGGTTGCATCGTATCTACGTAACTTTTTTATCGGAGCTCGACAAACAGGAGGTGCGTATGCCACAACGAATGTAGTTCCCGTAACACGCTGAAGAGCATTAGCGATAGTTCGAAGTAAATGTGAGTCACCTCCCTCCTCAGCATTACATCTCTCAACATTAGTTTTTTGAGCACTAACTGGATTAACACTCGGTGTTATTGATTCGGTTCCATCTAACTCATTAGAGACCTCGTCTCTGGTATACATCTCTTGATCAACATCATTATTATAGTCATCCGACATTTTCAACTATAAAATAAAACAAATATAATTAGCATCCAAATCCCGACTCAATTCAACTCAATTATGGCATGTAACTCTAGACTCAATTCTGAGCTCGATGTCGTCTGAGAATTGGCTAAACCTACAAGCTCTGATACCACTGAATGTAACACCCTTAACCCATATCCATCGCCAGAATAGGGTTTCAAAATATTACCGAATAAATGTTACCTAAATAATTCATTTTAAAACATTTCAATAATCACAACATAATCAAACATTAAGCTTGCATATCACCCCTTATTCAAGCCCTAGAGGCCTTAGAATCACTTTAGAAATTATTCGGGACTAAATCAAGAACATTTGAAAATTTTAGGAAAAACGTTAGAAAAATTCAACTACAAGGGTCACACGGCCGTGTGGCCAAGCTGTGTGACTCACATGGCTGAGACACACGTCCGTGTCTCAGGCTGTGTAACTTTCAAAATAAGGACATACGGCCGTTTCCCAGCCCGTGTTCGTGCCTGTGTAACTCTCTAACTTGGGTCACACGGCCAAGCCACACGCTCGTGTGTCTGGCCGTGTGGATCTAAAATATACCTTAAACACCAAGTTTACCATTTTTTACTTTCTTGGGCATTAAGAAACTCAAAAATCATTCGTTTAACCTATTTAAAACATGATCAAACATGCTCAAAACATGACAAAACAATCATCCTAGGTGCCTAACCAATGTACGCTCATTGGTACCAAAAGTTATATCATCAAAACCTATCAACGATGCATCATTCAAATCAAAGCTTAAAACATACCAAAATCACTCAATTTAGCCTAGGGCGTAACCACCTAAACATCAATAATAAATTCACATACACCTAACAAGCCTTGGTGCAAAACAACATGCCAAATTATGGCTTCAAACACAAACATATGTTTACATTTAGTAAACCACCATTATACTTATAAATTATTACAAACCGTTCACAAAATAACTATCAATTTAAGCCATCCTAGGTACATGCCATCACAAAAGGTAAACATCACCACATTTGAGACCGGGATCATTGTTGGATGCTGAGTCGACGATCAAAAGAGAAGTACCTAACTTGCTCACGGAAAACAAAATCGTTCGCTAAGTAAAACTTAGTGATATTTCTATAATCCAAACATTTAAAGACATAAAGATACATGAATGTTCAATTTGAATTGTTTAATCACATTACTATCTAACAAGTTATTCTAATTTATCACCATCTCAAATTCATGCATAATACCACATTATTTCATGATTTGCTCAACTTCACAAATATTCTTCCATTAGTTGGTTTAACATGTAACTCAATTCATATCACTTGCTATAAAAATAGCTTTTCATAGATCATTCAAAAGTTCATTTTAACAATGGAATAAACCAACTATATTCAATCCATGAGTACATTACTCAGATATCTCATTTATGATCACAACTTTTTCACCTTTCATATATCAATCCACTTTTTCATTTCCAATTCACATATTTTTTTCATTTCAATATCGATCATAGAACTTTGTCATTTAATTGCCCCTATTAACACGACTTGGACTCGAATGGATACACGGATCCAACCAACACACCAGTTTGGTACCCAGTGCCTTATTGGATAAATCCGAAGTAATAACTGCACCTAGTGCTATATAAATTGACACCAAGTGTCTAATCGATTAGACCGAAGCAAATTTGAACCTAGTGCCTCATCGACTCAAAGTCAAAGAAATCCCTGAGCTCTTCCTATCCTATGGCATGCCATTTATATCTGACTCAACTCGATACAGTTAATAAGGTTTCATTTCACTTTTCAAATACAACCAATATCCAATTCACATATTTGAACATTATCACATTTACACATATATTCATTTCAATTCAAATAATCAATACATTCATAATGTATATACCAATTCACTCCATTTCAATCAACTATAATTTCAATTCACTATCAAAGTGCCAAAATACTCACCTCAACCACTTACCATATGCATTAAATCAAAATACAACAATTAACAACTAGGCTTGGATTTATAGAAATACAAACTGTAGATTCTGAGCTATTCAATGTCGATTTTATCCTTCCTCTTTTTAGTCGAGGATTTCTGTACGATGTTAGCTATGGAATTAAAACAATTAAAATACATTAATACAACACAATTCAATTTCACATTGAATATTTCAATTTTTACTCAATATTTGCTTAAATTTTAATTTAGTCCTTAAACTGAGACTAATTTTTATTCTTCATAATTAACTCTATATTTTCATACTAATTCACTTTAAACTAAATTTAACTCCCTATTTTCAATTAAACTCTTAAATTTCAAATTTTTCACAATTTAGTCTCTATTACTCAAAATTTACAATTTGTTCTACAATTTAATCCTTTTCCATTTCTAACTTAAAAATCTATCAATTATATCACTAATACTAAAACTATTCAGCAATAACAACATCTAAAATCTTAATCAATGTTAAAATTTTGACATGGGTCTGGTAGTTCTAAACATCAGGATTCCAAAAATATAAAAATTACAAGAAAATGGACTAAATTGAGTAACCAATTTTGAATTTGAACCTAAAAGCCCTTAGGTTTGCCGTAACTTCTATTCCCTTTTCTATCTTTCTATTTCTTTCTTTCCTTTCTTCTTTTTACTTTAATTCACATGCCACCACTACTTTTTATTATTTCTTTTATTTCGTTTTAATTATAATATAACATTTATGTATATAAATTTCATAATAATAATTAATAAAACATATATATTACATATATCAATGCCATCCACTAACCTTAGATAAATGGGGTAATTACTACTTTAGTCCCTCTATTTTACTTTTTAATTTATAATACAACTTTTAATCATTTACGCGATTTAGTCCTTATACTATAATAACTCTTACTTCATGCATATTCACTTAACAAAAAACTAATTAACTACACAACTAACTTCGTAAATATTTATTAAAAATATTTACAAGTCTGATTTACGGGAATAGAGTCTCAGGAATGTACTTTTCAACACCCTTGACTATAGGGTCTTTACATGCGCCTCTGTGAAGAAAAGGAAAGTGTAAGTGTAAAGAATACACCTGAAAGTATGTTTTTGTCCACTATAAGAAAGTATGTACATGCATAAACATGCTTGAAAGCATGATGGAGTCTCTACATGAGGAGTTTGTACATAAGTTGCATGAGTTTCACAAGTCTGCATGTCAAGTCTGCTTGTGTATGAGTTTGTTGGGAGAGTAAACACAAATTCTGGTATGGAAGTCCATGGCCAAGGTAAGAAGATGATATAGTGTAAGACCTAGTCATGGTGGCTATGGCATCATATGGGGATAAGAAGACCACATAGTGTTAAACCTAGTCTGGAACTATGGCGTCATGTAGGGAAAAAGTTAAAGGATGGTTGGGCGAGTACCAGGCGATGAGGGGCAAACCTCAAGACGTTGAGTTTAGGAAAATTCATATCATCAAAAATGCCATTTACCGAAATGTGAAAGCCTTTGTGGCTATTCTTTGATAAGTGAAAAGCATCTATCGCTATACTTTGTTATACGTGAGCCTTTATGGCGATACCTGTTATATAAGAGAATTTGTAGCTTTATTTTTTAAATGCACCTTCGTGGCAGAGTCTGTTATATGAAAGCCTTTATGGTGAAATTATCAATGAGAAGCCATTGTGACTGATTTTGTTATGAGAAGAGCCTTCGTGGCTAATTCTATTAGAAACGCCTTCGTGGCAAAGTCTATTGTATGTATCAAGACGCCTTTATGGCTATCTGATGTTATGTGGACGCCCTTGTGGCTATCTAAGTCAAGTGGACGCCTTCGTGGCTATCTGTTGATCAATCGAGTGTCTCAAGCTTCCAGAGATAAGGGAAGATATTTGAAGTCAACGATTCACCTTAGTTGTGCAGTCTGTGATATAACCTTAGGACAGTGATCCAAAGGCAACGTCGAATTGGCAAACTCTGAATGAAAGTGCGGCTATTAAGCTTACAATAATGAAAGATTGACGAGGAATGTTACATGCTCAGAAAAAGATGAAGTCTACCCCGTCCAAAAATAAAAGGTGAAATGAGCTCAAGACCACAAGTTGAATGAATCCGACTAAGGTTAGAATGCTTACAGAATATGAAGGAAGATGAGGTAAGTAAAGGTTTAATATGTGAAATGTTGATCATAGTAAGCACCCATCTAAGTAGAAGAGTAAAGTGCAATGTTTACATTTAATGTGAAATGATGAATGAATGTATGATGATGCCTCACTATGTTCTTGTGAACTTATTATGAATGCCTCCGATTATAGGATATGTTAGAACTATGGGAGACTAGATATGATGCTAAGGTTACTCCATAAGAGCAGTGGTTCGTGTTGATATGCATACAGAGAAGAGAAAGATTGTGGTGGAGTTATAGTCCACAAAAAAAAAAGAAAAATTAAGACAATCATACAACTAGTTAGAAGTAATGATAACACACGAGTTTATACAAGATGCCTTTATGGTGAAGTTTAAGTTTGCACATAAGTTATAGTACTTTGATTTTGTAATAGTAAAAACAAAGATGTATTCGCTAAACTTCATAGTTTTATTATGTAAACGTCATTTTACATTGTACAATAAGTTATATGTAATAAGAATATAAGAGGTAATTCAGTAAAAAAAAAGTAGAAAATTTTATTAAGTCATTGCTCGTCTAAAACATAGGCAAATAGAAGGGTCTAGGTTACATCTGTTTTAGGAAGTAGCACCCAATACTCGAATTCGGTCGATCGAGTTGGGTGGAGGGCGTTACAGATATAGTGTCAAAATCGTTTGTATTTGGCCTTGGTCTATTGTGTAGGTCCCCCAAACCATGTGTATGCTATTGATTTTTCATTTTATATTGATTTAAATGGTTTTAGTGCTTTTTGTTTTGGTTTTGAACACTAGATCTGTTAAGGTAACGAATTTTGTTGGGATTCTAAAAGTCCCAAAATTCAGAACTATTGAAACTGCAACTGTGTTCGGTAATGTTGATTGTGATATGATATTATACTTGTTCTAAAACGAGTGGTCTATATGGATATGTACTATGACATCGATGATTTGTGATCTTGTGTTGATGTTTATTGGTTGATTAAGTAATCACTGTTGTATGCATAAGATTCTGATATAACATGTAACAACCCGTTTTTGGTCAAATCGGAACAGTGGTTTTGGGACCACAAATTCGAGGTCAAAATATTTATTTTATTATTATTTTAATGTTTACAGCATGATTGAATGTTGGCGTGAAAATTTCGTTAAGAAATTTTATCATTTGATTGGTCAATTTGATAAAAAGGAATAAATCGCATAAATTGCAAAAGTGTTGTTCTATTAGCTAAAGGTGTCAAATAGCTATAGAACCTTAAATTTTAGGTCCTTATGTGGTAAATATCCCAATTATGAGTTAGTGGATGATATTTGGTTTGGCATTTGTGTAAATATGAATATTTTTTAATGGCAAATTAGTAAAATGATAAATAATGTTTAATTTAATAAAACTAAAACCAAATTTCATCCTTTATTTCTATTCACCACTGACTGAAGAAGAAAACCTAACCCCTTTGGTGTTAAAATTTCGGCAATCTCATCCCCTTCAATTAGGTATGTATTTTCATTCGGTTTTTAATGATTTCTATGTTTTGTGATCGTTGCAACTAGTACTAGCTAGCCCAGGGACTAATTTGCAAAAATTTTAAAGATTTTGAATGTTTCCATTGATGAATATATGAGTATTTTGATGTTTAATTATAGATTATGAATATTTGATGTTAGTTAAACAAGTTTTGTTAAGTGATTTTTAGTGAAAATGCAAATTAGGGGCTAAATTGAGAAATGTGAAAAATGTGTGGTTAAAATGTGAAATAAATGAAAAACATGGGCTGCTAGGGGCATAATGGTAATTTGGCTAGCATGGGTTAGTCTTGAATTTCATGAATTTGTGATTTTGTGTAATAAGGACTAATTTGTGAAAAATGTGAAAGTTTAGGGGCAAATGTGTAAAATAGCCCTAATGTATATTTTGGATTGAATTGAATAAATAGTTGATAAAATGAGTTAATTTTGAATATATTTAGATCAAGAAAAATTGAATTCGGACCTAGATCGAGGGAAGAACAAGGTGTCGGATTAGTTGATCCGCGTTATTGTTTTTACGTCTGAGGTAAGTTCATATGTAATAAGCATTGTTACAATTATGCTTTAAATGCTTTGATATTGCATAAATTATGTATATGAGATTATAGTCATGTTTGATGATGATTCGAATATATATATGGCACTTAGTGTGCGAATCGAAATAGCTTCAGCTATATATGGCACTTACTGTGTGAGACCGAGATAGCTTCGGCTATGTAAGGCACTTAGTGTGCGAGATTATAATAGCTTTGGCTACGTATTGGCACTTAGTGTGCAAGATATTGAGTATTCGACAGTATTCCAAAAAGGTATGAGTTCGTGTACATGTAAAGTATGATATTCAAATAGAAGAAGTTATGAATTTGCATATAAGCATATGATTAAGCTTATGGAAGGTTTGTTGTTATCATGAATTACATGTTAAATAGTTCAAATTGATGATTTATGTATTATGATTTGTTTGAGTATATTTCTTACGAACTTACTAAGCTATAAAGCTTACTTTGTTTATTTTTCCCGTGTTTTATAGTGAACTCAAAGCTAGCTCGGATTCGGGAATCGTCGGAGACATCGTCACACTATCCAACCATCACTTTGGTATTTTTGAACTTTTGGTTTGGTCATATGGCATGTATTGGGACTTTGAGTCATGTTAGTTATGTTTTGGTAATGACTTTGGCTAAATGAATTGGCTTGTAAATGTTTATATTTTGATTTGTATATATAGCCATGAGTGATGGCTTAATTTTGGTATATTTGGTATGTTTGAATCATGTGCATATATATATGCTTATTTCATGTGTGAATTGAGTTGGTTTTTAGTTGTGTAATGATTGATGATAATAGGTACTATGAATGGTCATTTTGATGATTTGAGAAGACAAGGTTTGGTATGAATTTAGATAGTATATTGTGGTACTTATGTGCCTTGAAATGGTAATATTTAGGCTTGGCTTGGTTGTTTTGGATTGCATATTACAGTATGGTTTGTTTTTAATTGGATAGGTGAAGATGTATACCAAATGGGGTGGCAAAATTGCTTGCTAAATAGCCTATTTTTGTCCACACAGGCAGAGACACGGGCGTATGTCTCAGCCATGTGTGACACATGGTCATGTTACAGGTCCGTGTGTCCCCTGGTGTTGAAATTGAAATGAAGTCAGTATGCTCCACACGGTCTCACATACGAGCGTGTGATCAGCCGTGTGGCACAAGTTAATATACCCCTAATTGGCACACGGCCTAGCACACTGGTGTGTGACTTGGCCGTGTTGCATAAGTCAGTATACCCTACAGGTCTGGCACGTCCTAGCACACGGCCTAGCACACGGGTGTGTGCGGCTACTTCGAAGGGCACACGGGCTAAACACACGGGCATGTGGTTGGCCGTGTGACCCAAGTCAGTAAGCTCACTTGTTTGGACACGGGGTAGGACACGGGCTGGGACACGGCCATGTGATCCCATTTCAAATGTCCACACGATCTGTGACACGGGTGTGTCTGGTGGTCGTGTGAGACACACAGCCTGGTCACACAGACGTGTGTCCCCTGTTTTGAGAAAATTTTTCTAAGTGCTCAAATTGTTTTAAAGGTTATTGGTTTAGTCCCGAACCACTTCCAATGCATGAATAGGGCCTCGTAGGCTCGCATTAGGGACATATTGATTGAGGTTGATTGACGAATGTTTGAATTGATGAAATGTATGCTAATAGTATGTATAATTGAGTTGTAAGTCCGGTAATGCTCTCTAACCCTATTCTAGCGTTGAATACGGGTGAGGGGTGTTACATCACATTCCTACTGTCACTAGTTAAATGATAATTGATACTATTCGCATGATTAGTAATCGCTTGGTTCTTCTACTATTAATAATTCTGACATCATTAGCATGCCATACTGTTGTACATTAGGGTTGGTTGTTGAAGGAGAAAGTTCAGGCTTTAAATGACGGATCGATTCACCGATCAAATTTACTGATATACTGGCAGTTCGTCCATAAAATATTATTTTGGTGTGTAGTGTTGGATGAGTTCTGAGAAACTTTTACTATGGTGTGTATGGCTGAACTGGGTAGAGGACTGCACTGTCATTCATAAACCAATAATATTCACTGTGATCAACATGACTTAGACTTGTATGCTATTATGTACTACTTATATAATTGTTACTCATATGTTAAAGCCATACTGAGCCTTAAAGCTCACCCCTTATTTTTCCCACCTTTTCAGATAACATGTGAGGTTACGGCTCTGACTCGACACTCGGAGCACTGTCATCGATTTTGAAGAAAAGTTATTTTAAACTTTGTTTTATAAACTATGTTGGTTTCTGCTTTGTATAAATGGGCTGTGGCATGGACTAGGTTATTCTTTTGGTTTGGGTTTTGCATTATACTTACTAAAACTGGATAAGTTTTAGTATTTAATTTAGACATGAAAAAGGGTATCATTTTTATAATGATTAAAACTTTGGTCTTAAATTTTCAAACATAAAATATGAGATAGAATAAAATATTTAGTTGAATTGAAAAATAAATTCAGTTTTCAAGTGGCTTAAAACCTAGCAATGTAGTCCCTAGATCAAATTCGAATCGAAAAGATAACGATTTTGGTAGAACTCATTAGAAACATACTCTAAATTTCGAATGGAAATCAAATCGATTAAATAAAATTAGATAAAAATGTGTTTTTATGCTTTACTGAAATTGAGTATTTTTACTGGGCCATTTTGGTGGTTAGTGTGACCTCCATAATTCGGCCATAACATTTGGGCCGAGTTGGGGAGGTTACAGGTTATATCAGGATCCAACATTTGTTGTGAATCATTTGAGTATTATTTGTCTCTATGGAGACTTTGGTACGGTGGAGGGATGTAATTGAAAGTGTTTAAACATTTGACACCTATGGGCTTTGCACTTTGGTGCCTTGGTGTGGTGTAGTTTAAGCTCGTACGAGCTATCTTGGTGTGGTGTAGTTCACACATGTATCCGAATCCATTTTACTAGGGTTCCATTGGGAAAAACATTGGAAGTAAATCTTGAAATTGAAAAATGAAATAAACCAAATTTTGGTAAAATATTTGTCACAGCTCAATATATTTGAGGTTAATTGACTGATTAAGCATGAAATGTGTTATAGGTTTAATGGTTAAGTGTTAGTGCACCCGTCCTAGAGACCTAAGTTCAAGCCCTTCCCATCCATTTTTTTTTATGAATTTTCGATAAGTTTGGTAAATTTGTTTGTGCCATACCTAGGATTTACAAGCCCTAGCAATTTAATCAAAATTTTCCTATTTGATTGTTCACATTGCCTCTTTTCAAAATCCAAATAGAATTTTCTTTCAACCTTATTTTTCTTTTCTTTTCTTTTCATCTTTCTTGCACCATATCCCAACTCTTTGTGTTGTTGATTCTTTTTCTTTCCCCTAGTGGAATCGTCCCCCTCTCATTTAGTTTCTATTGATGCTTAGATTTGTCATCAAGAGCATCAATTATCTTTGCCGAAGGTTGGTATGTACCTTTTATTTCAATGATTAGATCCCGAATATTCATAATATCTTTGTCCGATGTTAATCTTTTCGACTCATGCAATCAATTTCCTTTGGAATTTGTCGAAATCCCTACCGTAGAATCTAATATATGGGTACTTGAATATTTGATGTTTGAAAGATCAAATTTAGGTGAACCGAATCAGAGTTGAACGTTAGAAGTGCCAATCGTGAAACGTGTGTGTTCTTTACCAAGTGAATCGGTGGCAAATCGTATGTAGTTTTAAGGTCACACGATTTTCCACATGGGCGTGTAAGACACACAGGTGGGGCACACAACCATGTGCTACTGTTATGTTAGGGTATCTATATGAAACACACTGCCACAACATGTTACACGGCCTACGACAAAACTCTATCCTTATCGTTGAGAACTTTCATGTCGCACACACGACATCAGATTGTTACACGGCTTAAACACACGGTCGTGTGACCCTTGTTTTACAATTTTGCTTAATATTTTGTGATATGTTCGGTTTAGTCCTCGTATAATCCTCTAAATGTTTTAGATTTTTTGTACACTAATTTGAGACCCTGGTATTATAAATATTCTAGAATCTATGATCTGAGTGACTGAATCATAACTGTTATACGTATGATGTTTGAATGAAACATGCTTACAGTCAACAAATACTCGATAATTTCTTATTGTTGTCACTACTTTTGTGTTATTGATTGCATGATTAGTACGCCTACTATTATTGTTAAATTCATTGCATAATAAGCACGACTACTGATTCTTTATTGTATTGTTACTAGCATGTCATATTGCATATCATGGGGATTGGGACGATATGAAAGGAGGAAGTATTGGCAATTTTAAATCTGCAAACACTGGTATTTTATGCACAACTTATTGGCAGTTTATGTAACAGCCCGATTTAGGGCCTAGTCGGAATAGTGGTGCAAGACCACAACTCCGAAGTAGAAATATGAGTTTTTATGATTTTTGTAAGGCTTATGAGGTGTTTGCATGATTGTGTGAAAGTTTCATGAAGAAATTTTATTTATTAGAGAATAAATTGTCCATTAGGATTAAATTGTAAAGATTAGAAAATATGAGATTCTAGAATATTTAAGTATGAAATAGAATTATAAAAATTACTAGAGGTCCGTATTTTGTAATTAGACCATTATATGTTAAGATGGACAAAAATGGACATGGGAAGGAAAAATCTCAAGAAAGGATCATTAAGGGCATTTTTGTCATTTGGTTAATAAAAGAATTAAAAGGGAAAATAAGTAAGAAATGGTGTCCATCTTCCTCCCACTTGGCCGAAAATCACAAGGAAGACATAGCTAGGGTTTCTTCAACTTTCAAGCTTGATAGTAAGTGCATCCTAGCCCCGTTTTTAATGTTCCTTGTATTTTTGAGATCCTCGTAGCTCGGTTTAGCTATTTCTAGCTATATTTTGAGCTAGGGTTTATGTTCAAAAAGTTACCCATGTATGACATGCATGTATTTTTATTTTTTATGGAAGATTATGAAAGTTTGATGTAGGATAAACATCTTTTTCTAAGTGATTTTCATGAAAAATGCATGTAAGGACCAAATTGTGAAAGTTATAAAAATGGTCATACATGAGTGAAATAGTAGAAATTGAAGGTTGCTATAGTTGATAATATGATTCGGTTACGCTTGAAATACAAGAAAGTTGAATGAAAATCATTTTACGAGCCTAGGGGCAAAAGTGTAATTATGAGAAAGATTAGGGGCAAAATTGTAATTTTGCTAAAGAATGAGTTATGAGTCAATTAAGTCAATGTGAGTATTAAACAAGTTAAATTGTTATTATAGATCAAGAAACACGAAGCCCGGATCGAAACCGAGGCAAGAACAAGGTTGAGGACTAAATTACACAACTATACACATTTTGAGTATCGAGGTAAGTTTGTGTGAAATTAAAGTTTCATAAATTAATATGTTTAATTTCCTATTATATTTTTAAATGCTTATTATTCTCATAAAATTTGATAATAATGCCTTATTAAGGAAAACAATGAGAACAAGTAAATGAAAGTCCCGATTGAATATTCAGAATAGCGAGGATACCTATGTCACAACATGAAATAAGGAAAGCCCGTGTAAGACCATGTCTGGGACATGGCATCGGCATTAAGGAATGTAGGTCCCGTGTAAGACCATGTCTGGGACATGGCATTGGCACCGAACGTAGATCCTGTATAAGACCATGTCTGGGACATGGCATCAGCATCGAATAAGGAAGGTCTCGTGTAAGACCATGTCTAGGACATGGCATCGACACCATACAAGGAAGATCTCGTGTAAGACCATGTCTGGGACATGGCATCGACATCAAGCTAAGGAATCCCGTGTAAGACCATATCTGGGATATGGCATCGGTATCATGAGGTGATTCCATATAAGACCATATCTGGGATATGGCATTGGCATCAAGTTACATGTTTGATGAGATTGAGTATCCTCTGTTATTCTGGGAAATTCAACGGGCAAAAGAGCCAAGTGTGAAAGAGGCAACAAAAGAGATAAGTGAGTAAAGATAGTAACAAGTTAAGTTACTCAAGGATGATAAAGAAAGAAAAGTTTTAAGTTGGAATGAAATTTCATAGCCGTAATTACATGTTCAAGCAAGGTCAAGCATGGTAATACCTCGTATCCGGTTCTGGCGTTGGACACATGTAAGGGGTGTTACACCTGCAATCTTTTCATCTGAAATTTATTGTGTTTTATCCATTATTTTACTGGTAGTTTATCTACAACTACTGGTGGTTTATCCACAATGCAGTGTGTAGGGATCAATGTGTTCTAGGGAACTATTACTGTGGTGTGTAGCGAAGAATGGGTATGAACTTTTTCTGTTAAACATGAATTGCATTTGTAACAACCCAAACCCGGCCCAAACACTACGACCGAATTTGACTTGCTACCGAGTAAAACCTTGTGAACACCATTTCGAAAAACATTAAATTTTCATTGAAAACCCCTCGTTTTCGGTTGTCTTGTCAAAGCTACCCTTAGGTTTAATTTGGAATCTTAATTAAGTCCAATTGTTATACCGGTTTCAAGTGTGTAAATGATGGCACGAAAAAGCATTTTCGTGTTAATTTAAGAAAACGTGTGATTTTTAGTTCAATTTAATAATATGGTTTAAAGCAAATATCCAACATAAAAGAAAATAACACCAATGTAGTTTAAGGAGGCCTTATTACAACCCAAGTAAAAATAAAGGAATTTAAAGTTCTATAAATTTGAATCCTTTGCATGGCCACCTCGAGTCCAACCGGCTCCTCCACCGCCATCTCTCCGAGTCACTGAAAAATGTTAAAGGAGAAGGTGAGTCACCAAGACTCGATATGAAACCCTTCCCTTGGTTAATACAACATTTCATACACAACATATAACGATTAATTAAGCAAAGTATCGTGTACCCAACCTAACCAACCAAACACCTTTGCCTACCCCATGTGGTACCAAACCACTTTGGTGACCGTAGTCACGATGTGTTACCAAAACACCTGGTGGTGCCAAACCACTGGTGACATATAGTCACAATGTGCTACCAAAGCACCGGTGTCCGTGAGACACAAATCGGGTGATGGGGCCAACCCATCGTGTGATACCAAATCACCGCGACGATCCCATATCTCAAGTGGGGCCAACCCACGGTGGTGTTAACCACGAGGACAAGTCGCTATGAGGTATCAAACCTCCGGAGGTACCAAACCTCCGTGACATATAGTCACGGTGTGCTACCAAAGCACCGGTGCTCGTCGGCACAATATCACCGCCCTCCTCTCATCAACCCATGTCAAGTAGTTAAAAGCAGAACATACATATATCACATGTATCAAACAATCCATGCTTCCCAAAAGCATTATCATCAATCTCATACAAATAGAGACTTACGGTATCCTCGCTTGTACCACTAAGGCACTAAAGCCGTATCTACATAAAGCGATTTACACATAACATACACTTAATACACTTTATTAACCATTATACGTGTGTATGTACACACTGTCACCAACGAGGAGTCTAATCCCGAGGATTAAAGAAATCGGCCTCCCAAGATCCACTTGTTCCTATATTCGGCCAAACATGGAGTTAGTACTATGGCCTATTCGGCCAAACCAAATATTTAAAAGGGTTCTCTTTTTGAACCCTAATCCTTACCCGAGTGCCTTAGTACCCAAATTACTATACTCAATGATTTTACTTCGTGAAATCGGCAACTATTAGTAGCCTTGGCTTAAACGAATATTAACTAAATTCATAGATCCTTACCATTACTTACCCCAAAATCGATTGCTATAGGTTTGGAGGATTCAACCTACCGCGTGGAGATCCCGAAGTCCTAGGTGAAATCGGCTTCAACCAACAAGATTAGCCCATCATTAGCTTATGCCGAATTTGGCTTTCCCTTAAGTCCAAATCGATAGATCATAAGAGTGAATCACTAAACATTCGGTTAGAACCCTTACCTTCTCAACCGATTGGAAGAAGAATCCCAGAGAGACTTGGGTCACCCTTAGTATTCGGCCAAGACCATAGAGTAGAGGAAGAGAGTTTTCGGTATACCACTAGAGCATAATCGGCCA